>JAZGLO010006670.1:4908882-5292953 GCA_036873155.1 Biomphalaria sudanica
AAATCTTAGAAAAGTAATGATCTTTAGTTTTCAAAGTTTAGAAATACTGCAAAATCATTTCTCGCATATTTACGCAAATATATGAAACAAAACCATTTCCTGTTTGTTTCCATTGAGATAATGTTTCAAAAATCCTAGATCGAAATAATTCATGTTGATTTAAATAATCTTATGTACATTTAAATATATTGTTACGTATCTCTCCTCCTACTATCCAGGCTCTCTTCTCACTGCACCACACGACACAACGAACTTAAAGAACCTCACAACTCAGGGCTCCAAAGTATCAGTCAGTTTAATTTCAAATACATCGCAATTGGCAACAACATTAACACTGTCTCTACAAAAACCTAGTCTTGCTCCGCCTGACTTCACACACCGTGCTGGTTCTCGCCTCGTACTGGTCACATTGCGAGGTAATGTAAAGTGAAGTGATTCTGACACACTCGCTCTTATATAGTGTCTCTACTGGCCTCGAACCTTCTTGACCACTCCAGTTGATCACTTTCGCCCGTGACTTGCGTGCGTAATATTTACAACACTGGTCCTTGCCGAACTGGCGTGTACTGTCACTGGTCTCGATTGACCGCTCGTCCTGCGCTGGACTGTGGCGATTTGGGTAGGCTAAAAACACACAGCACTACCTCAATCTGTGTCACCACCAGGTTTACAACAATATTTATTAACTAGATCTTTCTAGATTATGTATCTAAAATTTGCATAATAATAATTTGAGACGAGTATTCTTATTTTCTATGTTTAATTACTAGATCTAGATCTAAAAATGGTAAGGATTGAAAAAAAAGTGACTTTACTTATTTTAACTACTTTACAAAACAAAGCCTTGATCAAACTTTCTAAAACATTTTCACATTTTTTGTAGTGTTAAAAAGTCTCCATGTCCAGTCTAAATATAGTATATATAAGTCTATGCTTATTGTTTCCGTTATGACTAATGCAGAGGTCGGCAACCTTTTGAGTCGGAAGAGCCAAAAATTACAATTTACAAAATTTCGAAGCTTTTAAAGAGCCACAAAGTTTTTCTTGCTAAATATAAATAGTTGTCACAAAATGAATTCATATATATATAAGTAGTCTTTCTCACAACAAATTAGGTAATATATGTATATTTATATATATATATATATATATATATATATATATATATGGCATTATTAGATAATTACTTTTTATTTCGGTAACAACTAAAAAAGTTAAACATTTACTTACAACATTAACTTGTACTTCAATAACAAACAATCAAGCAAATAAATTCAACGGGAGCTCTCGCTTTGCATGGTTTAAAAATACATTTGGCTCATACGGTAACTTTTGTTTCAAACACGACTCTAAATGCTCACATTTAGTTGACTTCTCACATAACGTTTTAATTATATTCATGCAAGAGAACACTATCTCGTACGAATATGTCAGCACTCCAAACGCCAACTTCTTCACCTCACTGTAGCAATCTGATAGATTATTTCATGCGCCCAATCAATTCGCGGCATTCCTTTTAAAACTTTTGTTGCATTACTCACATACATTTCTGGACCTTCAACACTTCCAACTTGCTATTCAACTCTGTAAATTTTCCACCCCACAAAGCTTTACTTTTTAAATCGATCAATTGCATTTCTAGAGATCCAGTATCAATTCCAAATGTATCAATGTGGATTTTGTTACTATTTGTGTTGAGATGGTGTACTAGGAATGCTCGAATATTTTGTTGGTTTTGAACTGCTTAAATCTGTCAAGAAATTCATCTTTTGATTTGTTTTTAATAACTGTGCTGAAGGAATTAGTGTCAAAAGTTGCACTCATTTTGTTGCGATACTGCTTTAGACATTTAAAATGAAGTAACTGACCGCTCTGCAAAAAGAATAAATTTTTCTTGAAAACAAATCATTTCTTCTACCAAAACATAGGGTGGGTTGACTTTTACTTGCAGTTTTAGATTCAGCTCATTTAATTTCTCTGTTATATCATTCATAAAGTACAAATTTTTGCAACCAGTTGTCGTTCTCTAATTCGGTGTGATAAATGCCTTTTTCATTTAGAAATGTATTTATTTCATACAAGCACAAAGCAAAACGTTTCATCAGCTTACCTTTGGAAAGTCATAGCACTTTTATTGGGAAGAAGGAGGTCGGAATATTGAGTCTCCATTTTGTTTAAGTGGTTGAGTGCTTTTGACAAGATGCTGTTAACAATCTTGATTACCAAATTCATGACCTCATCTATTTCGGTTGAAATCATTTTGGGCACCAAGCGCTTCTTGCGCATTATTCAGTGAAAATTACAATTTCTTGGTTTATTTTCCTCCGACGAATCGTTGTTGCTCTTTTATTTTTCCTGTCATATTCTGTCATTTGTTATTTAATTGATGTTATTTAAATCGATCTTATTGTCTTCAATGTATTTTTGCACGGCATTCGCTTTATCGTCCCCTCTAGTTTGTCATGAGAAAGGTAGCAATTCTAGAAGTTCTTCTTTTGGACCTTGGGAAGACATATAGCTGACAAAATGGGTAATTTGTGCAGTGTCTTTATGCCGCAAAACTAATGTATAGCAAGTAAGTTGAATACCTTCCACCTGCAAATATGTTACATTTGAAGACATTTTAGCTATACTGTCTTGTACTGGAGGGTTGTGGTGAAAAGCAAGTACAGGTGGCTGAGAGATGGAATCGGCGTCTAGTTTTTGTTAAATATTTAGAACTATTTTAAAAATTGTTTCGATAAAATAAATAATATTTGCGAATGGAACTAAAGAACCGCAGCTTCACATCCAAAGAACCGCATGTGGCTCGCGAGCCGCAGGTTGCCGACCCTGGCGCTAATGGTAGCTTATTATTGACTGTGAATCTAGATCTCAATTAACGTGATGGCAGCGGTGTATAAAAAAAATAAGTAGAGGTAATCATAAATTGATAAGTTTTTTTTTTTGCAATATTAAATAGACAGCAATTACACCTTACAATGGCGGCTAGAAATGTCCATGTACCCGAGCCGCTCGAGGTAGAAGGTAACAAGGCCGCGAATTGGCAAAAGCTTCACCGGAGCTGGCGAAATTATGACTGTCGTGAATTTGGATTGTCGCCCCCTTAGTGTTTGTTTACATTTGTTAACCTGTGTACTGACCGTATTTCGTAGTCCGTGTTGTGAACTCTACTATCTGTGTAGTTGTTTGTCATTCAGTGAAATAAAGCTTTGAATGTAACATGGTATTGTTATTATTAAGTACAACAATTTATTTCACTGAATCTGTCTAAACATGGATAGACTACTTCGGCCTGAAAGGTTCGATGTGGAACTTACCGCACCTCAAGCACAAGAAAAGTGGCTGCACTGGTACGAAACATTTAAAAACATCTGTCTGTAGTTACTATAGAAAATGTAGATAACAAGAAACTACTAATTAACTATATTTCGCCATCGGTGTACCAAGGAAGCATATGAGGAAGCGATCCAGTCACTAAACAACATCTATGTGCTGCCCAATAACGAGGTCGTCGCAAGGCACAAGTTAGCCACGTGCAAACAAGAACAGGGTCAAAGTATTGACGCCTTTCTTCAAATACTCCGCAGTCTATCCAAGGATTGCAATTTCAAAGCCGTGACAGCTGAGCAACATCGTGACGAGTTCATACGTGATGCATTCATCACATGGATTGCCTCCAACAGCATTAGAAAACGCCTCCTAGAAAAAACAGATTTAAAGTTAAAGGATGCATTTGAGAAAGCCAGAGTACTTGAACACGCCTATCAACATTCGTTGTTGTACGAGTCACAGTCAGAAACCACTAGTGGGGCTACTACAAATGCTGCAAGAGAACACCCTGCTGATCCTGTCGCTCCCCAGTTGCCTGATCTACGAGCCTCGATTAATTCGACTCAAATAAAACAAGAGGAAAGCGCTATATCTATCAAGTGTTACTTCTGTGGCAGAGGAAGACATCCTCGTAATGAGTGCCCCGCACGTGAAGCAACATGTAAATCAGTGTGTCAAGAAGGGACATTTTCAGAGATCTTGCAAATCAAGAAAATCTACTTATCTTCTTATCTTATATAATACAGACGTTACTTCAAAAAAGAAGATGATTACGTCCTACGCGTCATGCATTTAGTCATGCATATTAACCAATGACTTAAATTCTGCCATCGCTACGTTGCACTCTTAAGGACTAGGAAAATCAACCTCCTTGATTCATCATAATGGTGTGCCACTTAAAGCCTTCATAGACACTGGAAGCTGTGAGAGTTACGTGTCAGCTCGAGTTGCCAGGAGTCACAAATGGCCCATAAAAACCTCCGTGGACAGAATATTTATGGCTTCTACTCACCTGTCTCGAGTTACTGAAGGCCATATCTTTGCTACCATTCAACTCAAAGATGAAACATATGAAAATATTAAACTGTCACTTTTAGATGGATTGTGTTCAGAGGTTATTCTAGGCTTGGATTTCATAAGCCTACACGAGAATCTACAGATTCCTTTTAGTGGAAAGAGACCACCTCTGTGCGTAAGTACCCTTAGACCAGCTAAAGTAGAGGCGCCTAGTCTTTTTGGTAACTTATCTCCAAACTGCACCCCAGTGGCAACTAAGTCACGCAGACACTCACTACAGGACTCTAAGTTTATTAATGCTGAGATTCAGAGACTACTCAACGAAGAAGTAATAGAACCCTCAAAGTCCTCCTGGCGGGCACAGGTTCTAATAACATCCAATGAGAAGCACAAAAGACGTATGGTTATTGACTATAGTCAGACGATCAACAGATTTACGCTGCTAGACGCCTATCCAATGCCAAGAATGGATTAATTAGCAAAGAATATATCATAGTTTTCTGTCTTCAGCACTCTGGACCTCAAAAATGCTTATCACCAGATCCCGATTAAAGAGGAAGAAAGGCCATATACAGCTTTCGAGGCTGGGGGTAGACTTTACCAGTTTCTAAGAATTCCATTTGGAGTTACAAATGGAGTGGCATGTTTCCAGCGAAACATAGATAAATAATCGAAGATGAGCAACTAGGAAATACCTTCGCTTATGTGGACAATGTGACCATCTGTGGACATGATACCGAATTTCATGATAGAAAAACCTGCAGAGATTCTTCAAAGTAGCTCAGAAGTATGGTATTACCTTCAACGAAGCTAAAAGTGAGATTGGAATACATAGTGTCAGACTGCTTGGATACGAAATATCTAAAGGTCAGCTCAAGCCTGACCCTGAAAGATTCACAGCCTTGCGGGAATTAAATGCTCCGTCGAACCTGCGACAACAGAAACGAATAGTGGGCCTGCTGGCTTATTATTCTCTATGGATTCCTAACTTCTCAGACAAAATCAGCCTCTTAGCTAGAAATAAACGATTTCCTGTCCCTGAGGAAGTCAAACAAGCATTCCAGAACCTAAAGGACGAGCTCGAGGAATCCGCCGTGTACACCATTGATTACACTCGCCCGTTAACAGTGGAGACAGATGCGTGTGACATAGCTATAGTAGCTACACTTAATCAAGATGGCCGGCCTGTGGCTTTCTTTTCCCGGACCCTATCGCAAAGCGAAAAAAGGCACTCATCAGTGGAAAAAGAAGCGTATGCAATAGTAGAATCTTTTGAGAAAGTGGAAACTTTCTTATTGGAAGACCCTTTACCCTTGTCACAGACCAGCGATTCGTGTCCTTTATGTATTGTAGACTAAATAAAGGCAAGATCAAGAATGAAAAGATCCAAAGGTGGAGACTAGAGTTATCCTGCACTACGACGTCGTTTACAGACCAGCTAGACAGAACACTGCTGCTGACACTTTCAGCAGAAATCGCTACTTATCCGCAATGTCACGTAACGACCTAAAATTACTCCACAATAGTTTGTGTCACCCTGGTGTAACAACAATGCTACATTTTGTGAGATAAAAAAATCTACCTTTTTCGACCGATGACGTCAGAACAGTCATCGAGCAGTGCCAGTCATGTGCTGAACTTAAACCTCGATTCTTCAGGCCGCCAATAGGACAAATAATCAAGGCCACTCAGCCATTCGAAAGAATAAGCATGGACTTTAAGGGACCTCTCCCTTCCAACTCACGCAATAAATATCTGCTTACCATGATCGATGAATTCTCTAGGTTTGCCTTTGCATGCCCAGATATGTCATCTGCTACTGTTGTTAAATGCCTAAATGAGTTGTTCGCCTTATTCGGGCTACCTTCCTATGTCCATACCGACAAAGGTACTTTCTTTATGTCTGCTGAAGTACAGAAGTACCTTAACGAAAGAGGAGTTGCTACGAGCAGGACCACGGCTTACAATCCTAGAGGGAATGGTCAAATAGAGAAACTGAACAGTACCCTTTGGAAAGCTATAACCTTAGCTTTACACTCCCAGGACTTGAGTACGTCTGAGTGGGAACTAGTATTGTAAGACGCGTTGCACTCAATTCGGTCACTTCTGTGTACGGCGACGAATTAAACTCCACATGAGAGACTCTTTGGATACTATCGCAGAAGTACTTCTGGAACATCCCTACCAACGTGGTTAACATCTCCTGGTCCCGTGTTGTTAAAAAGAAATAATAGATCCTCTAAGTATGACCCTTTAACAGAAAAGGTAGAGCTTGTGAACAGCAACCCTAAATACGCTCTTATCAAAACATCTACGGGCCGAGAAGAAAGTTTCTTTAAAATTGTTGGCGCCCAAAGAAAAAGACTGTTTCACAGAGAATGTGAGACCCCCTGTGCTGAGAGACGGTTCGTTCAGGAATGCGACACCCTCACTTCAATGCGAAACAGAAAACAACGCAGAGAACTCTACTCTGAACCCTCCTGTTAACCGAACAACCAAACCACCCCTATCGGGGGAAGTGGAACCGGTTGAAGCCCCGACCATCGAGTCACCAAGTAATGTTGTTAGTACTGATACTGATTGTAGTAATATTGCCGATCCAAACTGCCGATACAACCTAAGAGAAAGAAAATCAAGACCCAACTACCGGGTATAATAGACTAATGTGTTTGATAAACAGTTTGCTATTGACCAGTATTGCAGATGTGTTTAGATGCTTATGTTTTATTAATCTTTGTATTTGCTTTGACTACTTAATGTTGTGTTATATGTATAAAATTTAAACGTGGGGTGAAGGTCGTGAATTGGCTTATTTGGATTGTCGCCCCCTTAGTGTTTGTTTACATTTGTTAACCTGTTACTGACCGTATTTCGTAGTCCGTGTTGTGAACTCTACTATGTGTGTAGTTGCTTGTCATTCAGTGAAATAAAGCTTTGAATGTAATGTAACATGGTATTGTTATTATTAAGTACAACAATGACTTAGCCACAAAATTGACGGAAGAATCAGAGGCCAGCTTTCTAACAATTGCAGATACATAAATGATGGATATTATGAAGGTCTTGAAATTGACAAAGAAGAAGTAAGAAAGGGGGGAAAATATTGAACGAATTTGGAGTTTTTTTGCATTGGAAGAAATTAATGAAACTTATGAGCTGGTGAACAAGACATTGAAAAGTACATTACAAATCTGAGAATATCAGTACTAGCAAAAAAGTGTAGGTTTGAACGCCTAAAAGATAGCTTAATAAAATTATAACAAAATAGTGCAGAAAGGTGTAGAGACATTTGCAGAGCCTACGAGACAGCCAACAAACAACTGTTATATATATATATATAAGCCGACCCTCCAATCCTTGAGAAAGTAGCAACACCCTTAAGAACAAACAATCAGAAAAGTAAATGCACGAATTGTGGAAAGATTCATGAATAAATTAAGGAAAAGTGCCTTGCATGGGGTAAAATTAGCACAGCATGTAAGTGGACACAAAATTTTGCGCCAAGTGCAAAAAGAAAATTCAGCAGGTGACAGAGATGTCTGACGATGAAAGAAAACTGCTGTCGGACACAATAGATGAAGTTATAATGATCGAAAATAAATGCTTAATGTCCTTAGAGAACCGCAAAACGAAAAGGATGACAGCAGTTATGGCAGTGAATGGTCACCGTGTAAAGGTTCAAATAAAAAGTGGATCTGACGTAAATACTATACAGAAGACATACGTCAATAAGAATCATGCAACATACAGGACAAAATAACTAAAGACAAAAAAATTCGTCGTTGTGGAACTTTAGATGTGACAATCAAAGAACTACTCATCATTCCCTGCGACCAAGAGATCAGTTGAAGAAACAGACAAGATTCAAAGACTAAGTTTCTTAATGACCTATTTAATGTTGATTTTTAAAAGTGATATGGTTCATATTCATTGAAGCGTGTATATGTGTCACTAGCGAATCCAGAATTTTGGAGAAAGAGGGGTGGGGGCGATTTTCTTTGCAAACCCTAGCCTTACGGCCACTAAACCCTAACCCTTGGCAAAAAAACGCACACACAGCTTATGTATCATCATCATCATCATCATTCCTTTGGGTTCCTCATGGAGCATAGGGCCTCGGCATAAACACGCCTTTCTCCACGGTCTCTTGCTAGTTTTTTGATGGTTTCCCAGCTCATCCCGGTCCTCTCAGCTTCTTCTAGTACACTGCGTCACCATGTTCTTCCTCTGCGTCTTGTTCCCTGGGGGTTCCACAGCATATGTATACTAAAATATTCGTTCCAAGACATGACGTTAAAGTGCGCTCCTCTTTCCTTAGCACTTTTGGAGCTCAAAAGTGTCCTACTTCTTTTCTATCACTGCGTCTGCCTCTTCTTTTCCTAAGTCTGTTTTCATTGATCATCACTCTGTCTCCTTGTCTTTAAAATCTCACTACGTCCTAGACCAGTCCGTTTGCCGTGGACTACGACGGGTAAGGGGGGGATAAAGAGATCCTGGTGTTTGAGTGGTGGCTATCTGAGGATAAACCACCACAACACAATACTTTGGCTCCAAGTTCCCCTAGACTTGAGGCCCAGATGACCCGCTCTGGGTCAACCGGCTGGTCATGCCGAGCTACCAGCATAGGTCTTCGACCTATGCTGGAGGGCGGTGACTGGAGGGTCAGTCAGGGAGCTGCTGTATCGGACACATGTCCAATGCAGCAGCTGAGTATAACACCTGTGTAGCCCTGGCGGGCTCATTCTGGACACCCGAATGGCAAGTCCCTTTGTTGGACTCGATGGCGGGTGGGGAGCACAGGTGCCGAACTAACAAGCTGTACTACCTGGCCATCATTTTTGGTGGTCAGGTGCACAGAGGAGGGGAAAAGTCTGACAAAACTGAGCCCTTTCATTATCTATAAGGGACTCAAGTCAGTAGTGGGAGAGCCCAAGAGTGTGTCTAAGCGACACAAATCAATGGAACTTCTGGTAGAAGTAGATGAAAAGACACACTCTGATGGGCTTTAAAGATGCAGAAGACTCTGTGATCTCCAAGTGGAAGTCGTGCCACAAAAGAGTCTGAACACCAGCAGAGGTGTAATTAGCTCAAGGGATCTACTGAAATGTTCCGAGAAGGAAATAGTGGAGGGCATTAAAGGAGTCACCCAGGCCTGGCGCATTACCAGGCGCAGGGATGGTGAGGGGTCAAAACCACCACGTGGAGTCCTTGTGAAGGACATCATCCACCAATAGTCTTTAGAACTAAAGACCTAATTACAAGCCGTAGCAGCTAGGATAACCCTTCACAAGGTTTTCACTTGCTGCAGTCTGTATCTACCACCAGGCGCTCCATTAAACCCAACAGACATGGAGGACCTATTGAAACAACTCCCCCGGCCTTATATAATCCTTGGGGATTTCAATGCCCATAACACCATGTGGGGATCCAACAATACCGACACAAGAGGTCGTAAGCTGGAGGATATCTTCCTCCAACATGATTTACGCATACCTAATGATGCATCACCGACCTACTTGCACCCAGGAACTGGATCTCTCACATGCATTGACCTCACCGTATGCGTCCCTGGACTTCTGGACGACTTTAAATAGTCAGTTATCAATAATCTACGGGGAAGTGATCACTTCCAAATCATCATTACTAACAATCTTCCCTCATTGGGACGACCTCAGCGGTGGAAACTGAATAAGGCCGATTGAGAACAATTCCAAAAAAGATGCTCCGAGGATATCACAGAAAATATCCTATATGAACAGAACCCAGCTGATACATTTGCTAGCAAGCTACTTAGTATAGCCAGGAAAGTTGTCCCCCTAACCTCCGCAAATTCAAAACGGCCTAGAAAACCATGGTTTGATACAGCTTGCAAAAGTGCTATTTGCGATAGGAAAAAACGACTGGCTGCATTTATAAAGAATCCTTCCCAGGAAAACCTAAAGCTATTCAGGATAGCTAGAGCAAAGGCTAGACAAACCATACGGTCAGCCAAAAGGAATTCCTGGAGAGGTTTGGAAGGCAGTAAGGCGAATCAAAGGGAAAGAATAAAATGCAATAGGGCGTTTGAGAAACCAAGGAAAAAATGTCACGTCCTCCAGAGAAATAGCTGACTGCCTTGCATCCTCAATAGCAGAAAAGTCATGCACTGCACACTACACGCCAGAGTTCCAAAAAGTCAAAACCAGTGAAGAAAGACACCCCAATTGATTTTAGGTCAGAGAACAATGAAGACTACAACAAACCGTTCTCGCTTGAGGAACTGAGGGAATCGCTGGACAAGTCACATGACACAGCGCCTGGATAAGATGAAATCCATTACCGGTTCCTCAAGAAACTTCCCGAACCCTCATTGGCAGCCCTGCTAGTGGTCTTTAACTGTGTGTGGCAAACAGGCGTTTTCCCAAACAGCTGGAGGAAAGCCACAGTTATACTGATACCTAAACCGGTAAGAGACGGCTCTTACCCAGCTAACTATCGACCAATAGCACTAACAAGCTGCATCTGCAAAACCATGGTCTGGTACCTGGAGAGGAATAAAGTGATCTCCAACTACCAGTGCGGATTCCGACAGGGTCGGAGAACAACTAACTACCTGGTAAGGCTGGAAGCTTATATTAGAAACGCATTACTCAGAAGAGAACATCTAGTAGCTGTATTCTTCGATATAGAAAAAGCCTATGACACAAGCTGGAAACATGGCATTCTACGTGACCTGGAGCTTATGGGGCTTAAGGGACACCTCTCCCGTTTTGTGGGGGAATTCCTGAAAGACCGAAAATTTCAGGTTCGAGTGGGCAACTCCGCTTCTGACACTCATGACCATGAAATGGATGTACCCCAGGGCAGCATTTTGTCAGTCACCCTGTTCAACATTAAAATAAATAGCATCATAAATGCTCTGTCTCCTGGCATAGATTGCTCTTTGTATGTTGATTACTTTGTCATTTTTACTTATGGGAAAAACATGAACACCTTAGAAAGAAAAATACAGTTATGTTTAAACAAAATTCAAAATTGGGCAAACGATAATGGTTTTAAATTTTCGAACTCCAAAACAGTTAGTATGCATTTTTTTTAATTTAAGGGGACTCCACCCAGACCCTGTATTATTTGTACACAAAAAGAGATCCCTGTCGTGAAAACTACAAAATTTTTAGGCCTCACCCTAGATTCCAAATTTAATTTTCTCCCCCACATTAAGGAACTTAAGAAGAAATGCCAAAAGTCATTAAACATACTTAGAGTGCTCAGCCATACGGACTGGGGAGCTGACAGAGATACCTTGCTGCTGCTATATCGGAGTCTAATTCGATCCAAGCTAGACTACGGATCCATAATATAAGGAGCAGCAAGGAAGTCTTATCTAAAAATACTGGAACCAATACAAAATGCTGCCCTGCGTCTCTGTCTCGGCGCGTTTAGTACATCACCTATCCCAAGTCTCCATGTGGAGGCTGGAGAACTCCCCATGGATATAAGAATGAAAAATCTTGCAATGGAGTATATAGTCAAGCTAAAATCCAACCCCACGAACCCTGCTTTCGACTCCATATTTAACCCCACAGAGGTAGAATTATACCTTTCGGAACAAAACAATCTCCCGTAGACTCCCTGATGGCTGCTCCATCTTTACGACCGAATTGCATGCAATATCGCTTGCACTTATGGCCGTCAAAGCATCAGAAAGGAGGAAATTTATAATCTGCTCCGACTCCAAGCTTTTGGGGCGGATGAAGACAGACATTCCATTGGTACATAAGATCCTGAAGCTGTTGGACCAAATAACAGCCTTCATCTGGGACGGCTCTTACCCAGCTAACTATCGACCAATAGCACTAACAAGCTGCATCTGCAAAACCATGGTCTGGTACCTGGAGAGGAATAAAGTGATCTCCAACTACCAGTGCGGATTCCGACAGGGTCGGAGAAGAACTAACTACCTGGTAAGGCTGGAAGCTTATATTAGAAATGCATTACTCCTATGTTGGCATTGAGGGAAACGAAGCCGCAGAAAGAAAGGCAAAGAGAGCCCTAAATTATGAGGTATCATGAACCCAAATTCCCTGCTTGGACCTGAGACAAAGTATTGCCTCTGCCACCTATCGAGAGTGGCAGAACTGATGGGAGGCTGAGACTCACAATAAACTCAGGCAGAATGTGGCGGATGTCAGGTGGCGGCCCACATCTAAGGGTCTGACAAGGCGTGGTAGCACGACCATGTCCAGACTTAGTATTGGCTACACTTACATCACGCACTCTTTTTTGCTGAAGAGAGACGAGCCCCCACTTTGTGAGTACTGTGACTCTCGCCTAACCGTGGAACATATCCTCGTTGATTGCCCCAGATACCAGGATGTCAGGGAGAAATATTTTAGAACCACTAACTTAAAAACACTATTCGATAATGTCGATTCTTGGAAGGTACTGGGCTTTATCCGGGAAGTGGGGTTGTCTACGAAGATCTGATTTATGAATTTGTGAACATTTACTATTTACATTAGATTTTTACCAAATAATTTAATTTTTACTACCTTTACTATTTTAACTGTGAATAGACCTTGATTTTAATGATATGACTGTATAGAATTTGGCCCTTGTTGTTTAGAGAGAGAGTAGTCCTTAAGGGACTGCAGGCACGACATGGCCTAAAATTGTGGTTTTAGTAACTGTTACAAAAGGGCATGATAGTAAGCCTTTGGGTGTCAGGTGTGTAAAAGTCGACCTGGCCTGATACACAGTGGCTAAGTACGCATCGTAAGTTTAAACCCCTCAATAAAAAAGAGGA
The DNA here is from genome assembly GCA_036873155.1 of Biomphalaria sudanica. Classification (NCBI taxonomy): domain Eukaryota; kingdom Metazoa; phylum Mollusca; class Gastropoda; family Planorbidae; genus Biomphalaria; species Biomphalaria sudanica. The sequence continues at coordinate 4,922,018 of JAZGLO010006670.1, forward strand.
ATTATTAAGAATATCGTTATCAAATCAAGACACTTAACGCAGGAGTAATATTCAAGTTAACACGTTAGGAAAAGTTAATTAACGTAATATTTAATTACAGTGTACTGTGCTTTCTAAACACGTTGTGTTTTTCCATTCTGGCTTAAAAGTGATCAATGTCTATCAATAAATTGAGTGTCAAGGAATTAATAAATAAAATATTTAGGGAGTGTTTAGTTCTCCCTTTAAAGATAGGCTTGGTCGTGACTTTTACGCTAATATACAAAATTCTGAGCCTTTTTGTTTTTTCTACAAAATAATTAGTTACTGGCTTACTGTGTTCTGTGTAGCAAAAGGTCACTTGTTTAGGTGTGTGATCTTTAGACTAGACTATTGAAGAACAAATGAATGAAGCAAAAATGTTTACTTTAATGTATTTCCACAGCTGATAAACTGTAAACATTCCAGCAGTTACTATTCATGACTTCCACTAATGTTCTTTGTTCGAATTTTTATTTTTGATGTGCGGTTTATGTTAAAAAAAGCGATGTTAAAAATTTGAGGACAATGTGATGAAATCTAATTAAAAACGTAAAACAAAATTGTACTTGTAGGATACGAACGTGACAAAGTATCTTTGAAGCATTTGTTTTGTACTTTTCTATATCAAAACCAGTTGTGTCATGCACACTAGTTTTATTTCATCAATGTGTCAATATTCATATCATATTTAAATGTAATTAATGGTAAAAAAAAATATTGACAAATATTTTGTGTTTGTTTCAGGATATGGGAGACATTACCCAAACGACCAGTCACGTTATTTCTTGTTATGCTTATAATTGGCGTGTCAGCTTTTTTCATTGACACCCTATCAGAAAACAGAATCCTAGGAGTTTTTATACCAGCTGCCTTCACACAAGTCCAAATCTACAATAACTCTCAAAATAACAGTCTGCTGGGCTTAGGAGAAATGAAGGAAACTAAAACATATACAACATTTAGTACCCAAGCTACATCTGCTTCTACCTCTTTGCTAATGACTACATTAATATCATCGACAACAACAACGACTTTAAGTACAAGTGTCACATTGATCTCTCCACAAGCAGCTATTGAAGTCTACTGTTCTCCAAGCCCATATGTTGACTGCGACGGCTCTCTGATGGATGAATCTACCACCAATGAAACTTTTGGAGTCGTGCTGCTAAGAAGGCCAGGATGGATGGACATATCTAGATTTGACTTCTCCAAATGTCAGTATTCGAAATGTGTATTTCAAGGTGATACTATTTACAATACTACACGTCTAATCCTTATTTACACTGTTGGACTAAACGACAATTTTAAACTAAGCCAAAGATGGCCAGGGCAGATCTATGCCGCCGCTAGTTGGGAATCACCACCACATACACACGCTAGATTTTTGTCTGGTAAGTTTAATAATTCTAACATGTTTTATACTGCTCCGATTTAAGTATTTTAAAAAATTTATCGCTAATAATTTTATAGTATAAGACCACGATTGTAATACAAAATATATAGTATACGCCAAAAGAGAGTGATTGATTAAGAGATATTATCAACTGTCTTAGAAATTCACATGAAATTTGTCACACAGGTTCCTTTTACCTCACAGGCACTCAATAAGAACCGGATTTGACAGATTCGTAAGCTGACTACTGCAATTAGCGAAAAACCGCAAGCTTTCTATGAAACCTGTATTTTATTTTCGGTATTTCTCCCAAAAGGCAGCAATCTATATATAGAGTATAAATTAGAGATGGGAAGCGAACCGAATCGAACCTCACTTACAACTGAACCGAACCCAACTTGAACTTTAAAACTGATCGGCACGAACCGAACGAACTGTTTTTACCTTAATCGATCTGAATTAAGATTTTGCACTATTCTTGTAAAAAAGAAAACAAACAAAAAAAAAGATAGTTTTCCGTGAGATGATTTAACATTTATGTTAATTTTTAAAAAAATTATGCTTCTTTCTTGAGCTGGCCTTGTCCTTGACATCTTGTGTGTGCATCTTTCCTGCACCACTTTGGGTTGTCTTTTTTTGCATCAACGCAAATGGTGGCGTACTATTTAATATTTAAGCGTTAATGAAATGTGGGATTCGTAGAAACGAAAAGTGGACTCTGAATGTAGAAACAAGCAGGAAAAGTGGAAAGATATTTACATTTTTGTGGAGCATAAAAATAAGCCAAAATGGAAAAAGAAAATGAGTTTGCGGTAAGGGTATGCTACAGAGTTGCTCAAATTAATGAAAAAAAACTTTTTTCGGCGGCCAATGCGTAATAGGGGGGTTACTAACTAACTATTAATGATGGAAAAATGTGTCATGACAATAAGAGTGCGGTTAAAGCCCCCACTTTGTTTCGCATGACAATTATAAATCTCAAGTTAAAACTAAGAGATAAAGCAGCAGAGTTTGACATGTTTATTATTGCCGCCGACATATCTCATACAGCTCAACTCTTAATACTTATTCGCGGTACGAAAACCAATTTTAAAATCACACAAGAGATAGCTGCTAAGAAGGAAAGTGAATGGAATCACCACTGTAAAACACCTGTTCAAAGAAGTTTCAGACATCATGGAGGATGTTTCTCTTCTTTTGGGAGAAATTAGTGGGAGTGATACCGACAGAAGTATGATTGGATGTCATAGCGAACTTGCAGCAAGAGTTATTCGAAATATTGTCAAGTCAAACGAAACCTCTGTGACAAGGTGCTGAATCAGAAACATGTGATGATGTGTTGAGCACTGTAAATCTTATAACATTCCAAGCGTTGAACCACAAAACTTCTAAGAATTTTCTGACAGAAATAGAGTCCAAATATGAAGGCATTTTATTTTACAGCGAAGTGCGCTGGTAAAGTAGAGGAAAAGTTCTAAAACCTTTTTTTTTTTATGAGGCATGAAACTTAAATTTTTATGACTGATAAATGAAAGCAATTGCATCAACTCAATTACACGTCATGGTTGTGGGATTAGGCTCTTTAAAGTTACATCACATTATATGTAAATGAATTCAAGAAACTAAAAGAGAAACATACAAAATACTTTTAAAAGAAACAAAGCTGATAAGAAGTATAATGATATCAATTAGTTTGGATCAGTCGTCATGTAATTACGTTTTTAATAGATTTAGACCAACAACAATAAATCTACGCGATAATTAATATTCTTACTAATTGTTTAGCGCTATTTCATGCTTTAGCTTCTTAATACGCTATAAGCCTATCACTTATCTGGACAAGTTGGGAAAAATGGCGGGGGGGGGGGGAAGGAAAGGGATATCTGTGTCGATTTTACTCTAATTGTGTTTTAAAAGCATTTATAAAAAAAAATGTGGTCGGGACACGACCTTAATTACAACTCGTGGCTAAGGCCTCCTCGGACGACGTGCTTACCACTCTTCTAGTGAAGTAATATATTGTTTCAGTTTAGAGCTGCGACCTATAAAGGGGAATAATTCAGCTTATTCCACCACTTCAATCAAGTACAATTTCTTTCACTTCTTCAAGATACGAAACAAAAAAATTCATTACCAATAGTCATTTAACTAATGGTTACATTTTTTTTATTGATTCTTGTGTTGTCAGGTAAGAGAAATAATTGTGCAAAGTTTTAGCTTAATCCGAGATTGAATCAATGAAGCCTTCGATTCGGAAATTCCTGAAAAAGCGACAGTCTTTTCAAGAACGTGATAGTCCTTTTAAAACCGATGTTCGATCTAGACTAAGAATTAGTTATCCAGCCAAATGTAAATTTATTTTGAAAAATTATAACGATCAAACTAGAGTTTTCACCGTGCGGCCAACGAGCTAGTAATTCTTTTCAAATGTTACATTTTTAGGCAAATTGTTACATCCGTGTTTTGATATCAGCATCCACCCAACCTCCGCCCACTCACCCTCCATGTAGTTCTGACTTGAATACAGGTTAAAAAAACAACAACAACACGAAAAACGACAAAAACAAGTGCAGCACCCCAAACTATTCATTTATTTTATTAAAATATAAATAATAAATAGTCTATTTTTTAAATAATAAATATTTTATTCATAGATTATATAAGTGCACTTTATCATTTCTGGTTCAAACACTTGTTAGTGGCATCCTAAAAAAACATACAAGTTGGCAGCATCCATGAAAACTTATTAACAAAAAATTAGCAGGGAACTTATCATCTTGTAGTCGCAAAGGAGGTACTTTCTGTAATTAACTGAAAAAAACAACAACATATTTTAACAACCTCAGAGGCGCCCCCTACTAATCCGTAACGGATCCGCCTACATCTACTAGATCTAAATCTAAAATCTAAATTTGGAATAATTTAGATGCGATTTAGATAAGATTTCGTAAAACAGGGTTACAAAGACAGTTTGTGTGAAAACACAAATCACACCAACTCAAAATCGGCTCCCCAAAGTTTTCCACCAAGGCAGGTAAAAAGGCAGGTTTCAATATTTTCAGAATGAACATAATAATGAAATAGTATCAAATAAAAATAACGGAAGAATGAAGAAAGAAGGTTGACAGATCTTGTGTGGTGCCCCAGGGGTCCAGCAGACCAAAGAATAGGTGAAAGTGAATGTGAAGTTAGATGTGTACCCGGCCTAACTAATGTCTTATAACGAATATCTAATTGATCTAGTTGTTTTGTAAAGAGCCAATCAAATTTAAATACTCAAGAAAAAAAATTTTCCGTAAAAAACAAGATTACAAAGAGAGTTTGTGTTGTCACACAAACTCAGAGGCGGCCCCCGTCGGAGTCGGATCTCTGTCGGATCCGCATATTCTTGAGGAATATTTAAGACGTGATTTTGTTTTGATTGTTAAAAGTAATAATGTTTCAAAGATTCATTTGTCGTTATAAAAAATATAGTTTTTTTATGTAAAATGTGAAATCTCCTGAAGGACGACGGAGGATGGCATCGAGCAAGGTATGAAACCGGAACCGTCAAGATAATCAGTCCTGTGTGCCAACCGCACGACCAGGCCATGCACTAAACCTAATAACAAACTTGTTACAAACTAATAGCCTATTATTGATAAAGAGATATATTACACATTACGGAATGACAACTACCGGATTTGTACAATATGTCAGAAGAGCTATTTTAGATAATCATTTGGTATTGAGCATTTTCATTTAAATGGAACTAGAATGAAGATGTAGATCTACCAAAATTAATCTTCTGATTTAGCATTCTTTAATATCTATATCTACTAGATCTAGATCTAACATATAAATTTGGGCGTCCCGAGACATGACGTTATACTGCGCTCCTCTTTCCTCAGCACTTTTGGAGCTGAAAAGTTCCCTACTTCTTTTCTATCATTGTGTCTGCCTCCTCTTTTCCTCAGTCTGCCTTCGTTGATCATCACTCTGTCTCCTTATCTCTAAAATCTCACTACGTCCTAGACCAGTCCGTTTGCCGTGGACTGCGACGAGTAAGGGGGATAAAGAGATCCTGGTGTTTGAGTGGTGGCTATCTGAGGATAAACCACCACAACACAATACTTTGGCTCCAAGCTCCCCTAGACATGAGTTCCATATGGCCCGCTCTGGGTCAACCGGCTGGTCATGCCGAGCTACCAGCATAGGTCGAAGAGGGCGGTGGCTGGAGGGGCAATCGGGGAGCTGCTGTATCGGACACATTTCCGATGCAGCAGCTGACTGAGTATAGCACCTGTGTAGCCCTGGCGGGCTCATTCTGGACTTCCGAATGGCCCGTCCTCTTTTTGGTCTCAACTGCGGGTGGGGAGCACAGGTGCCGAACTAACAAGAATATATATGGACAAAAAAAAACCCAATAAACTACTTGCCCCAGATTTAAGCCTGGGCAAGAGACGCCATATTGAGGCAAACAAAACAAAAAAAAAAAGAGGAGGCCACCAAAAGCTGTACTACCTGGCCATCATTTTTGGTGGTCAGGTGCACAGAGGAGGGAAAAAGCCTGACAAAGCTGAGCCCTATAAAGGACTCGTCAGTAGTGGGAGAGCCCAAGAGTGTGTCTAAGCGATACAAGACAATAGAACTTCTTGTAGAAGTAGATAGCAAGACACACTCTGATGGGCTTTTAAGATGCAGAAGACTCTGTGATCTCCAAGTGGAAGTCATGCCACACAAGAGTCCGAACACCAGCAGAGGTGTAATCAGCTCTAGGGACCTACTAGAATGTTTCAAGAAGGAAACAGTGGAGGGCATTGAAGGAGTCACCCATGCCCGGCGCATTACCAGGCGCAGGAATAGTGAGGAGGTCAAAACCGCCACTATTATCCTCACATTCGTAACTAGGACACCGCCAGAGTATGTGAAGGCAGGATACCTACGAGTTCCAGTGAGGCCCTATATACCTAACCCCATGAGGTTCTTTAAGTGCAAGGGTTTTGGACACGGCGCGGCAGTCTGCAAGATGAACACTGTGTGTGCCAGATGTGCTGGAGAGGGTCATGTGGACAAGGGCTGCACAGCCCAGTTCAAATGCCCAAACTGTCACGATGGCCACTCAGCCTACTCCAAGGACTGCCGAGTGTGGAAACAGAAGGTTGCCGTGCAGGAGTATAAGGCAAGAAACGGATGTACCTTCAGCCAGGCGAAATCGGCTGTATTGGCCCTACCCAATTCGGCTTCACAAAGACCTACGCACAGGCTGTTGCTAAGATAGGAAGATCCATAGCCACACAGACGGACACATTGACCCCACCACCCCCTCCTCCAACTCAGAAGAAAACACGCCAAAGAACACACACAAGAAAGCCCTGTTGTCATGCTAAAGAACAGGTTCTCTGTGCTCGATGATGAGAAACCAACACTCCGGGAGAACCCGGAGACATCATGTCTGACACAGGTTCTCTGAGGAGAACCCAGCCAGACATCCCAACCTCTACCGAATTAGAGGTTGACCAACTCCCTAAGGTGAGAAATCAAAGCGGAGAGGATGCCTGAGGTGAGAAAGGAGGAAATAACCTCCGCTCTAACTAGTGGGATCTCCCCTCTCCAGAGAGAAAGACTTCCCCCAAAAGGGGGTTGTCCTCCTCTCCATACAAACCCAAGAATAAAAATACCAATATCACTGGAATAAAGGGAAAGCCCTCCGGAGGCCTCCCAAAGCCAAATAGGTCCAAGTAGGTCATTTAGAATAAGCAATGGATTCCAGAATTGTACAGAGGAATTGTAGAGGCCTCAAGGCCAATTATGAGGAAAGATAGCATCAGTTTCCGAAACTACAGTGCTTACAGCAAGAATGTTGAGGATGCTGAGAGAGCATCAGGTGGATTCCCCCTAACCTCCGCAAATCAAAAAATGGCCTAGCAAACCATGGTTTGATACAGCTTGCAAACGTGCTATTGGCGATAGGAAAAAACGACTGGCTGCATTTATAAAGAATCCTTCCCAGGAAAACCTAAAGCTATTCAGGATAGCTAGAGCAAAGGCTAGACAAACCATACGGTCAACCAAAAGGAATTCCTGGAGAGGTTTGGAAGGCAGTAAGGCGAATCAAAGGGAAAGAATCATATGCAATAGGGCATTTGAAATACTCAAGGACGAACTGTAACGTCCCCCAGAGAAATAGCTGACTGCCTTGCATCCTCAATAGCAGAAAAGTCATGCACTGCACACTACACGCCAGAGTTCCAAAAGTCAAAACCAGGGAGGAAAGACACCTAAATTGATTTCAGGTTAGAGAACAATGAAGACTACAACAAACCGTTCTCGCTTGAGGAACTGAGGGAATCGCTGGACAAGTCACATGACATAGCGCCTGGATATGATGAAATCCATTACCAGTTCCTCAAGCACCTTCCCGAACCCTCATTGGCAGTCCTGCTAGGGGTCTATAACTGTATGTGGCAAACAGGCGCTTTCCCAAACAGCTGGAGGAAAGCCACAGTTATACTGATACCTAAACCGGTAAGAGACGGCTCTTACCCAGCTAACTATCGACCAATAGCACTAACAAGCTGCATCTGCAAAACCATGGTCTGGTACCTGGAGAGGAATAAAGTGATCTCCAACTACCAGTGCGGATTCCGACAGGGTCGGAGAACAACTAACTACCTGGTAAGGCTGGAAGCTTATATTAGAAATGCATTACTCAGAAGAGAACATCTAGTAGCTGTATTCTTCGATATAGAAAAGGCCTATGACACAAGCTGGAAACACGGCATTCTACGTGACCTGGAGCTTATGGGGCTTAAGGGACACCTCTCCCGTTTTGTGGGGGAATTCCTGAAAGACCGAAAATTTTAGGTTCGAGTGGGCAACTCCGCTTCTGACACTCATGACCATGAAATGGATGTACCCCAGGACAGCATTTTGTCAGTCACCCTGTTCAACATTAAAATAAATAGCATCATAAATGCTCTGTCTCCTGGCATAGATTGCTCTTTGTATGTTGATTACTTTGTCATTTTTACTTATGGGAAAAACATGAACACCTTAGAAAGAAAAATACAGTTATGTTTAAACAAAATTCAAAATTGGGCAAACGATAATGGTTTTAAATTTTCGAACTCCAAAACAGTTAGTATGCATTTTTTTTAATTTAAGGGGACTCCACCCAGACCCTGTATTATTTGTACACAAAAAGAGATCCCTGTCGTGAAAACTACAAAATTTTTAGGCCTCACCCTAGATTCCAAATTTAATTTTCTCCCCCACATTAAGGAACTTAAGAAGAAATGCCAAAAGTCATTAAACATACTTAGAGTGCTCAGCCATACGGACTGGGGAGCTGACAGAGATACCTTGCTGCTGCTATATCGGAGTCTAATTCGATCCAAGCTAGACTACGGATCCATAATATAAGGAGCAGCAAGGAAGTCTTATCTAAAAATACTGGAACCAATACAAAATGCTGCCCTGCGTCTCTGTCTCGGCGCGTTTAGTACATCACCTATCCCAAGTCTCCATGTGGAGGCTGGAGAACTCCCCATGGATATAAGAATGAAAAATCTTGCAATGGAGTATATAGTCAAGCTAAAATCCAACCCCACGAACCCTGCTTTCGACTCCATATTTAACCCCACAGAGGTAGAATTATACAATCGAAGGCCTAACGTCATACAGCCGCTGGGCCTTCGAATGAGAGAACCCATCCAGAATTTAACCCCACCCATTGACCAAATCTCTAAAATAGCAACCCCTCAGAATCCTCCTTTCCTAATGAATAAACCCAAATTAAATATATCCCTCCTTAATTTCAAAAAAGAAAAAAAAAGACCCAAGCATACTACAAGTCCACTTTAGGGAACTGCAGGAGAGCTACGGAGATTGTGGCACCATCTACACAGACGGATCCAAAATGGATGGAAAGGTCGCGTGTGCCTGCTCCTTTCGGAACAAAACAATCTCCCGTAGACTCCCCGATGGCTGCTCCATCTTTACGGCCGAATTGCATGCAATATCGCTTGCACTTATGGCAGTTAAAGCATCAGAAAGGAGGAAATTTATAATCTGCTCTGACTTTAAAGATTTGGGGCGGATGAAGACTGACATCCCATTGGTACAAGAGAGCCTGACGCTGTTGGATCAAATAAAAGCCAACTATAGGGATGTCACCTTTATCTCGGTCCCCTCCCATGTTGGCATTGAGGGAAACGAAGCCGCAGACAGAGAAGCAATGACAGCCCTAAATCATGCGGTGTCAGGAACCCAAATTCACTGCTCGGACCTGAGACAGTATTGCCTCTGCCACCTATCAAGATTGGCAGGACCGATGGGAGGCTGAGACTCACAATAAACTCAGGCAGATTGTGGCGGATGTCAGGTGGCGGTCCACATCTAAGGGTTGACAAGGCGTGGTAGCACGACCATGTCCATACTTAGGATTGGCCACACCTACATCACGCACTCTTTTGTGCTGAAGAGAGACGAGCCCCCACTTTGTGAGTACTGTGATTCTCGCCTCACCGTGGAACATATCCTCGTTGATTGCCTCAGATACCAGGATGTCAGGGAGAAATATTTTAGAGCCACTAACTTAAAAACACTATTTGATAATGTCGACCGTGGGAAGGTACTGGGCTTTATCCGGGAAGTGGGGTTGTCTACGAAGATCTGATTTATGAATTTGTGAATATGTACTATTTACATTAGATTTTTACCAAATAATAAAATTTTTATTACCTTTACTATTTTAACTGTGAATAGACCTTGATTTTAATGATATGACTGTATAGAATTTGGCCCTTGATGTTTAGAGAGAGAGAGTAGTCCTTAAGGGACTGCAGGCACGACATGGCCTAAATTGTGCCGATGTGCCTAAAATCAAAATCAAATCATCACTCTCTTATTTCTGCAGAGTCACCCCACGAAATAATAAGAGGGTGGGACATCACGTGGGTACTCATACGTCGCTACGGATGGCTGCGCGCTGGACTGTCAAAACCTGCCTGCTCCCATCCCCATTCGTCTTGCGGGAGGTTTGCACTAACTGTCTTCAACTTTGAAGGAACATCCAAAAAATGTAAAACATTTTTACAAACAAACATTTTACAAACACTAAATAGCAGGGCCGGACTTAAACATTGTGACCAAGAAGGCATGGAAAGAGAACAACTAATCTACTATGTATATTCACCCGTCACTAAATAGCAGGGCCGGACTTAATCATTGTGGGGCCCTACGCGAAACGGATTTTACGGTGCCAAGTTTGGGTAGGGAAGTGGAAAATAAGTGAAAGTTAAGAGTTTGTATTAGAAAATAAATTTGTTTATGCATTTTATTTATTCTTTACTACGTACAGAATTATTTTATGAGCCTTGTGTGTAGCAAAGTCATACAGTATATCATAATAATTATGTTTCCTACATAGATCACGCACAATAGCAAGAAATACCAAATGTTTCAATCTATCTTAGAGAATTGTGGACCTCATGCAATTCTTCATTCGTTTGAGGAGCGAGAAGCTTCTTTCACCAGCTTACACAATTACGGCTAATGCATAATGCCGTTTTTAATTATCGCGCGTAGGATTGGCGTTTTCCATATTGAATGACACCCCAAAATGACAATTGATGTCTATATTTTCCGTATATTTTAAGGAATTTTTCTCATCTTTTGCAATTTCAGGAGATTTCGACAGGAGGGCGCGGGAAATCTGTTTTAAGTTATAAAATGGTTTAATTTAATAATTTATACACCTTGAATTAGCGCGGACCCTATGAAAGTGCGGATTCTATGAAAGTGCGGTGCCCACTGTGGTTGCATAGGTTGCAGTGGCCTATGGCCGGCCCTGCATAATAGCTGCGTATGCTACGCCGTTGGTTAACAATAAATATTTAATTTCTTTATGGCTCAACAGTTTGAACAAAAAGAAGTAAAGGGAAGATCAAGTAATCTACTCTGTATTTACCCGTCACTAAATAGCTGGGCCGGACTCAACCGTTGTGGGGCTCTATGCAAACGGATTTGGCGGGACCAAGTTTGGGTAGGGATACTGATAATTAGTGAAAATTAGGAATTTTTATTAGAAAATAAATTTGTCTTTGCATTTTATTCATTCTTTACTACCTACAGAATTACTTTACGAGCTTTGCGAGTAGCGAAGCCATATAGTATATCTTAAAAAAATTATTTCCTAAATAGATCACGCTCAATTGTAAGAATTATTAAATGTTTCAACCTATCTTCGAGAAATGTTGACCTCAAGTTTGAGGCGCGAGAAACTTCGTTCACCAAATTCCACAATTACGGGTCTAGCATAATGCCTTTTTTTTTTCATCGCGCGTAGGATTGGCGTTTTCCATTTTGAATGACACACCAAAATGACATTTTTTGTCTTTATATTTCAGGAAATTTTTTTTAGTTTTCGTACGATTTTAATAATTTTCGGAGATTTCCTTGATTTTTTCGTATATTTTGCAATTTCAGGAGATTTCCAGGAGATCCTGGTGAACCGACAGAAGGATGCGGGAATTCTGTTATAAGTTTTAAAGTGGTTTAATATAATAATTTACTGCTAGAATTAGCGCGGGTCCTTTGAAAGTGCGGGGCCTTTGTGGTTGCATTGGTTGCATTGGTCTAAGGCCGACCATGCAAAATAACGGCGTATGCTATGCCGTGGGCCTACTATAATGAATAGTTGTAAAAGTGGTATGAAAAAAAAACTGTTTGCATATGTGATTTAAAAAATTAGATTTTTTTCTTTCAGAAAAGAAAAATATAGCCGTTGCATCAGAACTTTCAATCAAAAGGTCGAAAATATTATGAGGTCGGATTTTCACTATCTGTTCTAGTTTACGAGATCTAAACGGGACGGACGGATGGACAGACATTCCACACAAAACTAATAGCGTCTTTTGCATATGTGATTTAAAAAATTAGATTTTTTTTTCTTTCAGAAAAGAAAATAATAGCCGTTGCATCAGAACTTTCAATCAAAAGGTCTAAAATATTATGAGGTCGGATTTTCACTATCTGTTCTAGTTTACGAGATCTAAACGGGACGGACGGATGGACAGACATTCCACACAAAACTAATAGCGTCTTTTCCCCTTTTGGGGGCCGCTGAAAAGCCTAGATAATCTATCAATAGACTAAAAGCAACATTAAATTTAAAAGTAGATTAGTTTTAATATTTGATAACATTGCAACATTGTTTGTTTGTTTTACATGTTTGTTTTACATGTTTCGGATGTTCCTTCAGAATTGAAGATAGTTTAATTCCTAGTCCAAACCTCCCACAGGACGACGGGGTATGGGAGCGAACAGGGTTTGAGCCCGGGACCATCGATAAATACAAACAGTCCAGCGCACAAACCGCACGACATCTGGAAATAAAAAATCTACACTTTAAGTCTCAATTTCTAGATCTAAAACTAGAGTGTAGATCTTGATCTAGTCTATATAAAATGTTTTTTTTTTAAATGTTTCCCACGTTTCGGTATTTCTTCAGAGTGGAAGATAATTTACTTCCTAGTCCAAACATCCCTCAGGACGACGGGGTATGGGAGTTGGAACGGTTTGAACCCGGGACCACCGATAAGCCCGATCGACAGTCCAGCGCGCAAAACGCACAACCAGGCAGCCATCCAATATAATTCTAAACTAGACCTAGAAATTATATATTTAGAATCTACAATGATTTTAATTACCATATAAATCTAGATCTAGTGTGACAAATGTAAATCCAGTGTAAAAAATCCAGTTATAGTGTAAAAAATTGAGATCTTGTGTACAAAAAATCTAGCTAGCATGTCTTTTTTTAATACCAGAAAGTTTACGAGGTTTAATAAACATTAATGCACCGATTACTTATAGCATTTCATTCCATGTGACATCAAAGGAAAAAAATCCACTACGTCACTCGGCCTAGTTAGACCAAAAATTTCTTTATCAACACGAGAGAGCTGACGAGGGTTAAAAAGACATTGGTGCACCGAGTTCTTAAAGCATTTCATTTAAAGAATTCATTTTATAAGAATTCATTCCATATGACTTCAAAGGGAAAAAATTCCATACGTCATACGACCTAGTCAGACAAAAATGTCTTTATTAACACAAGAGAGCTGACTAGGGTTCATAGACATTGGTGCACAGAGTTCTTATAGCATTTCATTTAAAGATATATATACATCAGGATAAAAGCAGCAATTTTTTACGTTTTGTCTGTCAGTCTGTCTGTTCGTCAACTTATTATCTTTTAAAAATGTATAAAAACTATTGAAAATTTGATTAACCTTTAATTTTTCTTCCGAAACTTCGCAATAGTTACTAATTGTGTATAATAGATTGTTACGGATGTTTATATATATGTGAGAATGAGAGAGAGTGTGAGAAAGAGTGAGAGAGAGAGTGTGTGAGAGTGAGAGAGAGAGTGTGAGAGTGAGAGAGAGTAAAAGAGTAAGATAGAGAGTGAGAGAGAGAGTGAGAGAGTGAAAGAGAGTGTGTGAGAGAGAGAGCGAGTGAGTGATTGTGGTTACATTTTTATACCATACAATGGTTTTAAGAAGTTGTTTTTCTAAAAAATAAGGAACATAATATTAACGATTATTAGATTTTCTAATGTTTTATATAGAAAATTAAATATAGTGTAAGACAGAAGTGCAATTTTTAACAAATGCAGTTAAAATTTGTTTCATAAAAATCCGAAAGAACCTATTTTTAGCAAATGAGTTTTCGCGACCGGTTACCAACAAAACTATTTGTTTTATTTATCAGAAGAGAGACTTCAATCAGTTATTTGGAATTTGGCGTTAGTAGAGTTTTCATAAAAAATTCGGAACGATTTTGGCGATGATTTGTAAGAAAATTAAAGTAATGTAGATCGATTTCTTTTTCTAAACAAAATCCAGAACATTCTTTAACGATAAAAAGTCTTTTGGAATGTTTCTGGAAGAAAATTAAATTAAAATAAGTCTTAAAAAAATAACCGTTTCTAGTAAATTACTTTCTTATTTTAAAATCCTGAGCAACCTATTGTCGATATTTTAAAAAAAGTCATTTGACATAATTTTGTTTTAATTTAAAAAACGGAACAATTAGATATCTATAAATAAACTATAGTGACGTATTGTCCAAGAATATAAGTATATTATAAATCAACTAGTCGACCGGCGGCGTAGCATACGCCGCTATTTTGCAGGGCCGGCCTTAGGCCACTGCAGCCTATGCGACCAGTGGGCCCCGCACTTTTATAGGACCCGCACTTTCATAGGACCCGAGCTAATTCAAGGTGTATAAATTATTAAATTAAATTATTTTATAACTTAAAACAGATTTCCCGCGCACTGCTGTGGATTTACCAGGAGCTCCTGGAAATCTCCTGAAATTGAAAAGATACGAAAAAGTCCTTAAAATATATGGAATAAAAAGACAAAAATTGTCATTTTGGGGTGTCATTCAATATAGAAAACGCTACCCTACGCGCGATAAATAAAAAAGGCATTATGCATTAGCCGTAATTGTGTATGCAACATTACATCACGTGACAGCCTTTATGGATTGCGGTACTAACCGGTACTATTTACCCAAGTGGTCAGCACACATAACGGTATAGTTCGATATCATACCGCAAACAAAAGTTGTATACAGGCATTCATTTCTAAGAGGAAAGATTGGTTAACAATGCAATTGAACAAGATAGTTTGCATCAAATAGATAATTATATTGTTATAAACCTGGTGGTGGCACAGAGAAGGGTAGTGGTGTGTGTGTAGTCAGCCGACGCAAATCGCAAAAGGCCAGCGCTAGACGAGCGGTCAACCGTGACGAGTTACAACGGTCGGCCGAGACGAGTGTCAACATGGTGGTTCGGAAAGGATCGACGTCGTGAACAGAGCTCAGAAGCGTCACGAGAGTTGTAGTCATCTGACCACCTAGAAACGTCGAGCGGCGTTCTGTCCGGTTTTAGAAGGCCAGTAGGGACCCTATATAAGAGAGGAGGTGTCGCAGTCAAGACGGTTCACGAAAGGAGGTTCACGACAAGAGTTCAGAACACGGTCGACTACAGCACAGTTCAGCGGTGTGGTTCTGTACGGTTCAGTGCAGAGTACTGTCAAGTACAGTTAAGACGACTGGCGTCTTGATCTTGGTCTGCGATCGAGTCCGACAAAACGAGCCAGTGTGTGAAGTCAGTCCTGAACTGTTGAACCCAGTGCAAGCCCGGAACGAGACGGAGAGGCCAGTGCAAGAGTTGATACGGCGGTACGGTGCTATCGGAGAGATAGTTGTACAGTGTACGTGTTGCCAATTGTACAGTATTGGCTGTTATTTATTCAACTATTAAAGTGTTACGTTACTTTGGAGCCCTGAGTTGTCAAGTTCTTTAAGTTGGTGGTGTATGGTGCAGTTTGCAGAGAGCCTGGATAGTGAGATTCGTAACAATATTATTTAAAAAATGAGCAAATGTTACATCGAAAAAAGAAAAAGATGAATAGGCATATAGATTTAAATTTACCGCTTTGGAATGTGTTAATAAAACTGAAATTATCATCCACGAAGAATCTATAAATGTAGGTAAAAAAAACAACAGGGTTTTTTTAAAGGCAGGTTATTAATATGAAAAAAAGTCAATATTTAGAATTAGCTGTACCATTTTTTCCTAATCAAACTTTTATTTCAATATGCCTTCAGATGTTACTTTGTTTCATTTCTATACTATTCATTTTTTAGTCATTTTAAAAGTTTTTGAATATTTTTTGTTTGTTTTTCAGACAAGAACTCTCACTGGAATTTTGTTTTTAATGTGACTGCCACTTACAGAACTGATTCCGAAATATTTGTGCCTTATGCCAGATTGATCTTTCAGCCAACGCCAAAAGGAAAACGTCCTAATTATTGCAAGTACATTTGTATAATTGAAGTTAAACATGTTCTTAATCTCAGCCACAATCACTCTTATCACTTCTGTGTACACAGCTTTGTCACGGTGTAATCTGGTGAGATATTTCAATCTGAATGGGACATAACTCTATTTAAGTATTCAGGCCAACTTTCAGATATCATCATTTCTTGTAAAATCAACATGATTGCTTTTCTTTATATTAGCTCAGTCAGCCTCAGTCTGCGCTTAATTAAATATCACAATTTACTTCATACTTAAAAATATTTCCTCTTTTAGGTTATTAACTTTCTCGTTCTAAATCTCAAACGTGTGTACGAGTATTTCCTTCCTACACGCTAAGTACACAACTTACATGATTAGTGACATAAAAATTTACATTGAAAAAAAAAACATTTTAAAACTTTGGTCTGACCCTCTACATTACAACGTACAGGCTGACTGGATCGATGAAATCCAAACTACGAACAACCAAATACCAGAAATGCCTGATGAGGATTTCACAGCCGAGGAAGTCTCAGCAGCTATATCAAAAACTCACAACTGGACTGCTCCCGGCCCGGACAATATACACAATTTTTGGCTGAAAAAACTTACAGCCATACATGTACCACTAACATCAATTTTTCACGAGTTAATATCAGAACCGTCTTAAATGCTGATAGAACTCACTGAAGGGAGAACATCTCTCCTCCCCAAAAAAGGGGATCCGAACCAACCATTAAACTATCGCCCTATCACTTGTCTGTCACTGGTGTATAAACTATTAACTTCACTATTAAAAAGTAAAATGTATAAATTTTGTTCTGCATAAGCTACTAGCAGAGAAACAACAAGGTTGCATTGAAGAGTCGATGGGCTATAAATTACAGCTAACCATTGTTACGTATCTAGGCATTGTTACCTAGATACTATTTTTTTTTCTTGACCTGTAGGTTGTCTGCCCCTTGTGTAATAAGTTTTTTTTTTATTTTATTTTTCGCGGCGAGTCAAGCTACACAGACAGTGACCGGTCCTTGACCTATGTGTGTACCTCTGGTTGAAAGGAGGGTGTTTTTTTTTCTTCTGTCTCTTTGAAGAGCGTTCTAGATCTGGGAAATTGATGACTTATTTGGTTCTAGAAACTACTAGATTTGTCTTGATATCGACGCGCGGTAGACTATAAAAAGACCGCCCGTGTAACGTTGACGGACAGACATACGGAGACAGCCGTGAGACAGAATAGTGGAGACATTGCGTGACCCGTGCGTGGTATACCTATTTATCGTGTAAGTTAAGATTTTTCTTTTTCAAGGCCTTGCTTGTATTTGTAATTATATTTTCAAACTCTTGTATTGTAATATTTTTACATGCCATTTTTGTAAAAGGGTTTTGGTCAACCCTTCCATTTTGTATTGAGTAAATGTTTGTTTTTTGTTTTTTCTTGCTGTATGTGATACAGTTAAAAGTACTATTCGAGTTATATTTTATTAAACATTAAGTTGATATTTTACCTTCCGATTTCTTGTGTCATTTTTTTTTGTTATTCATTGTAAGTCTTTGATTAAATTCAGACTTAAGATAAGTGACGCAACTGCTTTTTCTATTGTCACGTTCCCCTAGGCAAGCCATTTAAAAGTAGAATTCAATTCGTAATACGTAACAAAAGAAGTTTGGGGGCTCGTCCGGAATCTGAACCCGGGACCTCTTGCGTTTCATGCTGGATTGGGTGTTTTGTAAATTATTTTTGGCCAGAACACAAGCATCATAAAGTCTAGTTTTAAACTTAATTACATATTCTAAAAGTCCTTCAGTGGCTGTTGGTCACAACAAAGTCTCTTTTATACATTTCAAGGGACCGCGCACCGAATGGCCAAAGACTAAGTCAAAAGGGCTGAATCCCAACGATTCCTGGACGGATTCACGGGTTGCAAACAGCAGCATGTGGATTCCTTCGTCCCAGTCTTTTTCGTGCTCAAAGCAATAGGTTCGGATCATGTTCTTGAGAGTCTGATGGAATCGCTCAAGAGCGCCTTGCGACTCGGCATGATACGCACTCGACATGCAGTGTTTGATGCCCAACTGAGTCATGACTTGCTTGAAAAGATTGGCCGTGAAATTCGTTCCTTGGTTCGATTGGATGGACTTTGGTAGACCAAATAGAGTAAAGAACTTGATTAAGGCCTTTACAATGTTTGATGCTTTTATGTTCCTTAGAGGAATAGCCTCAGAAAAACGAGTTGAAGCACACATAATGGTCAACAGGTATTGGTTGCCAGCTTTTGTCCTTGGGAGAGGACCAACACAGTCAATAAGTACTCTGCTGAAAGGTTCTTCAAAGGCTGGAATCGGCTTCAGAGGAGCAACGGGGATCTTTTGATTTGGCTTGCCAACCATCTGACAGGCATGACAGGATCGGCAGTACTGGATGACATCTTTCTTCAAACGTGGCCAGAAGAAGTGTGACATAATCTTGTGGTATGTCTTGTGGATGCCGAGATGACCTGACATTGGTGTGTCATGAGCCAGATTCATGATGTACGCTCGGTATCTTTCTGGTAACACGATTTGATGGCATATTCTCCATTCTTCTTCGTTGGATGCGTCTGGAGGTTTCCATTTCCTGAAGAGCATATCATCTTGGATGTAGTAGCACGTTGATGCTAGCTCTGCCTCTCTTGTGATGTCATTGCGGTTTCTCGGAGTTTGGCGAGCTCTGGATCCTTCTTTTGGTCCTCAATCAACTGTTTTCGAGTTGATGCCGGCTTTTCAGAATTTGGCATTGGTTCTTCTTCAAGAGAAGCAAAGAATGTGGTGCTCAAGTCCACATCATCTTGGTTACTGTTGGCCTTGATGACGTTCTCTTCTTGAGATGCTTTCAACCTCATTGCCCTTGTTACTGCACACGCTGGATATAACTCTAGGTCTTCCTCGGGTGTGGCAGATAAGTCGGGTGTTTGAGTGACGATGGGTTCGGCTATCACCTTTCCACCTGCTAAGTCATTGCCTAACAGCAACGAGATGCCTTCCAATGGTAATGTTGGTCGGACACCTACAACAACCGGTCCAGTAATGAGATTTGACTTTATGTCGATTAGATGTAGGGGCACATCTATACATCCAAGCTCTACGCCTCGTAACAGGATGCTCTTCCCAGTCGATGATGATTTTGACAAGGGCAAGATACCCTCTAAAAGTAGCGATTGTGAGGCACCTGTGTCTCTCAAAATGGTGATAGGTCGTAGACTTGTAGAATCACCGGGTAGTGATACGAATCCTTCCGAAATGAAAGGCTTAAAATCCTCTAATAAAACATCAATTTTGGTTGATGCAGACTGGACTTGGGTCGAACTCTCGCTGGAGTCATTGACATCTCTAGGAGACGCAGTGGAGAAACTCTTTCTTGAGTCAGTAGAACATCTTTTGGATGTATTTGGAGAACTCTTGATGGAGTCATGGGAACATCGGGATGATGTATTATGGGAACTCTGGATAGAGTCATTGGAACATCGGGGTGATGTATTTGAAAAACTCTTGTTTGAGTCATTGGAACATCGGCTTGATGTATTTGAAAAACTCTGGTTTGAGTCATTGGAACATCGGCTTGATGTATTTGAAAAACTCTGGTTTGAGTCATTGGAACATCGGCTTGATGTATTTGAAAAACTCTTGTTTGAGTCATTGGAACATCGGCTTGATGTATTTGAAAAACTCTTGTTTGAGTCATTGGAACATCGGCTTGATGTATTTGAAAAACTCTTGTTTGAGTCATTGGAACATCGGCTTGATGTATTTGAAAAACTCTTGTTTGAGTCATTGGAACATCGTAAAGATGAATTTGAAGAACTCACTGTTGAGTCATTTGAACATCGTGGAGACATTTTCGGAGAGTCTTGTACAGTCAATACATTTGAAACAGGTGGTGTCGAGGTATTCTTGATATGACTTGAGGATGAGGGAGTAAACCTCGACGACCACTGTACTGTGCAAGCGCTGACTTTTGAAGGAGCTTTTTCGTTTCTCTTCTTCAATTTCCAGCAATCGTCAATTTTATGGCCTTCTCGTTTGCAGTAGGAACAATTAGCTTTACTTGTAGTAGGTTTTCTGTCCTTTGTACTGCTGTTCTTGATGGAGTTGCTAGCAGTGGACTCAGGCTGTTTGACTTGTTTTGGCTTGACATCCGTCGTATACTTGGCAAATTGATGTGATATTATATAATCGTCTGCCAACACTGCAGCCTTGTGCACATCTTCCTCGCCACGATCAGCTATATGCGTACGGACGTCCAGCCGCACACAACTCTTCAACTCTTCCATCAGCATTAGGTTCTTGAATTTTGCAAAGTCGGTGCCGATTTCCCTGGAAGTGAGCCATTTCTCAAAGCGTCGCTCCTTTTCCCGCAGGAATTCTACATGGGTTTGGCCATCCGATTTGCGACAATGATATGCCTTAAGAATTAAGGCCTTAACAACATTATAATCTTTTTGTTGTTCAATGGTCAAAGAACAAAATACCTCTGCAGCTCTACCAGTCAAAACTGTTTGCAGCAAAGTGGGCCACAAAGTTTCAGGTACATTAAAATTTTTCACAGCAAGTTCAAATTGTGGAAAATAATTGCCAATTGTGGCTTCATTAAAGCGTGGAATTATTTTCAAAAATTTTGTTGCTTCAGCAGTATGACTGGCAGGGGAAGAATCTGGTCTTACATTAGCAGCTAACTCTAATTTTTTTAACTCTATTTGTAATTTCATTTCTATTTCTTTCTGCTCTCTCTGCTCTCTAGCCGCTGCAAGCTCTAATTCTTTTTGTTTCCCCAAGATAATTTCCTTCTCTTTTAAAGCTAACTGGGCTTCTATTTCCATTTGTTTTAATTTTATCTGAAGTTCTAAATCTGATTTACCCTCATAGGGTCTAAGGGTTTCTAAAAGGTCTTCAGAAAACACTTCCTCGTCTACATAATGGATTACAATGTTATCTCTGATTTCTTGTTTAAGGGCATTTGATTTTATTTTTAGGAGGGAGGAACTTCTTTTGTCACGTATTACGAATTGAATTCTACTTTTAAATGGCTTGCCTAGGGGAACGTGACAATAGAAAAAGCAGTTGCGTCACTTATCTTAAGTCTGAATTTAATCAAAGACTTACAATGAATAACAAAAAAAAATGACACAAGAAATCGGAAGGTAAAATATCAACTTAATGTTTAATAAAATATAACTCGAATAGTACTTTTAACTGTATCACATACAGCAAGAAAAAAAAACAAAAAACATTTACTCAATGCAAAATGGAAGGGTTGACCAAAACCCTTTTACAAAAATGGCATGTAAAAATATTACAATACAAGAGTTTGAAAATATAATTACAAATACAAGCAAGGCCTTGAAAAAGAAAAATCTTAACTTACACGATAAATAGGTATACCACGCACGGGTCACGCAATGTCTCCGCTATTCTGTCTCACGGCTGTCTCCGTATGTCTGTCCGTCAACGTTACACGGGCGGTCTTTTTATAGTCTACCGCGCGTCGATATCAAGACAAATCTAGTAGTTTCTAGAACCAAATAAGTCATCAATTTCCCAGATCTAGAACGCTCTTCAAAGAGACAGAAGAAAAAAACAACACCCTCCTTTCAACCAGAGGTACACACATAGGTCAAGGACCGGTCACTGTCTGTGTGGCTTGACTCGCCGCGAAAAATAAAATTAAAAAAAAACTTATTACACAAGGGGCAGACAACCTACAGGTCAAGAAAAAAAAAATAGTATCTAGGTAACAATGCCTAGATACGTAACACCATAGATGGTATAATATTGCACCAAGATAAAAGAAGAAAAAGAAACTTACACATGTGCTACATCGACTACAAAAAAGCATTCGATTCAGTTCCGCATGATTGGCTGTTGAAAACCCTGGAAATTCATAGAATCAACCCAAGAATAAAACAACTACTGAAAGCCTGTATGGATAATTGAAAGATAAGTCTACATCTTAATCGTGATAAACTTTGTTCTGTGTACATATGAAGGGGTATATACCAGGGTGACTCTCTATCTCTGCTCTGGTTCTGCCTAGCTATTAACCCATTATCTAAATTACTCCATGGCACTACAAACGCTTTTAGGGTTGACACTAAATGTACAAAGTCTGTGTCTCACCTGTTATACATGGATGATATAAACCTATATGCAGAGAACGAGCAAAAGTTACACAACTTTATTAAAACGGTAAAACGCTTTAGTGACGATATCTGCATGTCTTTTGGCTTGGATAAGTGTGGTATCATAAGCATAAAAAAGGGCAAGGCAGCCAACACCAACATTGCATTTGAAGGCATCGAAGAATTGAACTCTGCCTCTCTTTATAAATATCTTGGAATAAAACAGAATGCCAAGACAAACTATAAAAAATTAAAAGAGTACTTTCTTGACAAATACAAGCAGAGAGTTAATAAAATTCTCAACACAAAACTTTCTTTCTGGCAGTAACCTCATCACGGAAATAAATAGCTGGGCCGTCCCAGTGCTCCTCTACACATTCGGTGTCATCAAATGGACAGATACCGACCTACATGACATTGACAGACTCACGAGGAAATTATTAACCAAATTCCGATGTTTACACCCCAAGTCCTCCACCATAAGGCTATACCTGCCCCTGAAAGAGGGAGGCCGTGGATTGCAGAACATCTTCAAACTGTGTAAGACGCAAGTTTCCAAAATACGATCAAAACTGCACGCCTCCAGCAATGAACTAATTTCCTTCCTACGCAAATATGACTATGATGCAACCCCTCTGAACCTAAACAATGTTAATGTTAATGTCGGTTTGGACGACGTCGGGCATAAGATTCGCCAATGGGAAGAAAAAACACTCCACGGAAAAATCCCGGCTTTATTACATGGGGACAACATTGACAAGGCTGCTTCCTTAGCATGGCTAAAAGCAGGTCATCTCTACCCTGAAACGGAAGGCTTTGTCACAGCAATACAGGACAGAGTAATTAGAACAAAAAATTACCAGAAACATATTTTAAAACTCAATATTGTTGACAAATGCCGAAAATGTGGAAATGTGGGTGAGTCAATTGAACACATAATGGCGGGATGTTCAGCCCTATCGGGATCTCCCTAACTAGGTCGCCATAACCAAGTCGCAAAGCTTTACACCAACACTTGGCTTTGACACACCATTTGATCGGTAAGGATACTTCTCCAGACTACAAATACTCAGCACAAGAGGTTCTCGTGTCTACGGATCAGCTACTGTACTGGGATAGGCCTATTTTGACCGACAAAACGGTAGATTTTAATCGCCCTGATTTGCTGCTCATCGATAAAAAAGAAAAGACCGCTACCATTAGCTGTACCACTATCTCATAATAAAAAAAAAAATGAGCTGGAAAAACAACGGAAATATGGGAACATTGGCTTGGAGATTAAGCTTTTATGGAAATTATCTAAAATAACAATATACCCCATTGTCATATCAACCGAGGAAATAATAACAACTGACCTCACATATACCTTCAAGACCCTTGTCATTCCTAGGAACATTCTCCTTGCCTGTCAGAGGGCGGTACTTCTGCAGACCTGCCACATCAACAGAAAATTCCCCAGTGGAAACTGATAAAGGAACTACGATGAATTTTGTTTCCCTTTATCGAAACTCGACCCTGTCTTCGCCAGAGAATGAATACTCGCTCTTTTATAATAATAATAATAATAATAATAAGGCTTGTCTTCCAGTCCGAAGATTAGTGAGGAGTGCAGTATTTCCCATGGCTGCGCAGCCCCAGCTGTAACCTATTTTTCCACTGCCAGGACAAGCATAACCATTGTCCGCATGTGGTCGATTTAGATTTTCCTTTCGCCGTCTGCATCTGTCCTCGGCAGCGGATTTTCTTTTGGTCTCAAATGTGTATCCCGCGGCCTTTGTCACTACTACTTCACGCCATTTTCTATTGGGAAGTGTTCAGACAGGTCACCATTGTGTCTGATCTGGACTTTTTGTCCCACGTGAAACTGCTTGAGAATGGATAGGAACGTAGTTGGGCATCCCAGCCTAGCCAAAATCATCCACAAACCATCGCGGCTGACCGTGTCAAAAGCCTTGGTAAGGTCCACGAAGGCAGCGTACAGGTTTAGGTTCTGCTCTTTGCATTTTTCTTGTAATTGTCGCAGAATAAATATCATGTCAGGTGTACCTCTACCGGCTCTGAAGCAACATTGGCTCTCGTCCACTAAAGAGTGGGTTAGTCGGTCTAGCAATACTCAAAGCAAAAATGTATCCTGCTACTGACAGAAGTGTAATGTCTCGATAATTGGAGCAGTTAGATATGTCACCCTTTTTATATAGGGATATGAATATAGGGATAGATGTATATCTATTTGTACATTTATGTTTATGTCTAATCATTATATCTGATACTTTTAGCTTAGAGGCCCACTTATTTACTTAAATCTATATAGGCCTATAGTGTATAATATTCATGTTACACAAATAAGAAACTAGTGTTTAAGAGGGAAACAATATTTAGAACTCATTTATTACGTAAACACAAGCGTTGTTGCACTGACGCGCTAGTTTGCAAATGTACCAATATGTTACATCGCTCTTCTTTTAATTCATCAAAATCTATTTATCATAATAACTAACAAACGATTCAAAGATTAAGTCAATTCAGTTAATCACAAATCAAGTCTCTCTTGTAAATATTCTCCCTGGGAGTATTACGTAAGGTTCATATGGTCTAGAGGTGTTTAGAATAGTTTGTGATCTTGGACTATCTTGATATTCTGGTTCTGGTTCTTCTGAGATGTCATCTGGAAAGTTATAATAATTGTCAAATCTATTTGCCTTCTCAGAAGACTTTCTGATGTGTTTCCTGTTTCTTCTGTAGACCTGATTTCCACTTTTGACATTATATGATCTAGGCTTTCGAAACTACTGTTCCTGGTTTCCACTTAGAATTAAGTTGCATTCTGACTGCCGTTCCGTCTTGTAGTGGATTATGATTCTTAACTCCTTTCCTCTTGTCATACTAGTTGTTTTTTTTAGACTGTTTCTCGGAGTCAAAGTGTTTCTTTACCACCTAGAGATCTGGTGTCTCAGGTGTGAGTATTTCCTAGCTCGAAGGTAACAAATTTCTGTGTCGGCGTCCCATAAGTAATTGTTCTGGCGACAAATTAATATTAATATTAGTCAGTGGAGTAGTTCTGTAGTCTAATAGTGACATCATGTCTCCATATGAATACACCTGTGTATTATGCCTTAGGCAACAAAGATGCATCATGGCACTGTGTACCGTGTGGGTTATCTCAGTTTACATCAGGACTGTTTGATTCCTTTGATGCGGACACTTCTAACCCATACAACATCCTAAACACCATCCCAAAACCAACTCACCAACCTGTTAAACCTAAATCTACTAAAATTAATACAACAGCCTCACTAAACAGACCTACTAAAGAAGTAATACCAAAATACCTTAAAACCTTAGTAGGACGTAATCATCTTCTTTTTTGAAGTAACGTCTGTATTATATAAGATAAGATAAGATCTTTTCTGGATCTGGTTCTAAACCTTTCTCTGACAAGATATCGCCCATATAAGGTACACTGTTTTGCCTTGTCATAGTTCAGCTTTAGATTGTATGTACTCCGTTGATCTCTGCATGACTTGTTTCAAAATGAGGTCATGATGCTCAATATCTCTACCAGCTACTAGAATGTCGTCCATAATTCTCTGGTAAATTTCTGGCGCTGATTTTATTCCGAAAGGTAATCATAACCATCCATATCTTCCTCGAGGTGTGTTCAATGTTTTGAGAAAAGAGGATTTTCTTTCAAGCATTAGTTGCATAAGCCCTGACTTGGCATCGAGTACTGAGAATATCTTCAAACCTGGAATGCTAGTGATGACATCTTTAATAGTTGTCATCGGGTGATGTTCCCGTCTTTATTGAGATCTTTTGGATCAATACATATTCTAACTTTGTCATTACTGATCGATACCATCATGTAGCTAACCCATTCAGTAGGTTCATCAGCTTGCATTTCTGTAAGTTTTTCTTTAACTTTATTGCGTAGCGCTGCTGCTAAGCGACGTGGTGGATGGATAACTCCTTTAGCATTTTCCTGTCACTGAATCTTGTATTCTCCTGGCAGTGTTCCAGTTGTTTTCAGCATTTCAGGGAATTCTCTTTGTAACTCGTCTTCTGCCTTGGATTCTATGCTGTCTATCTGTTGTAGTAGTCCTAAACATTCTGCTGTGTCACCTCTCAAAATGTTCTCTTGGCTAATGTCTACTACCTCAAACCTTGCTTTCACCTCTTGGATATTATGTTTCAAAGGTAGCACCACTGCTTCTTCAGTCTTAATAACATGATTAGTGTGAGACTTGAGTGACTTTGCTGAATAAGCAAGTTTTACTTTGTCTTTGAGCTTTTCAAACTCTGACTTGACAAGAATGTTACATCTTGCACCAGTGTCGATACGGAAAATTAATATCTTGCCATGTACGACTAGTTTTACAGTCCACTTGTCTTCAACGACATTGACGTTCTCAATTTACCTTTTGTATACTGGCTACTTGCAGTACTAATTAATAGGTATAATATTTTCATCACTGTGGCTGTCATCTTCTACTAGATTAACGTTGTGTCTTTTTCTGCACATTTGAAAACAATGGTTTTTCTTTTTGCAGAAATTGCATGTGGTTCCTATTGCTGGACATTTTCCCTTTTCGTGGTTTTTGCCGCATTTACTACATAATTTATCTGAGTTGTCTTCAACATTAGACTTCTGCTTGAGTACATTATGTAACTGTCTCTTGATTGTTAGAACTAAACATTTTCAATTGGCTTAGCGACATCTCATCTTGTTGTCCAATTTCTATAGCTAAACAATCTAGTTTTTAAGAGGGAAGACATATAAGAAACTCATTTAGTACATGAACACAACACTGACGCTCTAGTGTGCAAATGTACATATAATACCAATATGTTACATATAAGAAAACTATAAGAAGTAGATGATTATGTATAAAAGTGATTGTTAGATTTTTTTTTCTAATTTCATGTAGATCTAGATCTAGAATCCAACAAATATGAATGCCATAGTAGCCTAGTTAATGACTAAGCACTTTAAACTCGTTTTGACCTACATTAACTTAATCCGAAAGAAAGGCATGTAATAAAAGCTAAGAGGCCTTATTTAGCTGTTTTAAATTTTAAATTAGATTCATTTGTTAAAATTAGGTACAATACATCTACTTTTTACTCAACATTCTCGAATGGAATGGAAGGACACAATAAGCTTATTAATTAAGTATTTTATGTAAATATTGCTGTCATTCTGCCTACAGCGAGCCCAAAGAACCTCAACGATAGTGATAGATAAAAACAGCCATTTAAGAATAGACTACTAGTCGGATAACAATTACACATTCGAATAATAACAACACTTGTTTACATCAGCCATCTTTTGACTTCCACACTTATTTCCTGTCTCTGTCCCGTGTCTCCTGGTGCGAAGTCTCACACCTAATGGCAACGTGCAATGTAGAGTCATAACAATATATTGAATATCTCCCGTATAGATTCTCATATCAGCTTTTTTCAAAGTCAAATCATATTGGCATCATTGTTCACAAGCTATAGATGTGTTTACACTGTAGTTGTATAAAGTGAAAATAAAGACTTAAAATTAAACCAAATATGTAGTTGTAAAATGCTTTTAAAAACACATTGGAAAGTAAAGTGTATTATGTATGTAGTTTATTAGTTCAATAATACGCCTTTAATATTTGCGCGATATATCTGAAGTTATTTTCATTTGTATCACTACTCAGCGCATGTAAAGTGCTCGCTATATTTTGGAGTTGTAAACATGGCTAAAGCTATTCGTATTTATAGCGAACGAATTTATGTAAAATGTTTTTGAAACACAAATTTGATGGTTAATTTTATTAAATAATGAAATGAATAGAAAATACTTTATATGATCATGTGTAAAAGTAAAACTCTATCTTTGCGAACAGTAGCTCTATCATCTTAGAATTAGATCTACATTTACACATTTAGCCTTCGGTAGATCTTCTGTTCTGGCCTTTCGGTAGTGTCTAATGAAAGATGCGCGGAATAACATGAATGTAGCTATGAAAATGTACATCTAGAAGACTAAATTCGCAGCTATCAGGAACAAATTTATATTAAAAATGCTTTCTAAACACAAAATTGAGGGTTAATTTTATTTAATAATGAAATGAACGGACTATATTTTGTATTTTCATGTGTTAAAGTAAAACTATTTTTGCAAAGTGTAGTTCTTAGAATTAGATCTAGAAGTAACCGTTGTGAGATTGTTTGCTCTGCTCTCGGCCTTGTCTTGTGTAGATATGACTATTTGACCTAGATCGATGAAATTGTTATACTTTCATAGAGATGATTAACTTTTTAAACGTTTGATTTACGTCTATGTTGACATATGTTACTTTTACTCTAAGTATCCAAACAACTTTCTGCCAACTTTCTATCCAGGGTCACCCCTAAATATTTGGGCGTATTTTTGCAATTGAGTTGCAGCTCACCGAGGTGGAGCTCGATCGTCCCGAGACATGACGTTAAACTGCGCTCCTCTTTCCTTAGCACTTTTGGAGCTCAAAAGTGCCCTACTTCTTTTCTATTATTGTGTCTGCCTCCTCTTTTCCTCAGTCTGCCTTCATTGATCATCACTCTGTCTCCTTATCTCTAAAATCTCACTACGTCCTAGACCAGTCCGTTTGCCGTATTCTGCGACGGGTAAGGGGGGATAAAGAGATCCTAGTGTTTGAGTGGTGTCTATCTAAGGATAAACCACCACAACACAATACTTTGGCTCCAAGTTCCCCTAGACCTGAAGCCAAGATGGCCCGCTCTGGGTCAACCGACTGGTCATGCCGAGCTACCAGCATAGGTCGAAGGGCTGTGGCTAGAGGGCCAATCAGGGAGCTGCTGTATCGGACACATGTCCGATGCAGCAGCTGGCTGAGTATAGCACCTGTGTAGCCCTGGCGGGCTCATTCTGGACTTCCGAATGACCCGTCCCCTTGTTGGACTCGATGGCGGTTGGGGAGCACAGGTGCCGAACTAACAAGAATATATGGACAAACAAAAACCCCAATAAACTACTTGCCCCAGATTTAAGTCTGGGCAAGAGACGCCGTATTGAGGCAAAAAAGGAGGAGGCCACAAAAAGCTGTACTACCTGGCCATCCTTTTTGGTGGTCAGGTGCACAGAGGAGGGGAAAAGCCTGACAAAGCTAAGCCCTTTCATTATCTATAAGGGACTCAAGTCAGTAGTGGGAGAGCCCAAGAGTGTGTCTAAGCGACACAAATCAATGGAACTTTTGGTAGAAGTAGATGAAAAGACACACTCTGATGGGCATTAAAGATGCAGAAGACTCTTTGATCTCCAAGTGGAAGTCAAGCCACGAAAGAGTCTGAACACCAGCAAAGGTGTAATCAGCTATAGGGACCTACTGGAAACTTTCGAGAAGGAAATAGTGGAGAGCATTGAAGGAGTCACCCATGCCCGGCGCATTACCAGGCGCAGGGATGATGAGGAGGTCAAAACCGCCACTATTATCCTCACATTCGTAACTAGGACACCGCCAGAGTATGTGAAGGCAGGATACCTACGAGTTCCAGTGAGGCCGTACATACCTAACCCTATGAGGTGCGGCAGTCTGCAAGAGGAACATTGTGTGGGCCAGATGTGCTGGAGAGGGTCATGAAGACAAGGGCTGCACAGCCCTGTTCAAATACCCAAACTGTCACGCTGGCCACTCAGCCTACTCCAAGGACTGCCCTGTGTAGAAATAAGAGGTTGCCGTGCAGGAGTACAAGGCAAGAAATGGATGTACCTTCAGCCAGGCGAAAACGGCTGTATTGGCCCTACCCAAGGGCCAATTTGGCTTCACAAAGACCTACGCCCAGGCTGTTGCTAAGATAGGAAGATCCATAGCCACACAGACGGACACATTGAGCCCACCACCCCCTCCTCCTCCTCCAACCCAGAAGAAAACAGCGCCAAAGAACACACCTCCGAAAAAACAAGAAAGCCCTGTTGTCCTGCTAAAGAACAGGTTCTCTGTTCTAGCTGATGAGAGCATGGAGACTGAACAGCATGTCAAAACCAACACTCCGGGAGAACACGGAGACTTCATGCCTGACACAGGTTCTCCTCAGAAAACCCAGCCAAAAACAGAAAACCTCTACCGAATAAGAGGTCGACCAACTCCCTAAGGGAAGAAATCAAAGCGGAGAGGATGCCCGAGGTGAGCGAGGAGGAAATAACCTCCGCTCTAACAAGAGGTATCTCCCCTCTCCAGACAGAAAGACTTCCCCTAAAAGGGGGTTGTCCTCCTCTCCATCCAAACCCAAGAATAAAAATGCCAAGGTCACTGGAATAAAGGGAAACCCCTCCGGGGGCCTCCCAAGGCCAAATAGCTCCAAGTAGGTCATCTAGAATAAGCCATGGATTCCAGAATTGGACAGTGGAATTGTAGAGGCCTCAAGGCAAATTATGAGGAAATGCAGCTACTGATGGACTCTGAGACTCCTTTAGCTGTCTGATTACAGAAAACATTTCTGAAAGATAGCATCCGTTTCCGAAGCTACAGTGCTTACAGCAAGAATGTTGAGGATGCTGGGAGAGCATCAGGTGGAGTCTGTATCCTTGTGAAGGACAGCATCCCCCATGAGAGGGTAGAACTACAGACCACACTACAGGCCGTAGCAGCTAGGATAACCCTTCACAAGGTATCACTTGCTGCAGCCTGTATCTACCACCAGGCGCTCCATTAAACCCAACAGACATAAAGGACCTATTTAAACCACTCCCCCGGCCTTATATAATCCTTGGGGATTTCAATGCCCATAACACCATGTGGGGATCCAACATAACTGACACAAGAGGTCGTAAGCTGGAGGATAACTTCCTTCAACATGATTTATCCATACTTAATGATGCATCACCGACCTACTTGCACTCAGGAACTGGATCTCTCACATACATTGACCTCACCGTATGCGTCCCTGGACTTCTGGACGACTTTAAATGGTCAGTTAGCAATGATCTACGGGGAAGTG
This sequence comes from Biomphalaria sudanica, assembly GCA_036873155.1. Classification (NCBI taxonomy): domain Eukaryota; kingdom Metazoa; phylum Mollusca; class Gastropoda; family Planorbidae; genus Biomphalaria; species Biomphalaria sudanica. Next base: position 4,953,426 of record JAZGLO010006670.1, read on the forward strand.
ATCACTTCCCAATCATCATTATTAACAATCTCCCCTCATTGGGACGACCTCAGCGGTAGAAACTGAATAAGGCCGATTGGGAACAATTCCAAAAAAGATGCTCCGAGGATATGACAAAAAATATCCTCGATGAACAGAACCCAGCTGATACCTTTGCTAGCAAGCTACTTAGTATAGCCATGAAAGTTGTCCCTCTAACCTCCGCAAATCCAAAACGGCCTAGCAAATCATGGTTTGATACAGCTTGCAAAAGTGCTATTGGCGATTTGAAAAAACGACTGGCTGCATTTATAAAGAATCCTTCCCAGGAAAACCTAAAGCTATTCAGGATAGCTAGAGCAAAGGTTATACAAACCATACGGTCAGCCAAAAGGAATTCCTGGAGAAGTTTTGTCGGCAGTCTGGGTGCCAAAACTTCTGCTAGAGCGATTTGGAAGACAGTAAGGCGAATCAAAGGGAAAGAAATAAAATGCAATAAGGCATCTGAAAAATCAAGGGCAAACTGTCACGTCCCCCAGAGAAATAACTGACTGCATTGCATCCTCAAAAACAGAAAAGTCATCCACTGCACAGTACACGTTAGAGTTCCAGACACCCCAATTGATTTCAGGTCAGAGAACAATGAAGACTACAACAAACCGTTCTCGCTTGAGGAACTGAGGGAATCGCTAGACAAGTCACATGACACAGCGCCTGGAGAAGATGAAATCCATTACCAGTTCCTCAAGCACCTTCCCGAACCCTCATTGGCAGTACTGCTACGGGTTTATAACTGTATGTGGCAAACAGGCGCTTTCCCAAACAGCTGGAGGAAAGCCACAGTTATACCGATACCTAAACCGGGAAGAGACGGCTCTGACCCAGCTAACTATCGACCAATAGCACCAACAAGCTGCATCTGCAAAACCATGGAAAGAATGATTAACAGTTGGCTGGTCTTGTACCTGGAGAGGAATATAAAGTGATCTCTAACTACCAGTGCGGATTTCAGCAGGGGCGGACAACAACTGACCAACTGACTGGAAGCTTATATTAGAAATGCATTACTCAGAAGAGAACATCTAGTAGCTGTATTCTTCGATATAGAAAAGGCCTATGACACAACCTGGAAACATGGCATTCTACGTGACATGGAGCTTATGGGGCTTAAGGGACACCTTCCCCATTTCGAGGGGGAATTCCTGAAAGATCGAAAATTTCAGGTTCGAATGTACTATTTATACACAAATAAAATCCTTGTCGTGAAAACTACAAAATTTTTAGGCTGGAGAACTCCCCATGGATAAAAAAATGAAAAAGCTTGCAATGCAGTATATAGCCAAGCTAAAATCCAACCCCACGAACCCTACTTTCGACTCCATATTTAACCCCACAGAGGTAGAATTATACAATCGAAGGCCTAACGTCATACAGCCATTGAGCCTTCGAATAAAAGAAATTTAAAATTAAAAATTTAACCCCACCCATTGACCAAATCTCTAAAATAGAACGCCCTCAGAATCCTTCTTGGCTAATGAATAAACCCAAATTAAATTTATCCCTTCTTTAATTTCAAAAAAGAAAATACAGACTCAAGCATACTACAAGTCCATTTTAGGGAACTGCAGGAGAGCTACGGAGATTGTGGCACTATCTACACAGACGGATCCAAAATGGATGGAAAGGTCGCGTGTGCCTGCTCCTTTCGGAACAAAACAATCTCCTTTAGACTCGTTTTAAATTTTCGGACTCCAAAACAGTTAGTATGCATTTTTGTAATTTAAGGGGACTCCACCCATACCCTGTATTATTTGTACACAAAAAGAGATCCGTGTCGTGATAACTACAAAATTTTTAGGCCTCACCCTAGATTCCAAATTTAATTTTCTCCCCCACATTAAGGAACTTAAGAAGAAATGCCAAAAGTCATTAAACATACTTAGAGTGCTCAGCCATACGGACTGGGGAGCTGACAGAGATACCTTGCTGCTGCTATATCGGAGTCTAATTCGATCCAAGCTAGACTACGGATCCATAATATAAGGAGCAGCAAGGAAGTCTTATCTAAAAATACTGGAACCAATACAAAATGCTGCCCTGCGTCTTTGTCTCGGCACGTTTAGTACATCACCTATCCCAAGTCTCCATGTGGAGGCTGGAGAACTCCCCATGGATATAAGAATGAAAAAGCTTGCAATGGAGTATATAGTCAAGCTAAAATCCAACCCCACGAACCCTGCTTTCGACTCCATATTTAACCCCACAGAAGTAGAATTATACCTTTCGGAACAAAACAATCTCCCGTAGACTCCCTGATGGCTGCTCCATCTTTACGACCGAATTGCATGCAATATCGCTTGCACTTATGGCCGTCAAAGCATCAGAAAGGAGGAAATTTATAATCTGCTCCGACTCCAAGCTTTTGGGGCGGATGAAGACAGACATTCCATTGGTACATAAGAGCCTGAAGCTGTTGGACCAAATAACAGCCTTCATCTGGGTCCCCTCCTATGTTTGCATTGAGGGAAACGAAGCCGCAGAAAGAAAGGCAAAGAGAGCCCTAAATTATGAGTTATCAGGAACCCAAATTCCCTGCTCGGACCTGAGACAAAGTATTGCCTCTGCCACCTATCGAGAGTGGCAGAACTGATGGGAGGCTGAGACTCACAATAAACTCAGGCAGAATGTGGCGGATGTCAGGTGGCGGCCCACATCTAAGGGTCTGACAAGGCGTGGTAGCACGACCATGTCCAGACTTAGGATTGGCTACACCTACATCACGCACTCTTTTTTGCTGAAGAGAGACGAGCCCCACTTTGTGAGTACTGTGACTCTCGCCTAACCGTGGAACATATCCTCGTTGATTGCCCCAGATACCAGGATGTCAGGGAGAAATATTTTAGAGCCACTAACTTAAAAACACTATTCGATAATGTCGACCCTTGGAAGGTACTGGGCTTTATCCGGGAAGTGGGGTTATCTACGAAGATCTGATTTATGAATTTGTGAACATGTACTATGTACATTAGATTTTTACCAAATAATAACATTTTTATTACCTTTACTATTTTAACTGTGAATAGACCTTGATTTTAATATGACTGTATAGAATCTGGCCCTTGTTGTTTAGAGAGAGAGTAGTCCTTAAGAGACTGCAGGCTCGACATGGCCTAAATTGTGCCGATGTGCCTAAAATCAAAATCAAATCAAAATTAAATCAAAATTGAGAAAAGACTAAATGTGGCTCAACAAAAATGGCTGAGACGAATTTTGGAAGTCAGTTACACAGATCGGGTCTCAAACAAGGAAATCCTATGCCGAACTGGGAGTCGAACACTTAGTGAGGTTGTGACAGCGTCGCTTGAGGTTTGCGGAGTGGTTCTCCGACAAAATGAACCATGCATACTGAGAGTTGCGATGACACGGAGGCCAATACGAGGAAAGCGCAAACAGGGATGTCCTCGTATAACTTGGCGCCACACCTTCATGGAGGACCTCAGAACAGTGGACATCAGTTGGGAGGAGGCTTCAAACATTGCCAGTGACAGATTTTTGTGAAGACAGCTTGCCGCCCAATACGCCGAACGGTGCGAGAGAAGTAAGTCTACTGCAGGCGCTGCAGAAATTTCAAAAATAAACTTAACGCAACAGCTGCTTCATGCTATATGATGATTGACAAGCGGTGCATCGTTATCCAGCAACTTTTTCAAGAAGAATTGTAAATGCTCAGAACGTCTGTGTTGCTTTTTTGCAACAGCAAAGAGGTCACTCCAACTTCTAAGGTTATGTTTATGGCTTTAAGGTTATGGGGAGTCACATTTTCTTGAGCCTTAACGAATATATAGGTTAAGAAAAGGAGAACATTTGAGCCCTATTTTATGTTCTATATTTTTTAATGATTAACATTCATACGTAGAAAAAAAAAAGGTTCACAAGGGATAAACCCCAAAATTGATGACAATACATTAAAGTTGTTAACATTACTCTACGCAGATGTAATGCAATTTTAGCTACTTCAGCAAAACATTTATAGCTAAATCTAAATATTTACAATAACCACTGTAAGAAAAAATGATGATAAGACTAAAAAAATGATATTTGGTAACATGGTGTTTTTGTCAAAAGTAGATCTAAAAATACTATAAAAAAATTCAGTGTATTCATAAAGTTGATTCTTTGCCTTTTTTCAGAAGTTAAATCCTGCTATTAAATTTAATATTGGAATTTTAATATTTAACTTTATGACATTATTGATGTCAGGAGGGTTTTGTTCCCGGACTCATCTAGGAGTATGATGTACTTCGCCGGGCTCCCCACCTGAACAGTATTCATTAACTTTTTACCGGGGTTGTAATTTAGCCTTGGCTCGTCTGCCTGGGCACCCCATACAGTCTAGCAATCAATTTATTCAATGAATATTCAGGAACGAATAAACCAAATATTAACGTATACTGGTGAATAACAATATTGCATATTACAACAAATGTTTAATGGATTACAGATATGATGAGTCATACATTTCGAATAAATATCAATAGCATTTACAAGGCAATTGCAAATTACATTCAAAGGAACTATAGCACACCTTTATCTCAGTGCCGTAGTCGATCAGGGCTCACAATGCCTCACTCCAACGCCACGGACGATATTCAAATATCAAGCCTACAACTCAGACTCGAGTCCCAAGCCTACATCCCTAGATAAGAAAAATGCACACTCCTTTGAGACCGCCATTCGCACGATTATAAAAGAAACGATTTTAGATCTACGACATTTAGACGGCAGTAAAATAAACTAACTTACCCAATACTGGGGCAAGAAAACCACACAGAGAACTCCATCTCAAGGCAAAACAAGAGAGCAATGACAGCAATAAAGCGCATCCTTAGAAACTAAAACTAACAAAACCTTATGGTGCACAAAAGAAATACCAAGCAAGATGCGCACGACATCCACCTCTCCCCCAAACTGGATCTTGCGAAGACAAGAAATATCGAAAACTAAACTACATATACAACTGAAATAAACATAAGAATTTAAGAACCTTGTTAAGATCTGAAGCCAAAGACACAACCTTCAGATAGACAAGAATAAATAACTACTCAAACAGATGCTGCTGAATAAAAAATATTACCACATTGAAATGCATGAAAATACTACATTTTAAATAGTTATATAATACATATATATACGCAATACATAGAAATACTTATACTAAAATAGTCTTTCAGTGAGAATCACACTAATCTTGTACACAAGTTCGCTAGTATATAGTCCTCTCCTTTGATGTGGCACACGTCGAAGGTATAGTCCTGGAGTATCAGAGCCCACCTCGTAACACGGTGGTTCGTAAAGTTCGTGCTCCGAAGGTAAGCCAAGGCCTTGTGGTCAGTCTGAAGGTGAAATTTCTTGCCAGCAATGTATCTGTCTAGTTTCCTAATGGCAAATACGATTACCAAACCTTCTCTCTCGATGGTGGAATACCTCTGCTCCCGAGGCAACAACTTGCGACTCACATACTTGACGGGATGCAGAACACCATTCACGCACTGGCTCAGTATACCGGAGATTCCTTTGTCCGAAGCATCGGTCTGAAGAAAAAATGGAAATGAAGGATCAGGCTAACGAAGAATGGGGTACCTACACAGATACGCCTGCACCCTGCTCAAAGCCTCCGCGCACTAATGATTCCAGTGCACCTTAACAGACCGACCCCGACCCAATAGATCAGTAAAATGAAACAAATCCGCGTACCCTGGCGAACCTACTGTAGAAAACCGCCAACGCGATTAATAATTACAGTTTTTTCAACCCTCCAGACCACTTTAAGCCTTAAACATTCCTTTAACCTAGATATCTTTAAAAAGAAAAACAGCTGAACAAGATAATGCTAATATTATACCACCCGCGGTACAATTAAGCATGTCATTAGTTATCTATCTTCATCCTATACGACAGAAAATGCAACTAGATTCGTAACCCAGATCCAATAGCTAAATTCAAATAGGATAAGATTGTACTTTTACGAAAGTATATGCTCTATACATGATCTTCATCGTGTACATTTTATTCTACTAACAATTACTCACCCAAATAGTAACGCAATACTTTCATGTGTGTGCTAGCCTAACAAAACACGCCCGCAAAATTTACCGATGCGACCAGAGTAGCAACTTAACCATAACGTCAACCTCTCGCGCTCACACCATGAGGGACAACCACAATACTTCTACTACCAAATTTCGACCTGTCCAAATATCTAACCGCCTTAGCAACGTCTGCTAAGTTCTTAAACCTTACCTGTCCAATACCCATGGACTTTCCATTTGCCTCTAATACCTCCGCAAAACCAAACAAACCAAACTCCCTAAATCTATCCTTAAGCCTTTGCCAGTTAAATTTGAATGGCAAATTCCTAATAGTAACTGTATAGCGATCCGGCATTAGCTTATACCTACGGCGACCTTCCTAATCGCGACGACCCTCTAGTCATCTATGTCTAGATCGCTGGTCTTGGTCATTAATATTATCATTGGGATTTACATCCTTAACATCAGTCTCATTATTTCGGACAACAAATTCATTAGGGCACTCAACTGATTTATGATCTTGCTCACCACAATTGAAACAAACAATTACCTTCCTTTTAACCCCTGGACTCTGTTTAATCACAGGCTCACAACATGCTGCTGCCACATACACAGTTTCTTCTTTACTAATTGATACATTCGAATCAGCTACCTTAAAGCCTTCGATTACCTCAAGCATGTCCTCTACCGTACTCTGTTTGTTTAAAACAAGCTGCCTGTACACTTCACTTGATACACTTTCAAGGACTCTGTTTTTGATAAGGAGATCTTTGATCTCTTCTACTGTCTTTCCTACCTTAGCCATTTTGCACCAGTTGTCTAGTGCGGTCCTCAACTCGGTCACATACCCACGGAAGATATTCTGCCATGGTTTGACCCGATGGAACCTTTTGCGGCATGTCTCCGCCATAGTCGATCAGGGCTCACAACGCCCCATCCCAACGCCACGGGCAATAGTCAAATACCAAGCCTACAACTCAGACTCGACTCCAGCAGAGTCCCAAGCCTGCGTCCCTAGATAAGAAAAATACACACTCCTTTGAGACCGCCATTCGCACGATTATAAAAGAAACGATTTTAGATCTACGACATTCAGATGGCAGTAAAAAAAACAAACTTACCCAATACTGGGGCAAGAAAACCACACAGAGAACTCCATCTCAAGGCAAAACAAGAGAGCAATGACACCTATAAAGCGCATCCATAGAAACTAAAACTAACAAAACCTTATGGTGCACAAAAGAAATACCAAGCAAGATGCGCACGACAAATGACATAATTATTCTCATATTGTGTGTTGCTACGTTGATGGCTTGGATTGTAGGGTTAGATAACCATTTCACTGTTTGTGAATCGCATGATGTGATAGTTGGGGTATTGTTTTTCATTATGATTGTTATAATCTGTATGGCCTCCTTCAATCGTGAAGCGAATATGGATCATCTCATGGAAATGAGATGAATGCCTGGGCATTAACAGTGGTCTGAACGATATCGCCCACACATCATTTCCCCCTCTCCACGCAGCTGATGTATACAAAGGAACGGCAGAGCCGATACAATTGGGGTCAGCGGCGTCGCAGAACAGGGTGTAGCACTGGGTGCTGCAAACTGCCTTAGGGTTGCAAGCTCCTGATTTTCTCTCAGGGTTGACTTTAAAAGCCTTTCCCATATTTGGGTATAGCTGCAAAGCAACAGAGGTTTGAATTCAGAGTTTTCCTTCTGCTAGATGGCTTGCCAGCCATAGCTAATGAGTCCCTCCTGCCCGAAGCTTACTGGTTAAGGCACCAGTTACTCTGCTTTGCCCCATTTTCCTGTTAGTGTTATCATAATTTATATTACCATTTACATTATTATTACTTTAAATTTGCTTCCATGTTTATTTTGTGTAATGTAACGTTTCTCACTATCCAGGCTCTCTGCAAACTGCCCCACACAACATTACCAACTTAAAGAACTTGACAACCGAAGGCTCCAAAATAACGTAAAGTTTAATGTCCAATAAATCACAGACAATTCTGTACAATTGGAAACCCGTCACACACACTGTGCAAATTTTGTTCAGGACTGACTTCATACAGTGGGATCGCTGTGTCGGGCTCGATCGCAGATCAACAGCAAGACGCCGTCTTATACCATTGAGGTTTCTTGACTACTTGACAGTACTCCGCACCGAATCGCCGTAATGTCCCTTACAGAACAACACCGCTGAACCAAGTAGTGAACCGGACTGTAGTGAACATGGACTGTATTGAGCCGTATGTGAGAACCTCCACTGTTTATATATGGATTGTGTAAATAGACTAGTCGACCCATTCAAAATGGAAGACGCCAATCATACGCGCGCTGAAAAAAAAGGCATTAAGCAATACCCGTCATTGTAGATTCTAGTAACAGAAGCTTCTCGCGCCTCAAACTAATGAAGAATTACTTGAGGTCAACAAATCTCGAAGATAGATTGAAACATTTGGTAATTCTTGCTATTGGGCGTGATCTATGTAGGAAACAGAATTTTTATGATATACTGTATGGCTTCGCTACACGCAATGCTCTAAAGTAGTTCTGTACGAAGAAAAGAATGAATACAATGCAAAGATACATTTATTTTCTAATACAAACTCTTAAATTTCACTTATTATCCGTATCCCTACCCAAACTTTGCCTCGCAAAATCCGTTTTGCATAGAGCTCCTCAACGGATGAGTCCGGCCCTGCTATTTAGTGACTAAAACTACGTGGGGTAGAAATAAAAAGGAGTGATCTTTCGATGACTTCTTGGGCACAACGGTTAGGTCGGGCCCTGCTATTTTGTGACGGGAGAATACTACTTATTCTCCCCTCTCTATCTTTTTTTTTCGTAGGGTAACTCTAGTCCGTCCGACTTGCAGAAATAAAAGAGTGATTTTTCCTTTACGTGGTGTCCAAACTCTTGAGCCATGAAGAGAATTATATATAGAGATAATCTAAGGCATTTTACTTTTTGTGTGAGTATCAAACTCTCTTAAATTATATTATGACTGTCCTACTCCCAGGATACAACCCATTTCTTTCTTAATAACGTATTAAGAATCTATTATATATATATATATATATATACAATACAATGTATACAATAGATTCTTATTACCTTATTAACATTCTTTAAAATGTTAATACATGAATTATAAACTTATTCTAACACTTACAGTAACCTGTATAGCTGTTTATAGCTGTTAACGTTCCTTCTGTGCTTGTTGTATGGAGAAAGTGGTCCTCGCTGGTTTAAGGGCACAACATGGCCTAAATTCTGCCGATGTGCCATAAAACTTTACTACCTAAATTCTGACGATGTGCCATAAAACTTTTCAACCTAAACATAGATTTAATGTATCACAAACATCTATTGATGGTTTCTAGAGATTCTTTATTGATTATAGATTACTTTTATAGGTGTTTATGGTCAGTTTAGACCAAAAGCTCGTTGCCACTTTACAGGTATGACATTACGACGTCATTTAATTCAATTGTTTTATTTCTCTTACTCTAGATGAAATAGCTCAAAAGAAAACAAAGTGGATTGCTTGGTTTGTGAGTAACTGTAGAACTCCTTCAAGAAGGCATGAATATGTTCAGCAAATGCAGGTATGGTTTTTTTTTCAAAAGTAAATGTTTGCAATATAGATAAAGCATATTACAACCTGAAAACATTTATTGACATTTGTATTTTCTCAGAAAGTCATAGATGTTGACATATATGGTGGATGTGGCAAGCCTTGCTCTCAAGGTGGCTCTGTCTGCACCGAAGGCTTCCCTGCTCAGTACAGATTTTATCTCTCCTTTGAGAACTCTTTATGTACAGACTACATAACTGAAAAGTTTTTTAAGCTGTTTACTCCTAATGCTCACGTGATTCCAGTAGTGAGAGGTGGACTTGATTATAATAAACATCTACCAAATTACACATTTATCAATGCTTCTGACTTTAAAAGTGCTACTGATTTAGCTAAGTTTTTGAAACAGCTCGGCAATGATCCTGCAGCGTTTAGCAGATATTTAGAACATAAAGATATGTATAGAATGAAAGAGAAATCAGGAATAGATAACATTGGTTGTAAAAGTTGCCAATATTTACATACCAGGAAACAAGATCAAGAGGCAAAAGTCTACGATATGAAAGACTGGATGGGAGATAATCGTTGTTATGAGGCTAACGATTTATAATCAATTTTGCGAAATGTTTATTTCCTTTCGATACTTGAAAATTCTAGCTGTTAGCATTTGGTATAGAATGCAATAGAACAGAGCTAGTTTACTTACATAAGCTAAATAATGTTTCAGAACTGACACTTTCTCGTTTTGATTGTATCTTTATTCTGTTTGAAGATTTGTAGATAGATGTTGCAGATAGTATGTTAATATGTGTGGATCCTCTATTGCTTAGTTTGCGGCATCTCTTGCTAAGTTTGCGGCATCTCTTGCTAAGTTTGCGGCATCTCTGGCTAAGTCAGAGGCCCAATGAAATTTAAAAACCTTCTTTACAATTTTGCTAATTACCCGCTCCCCCCCGCCCTCATTTAGACCAGTATGCTAAAATAGCATTGAAATCAATTAAACAATAATGAAACAACTCCTAACGTATCCGTAGTAGATACCAGAAATCCTCTTAACTTCTGTAGAATTTCAAATCACTATCAGCAGACACAAAGATGAAACTTTGATTTATCGCCACCAAGATCTGTGTATTTCATTTTACTTTCTGGTTGAAACGATATATTCTTGCTTACAGATTTGGTTCAGTTACTGCTTATTTCGTTGGCTGAGTAAACACAAAAGAGCTCTCTATAAGTTAGATTTAGAGTACTGAATAAGTTTGCTATGTTTTAGTACAGTCACAACGTTGTTGCATAAGATCTGCACTTTAGGTCTGAATTTATTTTATAGTCTTTTTTTATGGTTGGATCAATGTCTGTGGTTAGTTCTGAACCTATTTGATCTTAAGCCTGTTTACTCTTTAGCACAAATACTGGTCTTTCTGTTCTTTAAAGGCCTGGTCTTTTGTTTGAATACATTCTACATTTATAAGAATAAAGCAACAAAAAAAACCTATAAAACAATAATAACGGTATTTTTATATGTATATCTTATGCTGTATAATTGGAAGGTAACTAAATATCTTGTTGAAAGGACATAATTTTATTTGTTACCTAATAGTTGTTTGTCATAACTTTCCTGTCTCTTCCCCACTTTCAAACCATTTATTTTAAATATCATGCGCTATTTGTTGTCTACTAGCTTCAGTCCTAAACTGTACTACCGTGGACTGCAAGATGTTCATGAACAAGGAGTCGTTTTTTTTTTCCACAATGGAGCTATATCAACTGCATTCGAATTGTTACCCAATACCACTAATTTCGACTCATTTCCATACGGTGAAAGACATCGATCTTCAACATCATCATCATACAAGCTTAAGCTCCTGAACAATGATTAGGCAGTAGAAGAGCTTTATGAGCAAGTGTTGGATGAATTATTGAAAAAGGACATCCTTTTGATACAAGGAGACTGGAATGCCAAGGTAGGAAGCATCTACCAAACCTGGAAAGGCACATGTGGGAGATAATGTAACCTCTTAACTAATAAGCGAGGTCTGAGACATGAGACTACTAGAATTTTTGAAGTTGGCCACAACGATGCCACAAAAAGTCGCGAAAAACCACATGGCACAGTCCCAACGGAGAACACCACAACCAGATCGACTAGTGCAGCAGGCAAGCATCCATATGTCCAAAACAAGAAGTTTTCCTGGAGCTGACATTAGAAGCGGCCATGACCTTGTTATGATGACCTTTAATTTACACCTAAAAAAAAGATAACAAAACAAGGACCTGCAAGTATAAAATTTGACCTGAAAAAAAAGGCTACCAATAGCAGCCAGCCCAATGGACTAAATACTGTTCAGAGCTGTAAAACGTTGACATCTCAAATGATCCAGAGTTACTCAAAGTTCCTGCTGTAACCAACATTGACGAATATACTATTCTTCGCATGGAAGTAGTATCAGCGTTAAAATTCCTGAAAAATGGAAAATTAGCCGGACTTTACAACATTCCTGGTAAACTTCTACAAGCTGATGGAGAAACCATGAAATATGCACTTTTTAAGGTTTGCAACAAGATCACTCAACATCATCCTTCCAAGAAAGAGATTTACAAAGTCAGCCTCAAAAGCCATTCCAGGAAAGTCAAAATAAACCGGCTAAAGCTGAAAGCCGGCAAAATTGTATCAGAAGAACAAGCGGGTTTTAGACAAGGCCGAAGCACATCAGAACAAATCCTAAACCTCAGGATATAGTGTGCGAGAAATATCTTCAAAATATTTTTTTAAAAGTTTTATTTGATTTCAAGAAAGCTTTCGACAGAGCTAGGAGAAAAAGAAAATAAAAAAGTAATTCGGAACCTCTATAAGCAGTTCACTAGTGAGGTATACTTCAACAATAACTCTAGAGATTAGTTTCAAATCAAAGTTGAAGTGGTACAAGGCTGCCTACTCTCGATAATGGAAAAAAACTCTTCGAGATTACGAAGCTACTGTAAGCATTGGCGGAAAAAGAATGACTAAATTGAGAAATAGTCTGGCAGGGAGTGAAGAACAGCTAGCTGACTAGGTGACTTTAGCATTTGGTATGCAAATCAATGCCGAAAAAAAATATAATAGCCTACAGGGATTTAAAAGAGGCATTAGAGCATTGGAGACGAAAAGCTGACAAGTGTCAGTAGTTTTAAATACATTAGAGCTATAAATGGGCCTTTATCGTTTCAGATGGAATCAAACTTGAACTACTGGCCAGAATTGTGTAGTCCAAAGCAGCACTTGCAAAACTTAAAATAATCTGGAAAGAAAAAAACATATAGCCCTTAGACATTAAAATCAGACTGATGCGCTCCTTGATCATGGCCACATTCTTGTATGTTTGCGAATGTAGGATGCTAAATGCAGAACTCTAAGAGGAGGGTCCTAGTAATAGAACTGAGATGCTATAGCTGAATCCTAGGTTTCACCTATAAAGACCCCATCAAAAATGAAGAGATTACCGCTGTAAAAAAAATTAAAACACAAGCTGAAATTTTATAGCCATAGCAAAAAGGTGCTCGGGAAAGCAAAGAAATCCTACAAAATGGACGGGCCTGTCATTCAAAGCAAGAGACTTGATTGGTCGACGGATCGTTTGGCGCTCCAACAGCTCAAAATGTGTGCAATTTTTCAAGCAACACATTAATTTGGTTTCTATTATAAATGGTATTAGTTTAAAAAAGAAATCCTTAAATTCGATTAACACAAAAATTATTCTGTGAACTTTAAGAAATAGTTGTTTTGTATGCATTCTCTAAGTGTTACAGTGATAGTCACAATGTGTACACCGCTGTGCTCGATTTTTAATGAAATTATTAATAAGTAGCTGTAACTTGCAGTGTTTAGGTGTTTAAGTGACTTTTATAGGGGTATGGTGGCTTAACAGTAAAACATTATCTTCCAAACTGAGTGGACATTAAAACAGAAGAGGGAACAACAGAGTTTTTTACAATCGAGACAGGGGTGCATCTTATCTCCCTTCCTTTTCCTCCTAGCCATCGACTACATAATGAGGAGAGCAATGAACCAAACGCTTTTGGTATTCCATGGCATGAACAGCTCCGATTGACGGACTTGGACTTTGCTGATTATGTTCACTACTCGGGGCTACAAATAAATGCATTCAAGAAATGACGGAGAGCCTAGACAGAGAGGCACCCAAAATTGGCCTCCGTATAAACTTGGATAAGACTAAAATTATGCGAGTGGGATATAAGGCAAAGGGTGTCCCCGTCAGACTTGGCGAGTCAAAGCTTGAAGAGCTGAACAAGTTCACGTACCTTGGCAGCATCATAACAAACGATGGAGATGCTTACCATGATGTAGAGTGCCGAATAGGAAAGGCAGGGAGCATTTTCCAAAGGCTGCAGCCTATTCGGACTAGCCAAGCCATTGGACTCGAGACAAAAATACACCTTCTCAACACAATCGTCATTCCAACTGCTACATATGCATGTGAGACGTGGAAGTCATCTGTCAAAATTGAGAAAAGACTAAATGTGGCTCAACAGAGATGGCTGAGACGGATTTTGGGAGTCAGTTACACAGATCGGGTCTCAAACAAGGAAATCCTATGCCGAACTGGGAGTCGAACACTTGGTGAGGTTGTGACTGAGCGTCGCATGAGGTTTGCGGGACATGTTCTACGCGAAAATGAATTACGCACACCACGAGTTGCGATAACATGGAAGCCAAAACAAGGAAAGCGCAAACAGGGACGCCCTCGTATTACTTGGCGACACAGCTTCATGGAGGACCTCAGAACAGTGGACACCAGGTGGGAGGAGACTTCAGACATTGCCAGTGACAGATCTTTATGGAGACAGCTTGCCGCCCAATGCGCCGAACGGCGCGGGAGGACTTCGGTAAGTAAGTAAGTAAGAGTGGACTAGGCTATGAATTATGGTAAAGATTATTTTTTAAACTTTGTCCTCCAAACTATAATGGGTACCTGACTCCCTTGTTAATTATCTACCATTGAAACAGATGACCTTTGCATCATCTGCCCTACGGATCACTACGTCTTAAAGTAGAAATAAAGTTTTACAAATTGTTACAGTAACAATTACACTCAAAATTTGTTACAGTAACATCCTCTGGGTGTTACAGTAATAGTCCCAATGTGTTACAATGACATTCTCATGGTGTTACACTAGCTAGTATAGACAAAGTTCATTTTCAACCTACTTCATCATAATGTAAATAGTCATATTTGTTTATGCTGCCATACCATTTTTATAATATTTTTACAAAGGTTTAATGTCCAAATAAATTTGTAGAGAATTTCAGTATGAGTTATGTTTGTGTAACTTTGCTTTATGTTGTTATCTGCTGCAGGTTGCGCAGAGATAAACATGTATAAGTCCATGATATTTAATACTATGTTGTATCTAAATCGACCACCTGCAGACCTGGATGTAGCAAAATATGTAAGTCACAGCTGGGTCTGCGCAGCCACGGGAAATACTGTATTCCTCATTAATCTTCGGACTCGAAGACAAGCCTTATATATATATATATATATATATATATATATATATATTATATATATATATATATATATATATATGTGTGTGTGTGTGTGTGTGTGTGTAATTCCATAAATTTATCCTGTTATCAATATATCAAAATTTTGTATTTGATCTTAAAGAAAACATTTTATATCTTTAATAAAAGAGGACTAGTAAATCCTCCCCTTAGATGTGTTACACCAATTGTTCATGTTAATTATGGATTCCACGAATTCATTGTCTTCTTGTGATCCTATATCAAGATCTAAAGAAAGAGATAGTAATTTCATGAACTAATCCTAGATATGGTATAAGAAATATGCCTGTAATTTCATGAACTAATCCTAGATATGGAATACGAAATATGCCTGTAATTTCATGAACTAGTCCTAGATATGGAGTAAGAAATATGCCTGTAATTTCATGAACTAATCCTAGATATGGAATAAGAAATATGCCTGTAATTTCATAAGAAATGTGTCTTTATCTTTGTGACCACTCAACTATTTAATTAATTTGTTATTTGTATGTTATGATTTACACTCAAAATATATCATGGTTTAGTTGATTAGTTTTCATGTCTCCCAGCTGCCTTTCGTCACCACATTCCAATCATCCTTGATGTTTGTTTACTTTATATTACCAAATGCAACATTTAATAATAAGTCCATTTTTCTATTGTGTAATGTTTTTTTTTGCATTACTATTAACAATATACAGTTTTTTTTTAAAGTTATATCTTTAAAACCACTATGCATAAAAAGAGACAGTTCTTTTTTACCATACACATTCGAACAATAATTAACAATTATTACCATTGTCATAAAAATATCCACTTAAGGTTTTCAAACAAGCAGTTTATACTTTTGCTATTTTCAATACTATTTCAATCGGTAATTATAAGGTTAGACAGCTACACAGTAAAGACAATAAGACTTTTGCATGAAACAGTCTGTCAGACAATGAAACTATTAATGATCATTGCATTAGTAATTCCAAAAATGATTGTTTGTATTTAGTTTACTTTTTTTTTATAACTCAATAATGTATTATAAATAATTTTGAATTTGTGGTTGCTCTGGAAATGTATTTAAAAAATTATCATTAATAAAGTTCATTCATTGTAGCAGAAATATTTATATTTATATTTTCTACCCCAACCTTTTTCGCAACTGGTCCATACAAGTGATAGGATCATAGCGCATTGAGCAAGCTAAAACCATGACATTGCGCTAAACAAACAATTGGTAAACATATTTTGGATAGAATTACACTTTAAGTAATTTTCTTTTAAAGTTGTTTTTAAATATTTTCCTTGTAATAGTACTGTTGTAAACCTTCCCCCCCCCCCGACTAACCTTTTTTTTTACGTGCGAACTAGCTTGACTTTTCTTTATGCTGGAGGGTGTAAATGACCTCCGTGAGTATGTTAATGTGAAAAGGGACTTACTAATTTAGACTTAGATCCTCCGGTGCCGTTCGGCGAATTGGGCGGCAAGCTGTCTCCACACAAATCGGTCAAGGGCCGCCCAAGACTAACCTACAGAAATGTCTGCAAGCGAGACATGAGAACCACGGGCATCGACCAAAGTATGTGGGAGAGGAAAACCCAAGACCGGATAGCATGTAGACAGACTGTATGTGATGGTGCGAACTTCGCCGAATGCAAAAGAAATGAAGCTGCATCAGTCAAGAGAAAGAAAAAGAAAGCTGCCCTGTCAGCTAGCCCTAGGACAGATACACACACATTCACAAACTGTGGTAAACTTTGCCGCTCCAGAATTGGTTTGATCAGTCACTCCAGATTCTGCCCATCTCAAGACGTAACCAAAGCCAATACTAATCTGGGTGCATCCATTGTCTTCCGAGACAGAAGGAACCATATATATATATATATATATATATATATAGAGAGAGAGAGAGAGAGGTATGTGATCTGATCAATACTGGATAAGATATTGGATAATAATTAATAAGCTTCTTGAGCCCTTGAGTTCACTCTTATAATAGTAGGTCTACATCTATTTTAATAGTATTTAGACTCTAGATCTAGATCTAAATGTATGTAGGCTTACAAGCAAATGTTTTCATTAACTTACTTACTTACTTAGACTTAGGTCCTCCCGCGCCGTTGGGCACAGTGTCCACAGTTCTGAGGTCCTCCTTAAAGGTGCGGAGCCAAGTAATACGAGAACGTCCCTATTTGCGCTTTCTTCGTATTGGTGGCCTCAATGTCATCGCAACTCTTGGTATGCGTAGTTCATTTTGTCGTAGGACCATTGACGTTCTGTCACAACCTCACTAAGTGTTCGACTCCCAGTTTGGCATAGGATTTCCTTGTTTGAGACCCGATCTGTGTAACAGACTCCCAAAATCCGTCTCAGCCATTTTTGTTGAGCCACATTTAGTCTTTTCTCAATTTTGACAGATGACTTCCATGTCTCACATGCATATGTTGCTGTTCGGATGACGATTGTGACGAAAAGGTGTATTTTTGTCTCTAATCCAATGGCTTGGCTTGTCCAAATCGGCTGCAGCCTTTGGAAAATGCTCCCTGCTTTTCCTATTCTGACGGGGGCACCCTTTGCTATATATCCCACTCGCAAAATTTTAGTCTTATCCAAGTTTATGCGGAGACCAATTTTGGTTGCCTCTCTATCTATGCTCTTCGTCATTTGTTGTATATAAACAGTGGATTTATGTCGATTAGCTAATTTGATATCTTATCTTATATAATACAGACATTACTTCAAAAAAGAAGATGATTACGTCCTACGCGTCATGCATTTAGTCATGCATATTAACCAATGACTTAAATTCTGCCAAGTCACTGGTTTTTCTGGCTAGCTCAGGCAACCCATTCCATGCTCTAATAGCACTAGGGAAGAAGGAGTATTTGTACAAATTTGTCCTAGCATATGGGACGAGGAATGTGCTTTTATTTTTGTGTCTTTCAGAGTATTTTATTAAATTTTGTTTTTGTATTTGAAGATTATGGTTCAGTGTTTTATGTATTATTGCTACTTTACTTTTGAGTCTTCTGTCCTGAAGGCTTTCTAAATTTAGTGATTTTACTAATGCTGTTACCCTAGTCAAACTGAATATTCGTTTGTTATGAATCTCACTGCTCTATTTTGTGTTTGTTCCAGTTTCTTAATGTTTTCTTGAGTTGAGGGGTCACACACGGTGGATGCATATTCTATTATTGGCCTAACCAAGGTTAAATAACATTTTAGTTTTATGTTCTTATTTGATTTATAGAAATTTCTTTTAATAAACCCTAATGCTTTGTTTGATTTTTTTATAGTTTCATCAATATGTGGATTCCATGACAGTTTTTCATTTATTATAACACCTAGGTATTTTGCGTTTTTAGTCTGTGTTACTGGTTTGCCATGAATAAAATAAGTGGAATTAATTTGTTTTAGTTTTTTTTTTGTTACTCTTAACAACTGACATTTTTCTGGGTGGAAAGACATGCTCCGATTTGATTCCCATTTCTGTAATTCATCTAATTCTCTTTGTAAAATGTCTGTGTCTTGTTTTGTTTTTATTGTTCTATATATTATGCAATCGTCTGCAAATAATCTGACTTTTGTTCCTGAACTAATGCAATTTGGTAAAATTATTTATGTAAATTAAAAATAGTAGTGGACCCAAGACTGTTCCTTGAGGTACACCTGAGTTTACTGTTATTGGTGTTGATTTAGAGCCATTTATTATTACAGTTTGTTCTCTCCCTATCAGAAAATCTTTAATCCACTGATGCAGTGGACCGTTAATGCCGAAATATTATAATTTTTTAAGCAAATTATGGTGTTGAACTTTGTCAAAAGCCTTGGAAAAATCTAGTAAGATAGCATCTATTTGTTCACTATTATCTAAACCTTTTGAAAAATCATCAATTAGTCCTATTAGTTGTGTTTCACATGATCTATATTTCCTAAAGCCATGTTGGTATGGGGTGAGGACATTATGTTTGTCTAAGTGGTTTATGATATTGCTACATATTATGTGTTCTAGGATTTTACATATGATGCTGGTAAGTGATATCTCCATTCATGCTATTTTTACATCACGCATTCCCTTTCTTATAGCATTATTCTTTCGTTTACTTGTTTCAAAAACACTCTCAGTGACTAAATCGTCATTGATATGCATATTAAGACACGCGGGTCGAGGGTAACATATGGCTATTAAATATATATATATATTTTAATAGGTCTATAGAACTGATGTAGAAGCTGTACTCAAGGAAGACATTGTTATTATGTGTTTGTGATGTCCTCATGTGAATAAAAATTTGTATTCGTTTAGTCGCCTCCCTTCAGTTATTACACTGGTGTAAAGAGCAGCAAAAAGCTGGCTAATAGAAACAAAAACACATTGGTGTTGAAGTGGATTATGGTGACTCAAAGAGATGAGGTGGGATTTGGATCTCAATTGCTTCTTTGAGCTATTACATCAACTCTTAATTAAAGAGCTAAGACAAGAGCTTCGGTACCGAGGTTTACAATCCGTCGGTAGGAGGGAAACGCTCACAGCTTGTCTCCGGCAAACCCTGATTGATGAAAAAGAAAATACGGAGACCTATCGTGTTGAAATTGAACCTGGGATTATTGAGATTGTTGGCAAGATGCAGAAATATATGGATGAATAAATGAAAATGATGGAGCACACGGTGAGTGAGATTATTGCAAGCGAAAGGCGGAATAGTCTCGTTGGTGAAGGAGCATTGGTCTGGCCAAGACTGTGGCTGCACAAATAGTGGTGACGAAAGCGCTGGGGATTATAGCGTTGTCTGTGACTGTGTGTGGGTAAGTATTGCGGGTGTGACTTTCAAGACGAGAAACATGACGATTGCTGCGACGATCTCAACTGGATATACCGAATCGAAAAAAAAGCGAAAAATGAATAATCTAGAGAAATCTGTTATGTGTGTATGCCTTTTTATCCTGAATCCCAACAAAACCACCAACAAAGCATTTGTTTTTCCTCCAATCATCATCGACATTGGCATAGATGAATGTCAATTAATCCAGGCTAAATCTAAGCAGGCAAGAGAAATACAATTGAAACTTGAAGGGCGTGCCCAGGAGATCTATCATTTGGATGTGAGATTAATGGTTGAGGATGATTGCTACGTATTGGACTTCGTTTGCAACGTGTCTGCATGTGAAACTGATGCTCCCTTGAGAAAAGGAGAATCTGTTGAGACAGAAGTCCAATCAACGACTCTGTTAACGACCACGAAATCTCTCCAATAGAAAAATGGCCAACTGGAGGAGAAGAAAATGACGCCCGCCTAGAAAAGTGCAGATGACTTCGCGGGGAGTTCCTTTTTGTTTGTCATTCTACCTGATCTCCACCTGAACTGATAAACATCCACCGCTCTAGGTAGTGTTCGAAGGGCAATGATTTTAATCTATGTGTTACGACACAAGACTCTTGAAATAATAATACACTCTCAGGTTTTATTCTAGCAATACAAGTATAACAATGTATGTAAACATCAGCATTTTGTCTCTCTTCCTGTCTGTTTCTCCCGGCTTCCTCTTTCTTTACATCCCTTCCATTCATTACACAAATTCGCACCTTTATTCATGCACACCATGCTACGCTACGACCGTAACACCCCCCTTGTTTTCCAAGTTCGATGTACATCGAACGTCCTTTAAATATCAAATAAAATTATAAACCACTGTTCAATATAATTATGTTATCTTCATTAATTCTCATTCGGTTAAACCAGATGAAAACCAACAACAAAAAAGTCCAACAGCAAAATTATATATCCCCATTCACTACACTACTATTTTAGGTTCAAAATTACTTAATCCATCCCAATGTATAATGTCCAGACTTCCCCAACGAACCAATCAGAGTAACTCTCATAATTCACAATTATAAACTATAATTAACTATGTAACTGTAATAATATATTTTAAATGTTTAACAATGGTTTCATCAAATTCTCAATATAACACCATATGTTAATATCTCGACATCGTACGCATGTAACAAAGCTTCGTCAATCCATACAGTCTTCGATTACACTAACTGACACCAATATACATATACGTGTACATTTACAAAATGTTCCAATCAGTTGTACATGTCTATTCATTACACTGCTATTCATTATGTTCTCATCAACAGTATTTTACTGAAACAAAATTGACGTGGCATAGCTCCTTTCCTTACTTCCATTTCTTTTCCTCCTTAAGTACACCGTGATAATGTGTCAGCTATCACATTGTCTTTTCCTGGTATTGTCCTGACCTCAAAGTTATAATCCATAAGTTGTAATGCCCACCTGGGTATTCTGTTGTTCCCTAATTTATTTGTATTAATGAAGGCTAAGGGAGCGTGATCAGTTTATAGTTCAAATTTAGCTCCCATTAGATAACCCTAACCCTAATTTTGTTATACACATACAATGGCTAGTCCCTCCTTTTCAATGGTGGCATATTTCAACTCAGCTGCTGTCAGTTTTCTAATCACATATAAAACAGGATGTGGGACACCATTCCATTTTTGCATTAGACATCCTCCTATCGCAATGGCTGATGCATCTGTTCCCAAAATAAATTCCTTAGTATTGTCTGGTAATTTCAAAATCGGTGCTCCAGAAAAGAAAGTTTGTATTATGTCCAGTGCTTCTTGACATTCTTCCGTCCACACTATATTGTTAGGTTTTACTTTCTTTGTCAGATTTGTTAGTGGTTCAATTATTTCTGAAAAATTTGAG
Organism: Biomphalaria sudanica; assembly: GCA_036873155.1. NCBI lineage: Eukaryota > Metazoa > Mollusca > Gastropoda > Planorbidae > Biomphalaria > Biomphalaria sudanica. The sequence goes on from JAZGLO010006670.1 coordinate 4,975,362, forward strand.
ATAAATTTCCTATAAAAGTTGAATAGACACAAAAGGCTTCTGATTTGCTTCTTTGTCTTTTTGGTACCTTAATGTCCAATATTTTTGATACTGTTTCTTCCAGTGTTGTAATGTACTCATTTTTGATTTTATACCCCAAAAATGAAATTTCACTGAAGCCAATTTTTATCTTTGTTGGTTTCAATGTTAAATTGTTTTCTTGGATAATTTTAAAAACCTCTCCAAGGCTTTATACATGCGCATCCCATTGCTCACTAAGAATGCATAATTCATCTAAATAATTTGGCCATCATTCTGTTAAACGTGGATGGAACATTTACCAAGCCAAGCTCATCACATTCCATTGATATATGCCCGAATGTGTCTTAAATGCCGATAATGGTTTAGCTTCTTGTTTTAGGGGTACTTGCCAGTATCCTCTAGACAGATCCAACGTGCTAAAAATCTTTGCATTTTTTTAGCTTAGAAAACATTTCTTCTTATTGTGGCATTGGAAATTGATGCATTCTGTGACTTTAATTCAACTGTCGATAATCCACACACAATCTTAAGTTGCCACACTTTTTTTTAAACAAGCACGACTGGTGTAGCACATGGTGAACTAGATGGTTCTATCACACCCAGTGTTAGTAGCTCATCAATTTCCTTCTGTAATGCTTCTTTATGGTGTAATGGAATCGTATATTGTGGCAGTTTATTCGGTACTTTGCCAGTTAACTTGATATCATGTTTTATAATACTCTATCAAAAGAAACTCCTTTCACCATGACATCCTTCCATGTTTGCCTACTTTCTGTTGCCACTGTCTCCTTTGATCTAAACTTTTCCTCTGTCTCCATTTCTTCCGTCACACAGGCACCCATTCTCATTGATTAATCTTTACTCCTTTCTTCTCTTCTTTGTCTTGGTCTGAACTCTTTTAACAAATCTACATGAAATATTTTGTGCTTCGAATCAATGTCTATTTCATCATCCACATCGCTAATTTTCATTGTTATTTTGTACGGTTCCAGTCATTTTGTGAACAGTGCATTATTCTTATCCTTGAGTAAGACCAAAACATCTTGTCCTACCTCTAATTCCGTCATTTTTCTATGTTCATTCACCCTGGAACGTGTTAATTCATTTTTCTCTATTACCTGTCTACCCGTTTCTTCGCATGCCTTTATAACCTGATTTCTTGTTTCTGTCACAATATCATAACTGTCATTAGTTCCTACATGTTCATGAGGAATAATCAAATTTTTCAGTATTGTCATTGGACCTCTCGGATTTTCTCCATAAATCATTTGAAATGGTGAAAATCCTGTTGTTTCATTACGACTTTCTCTGTATGCAAATAGTATTGAAGGAATTGCCATATCTCACTCTTTGGGCTTATCATCCACTACTTTAGATAATGCTTTCTTTAGTGTACCATTAAAACGTTCGCAAATACCATTGCTCTTTGGTGGTAAGGGGCTGTAAAACTTTGCTGAATCCCAAACAAGTTCAAGAATGTTGTAGTCAGCTGACAGTTGAATTGATTGCTCCTATCTAATAATATTTCTTTGGGAAATCCAAATCTTGTAAATAACGTATATAATGCTTGTACTATGTCTCTGGCTTCAATTCTTTTAGTGGAATAGCCTCTGACCATCCTTTGTAATGGTGCTTTTACTTTTCTTGGCCCTTTTATTTGGCATAATTTGCACGAAGTCACATAGTTTTTGATGTCCTTACTAATAGATGGCCAATAGAAATCCTTACATATTCTTTCGTTTTATGTATTCTCAAATGTCCTGCGTGCGCTACATCGTGCTCATATTCCATAACAAGCTGCCTGAATTCTCTAGGTACCACAAGCTGGATTATTTTTCCCCATACCATTCAATCTCTCTAACAAGAGCTCCTCTTTCTATAAAGAATCTTCCTCCTCTACCTCCTTTCTGAGCCAGCTGACGTAACTCTGGATCACTCTTTTGTTTTGTAATAAATTTTTCTTTGTTAATACTATATCTTTGATTTCTATTGTTTCTGTGTTTTCAAGTTGTTTATCTTGGTCTTTTTCCTTAGTTGGTAACTCAAACAATTTTGCCAAATCTCCTTTCTCTACATCTTTACTACAGGGTCTAGTAGTGGCCATTCCACAACAATTTTTTCAATCTTCTATCTCGTTTTCCGTGCACTTCTTTATCTTTGGTATATTGCCAATAATCAAATCAATTTGATCATGATCTATAACGATCCCTGTATAATACGGTGTTTTAGTGTTCACTCGGGCCACGGGTAATTGAACTGCTTTACCATCAAACATAATACATGATTTGCTTTTCCCAGTATATTCATGATCTTCGACCAATTTTCGGTTTATTCCAACAATAGTGCTCCCAGTGTCCCTTATCGTTCTTGCAGCCTTATTTCCTACAAATGTTTGAAAACAATCTAGACTTCTTGAGCTCAACAACAACGACAAACTTTGATCTCTTCTATTTCTTCTGCCGTCATATCTTCCCTGTCTGTTTCCTTGATATCGCCCTCTGTAGCTTTGCCTACTATCTATTTGGCTCCTTCCTTATCCTCGAAACCTATTCTTCTCTTCATATCTAAATCTTCTATTGTTGCTATAACTGTCTAGTGTTTCTATAGCTCTATTAAATGCTACATCTGTTCAACTTTTTTTCAGGATGTGCCACTTTGTAAGCCCTTATTAATTTTACAATCTCATCTACAGATTTTGGCTTTCTTTTTAAGTTCGTCATGACTCTCATAAATGACTTAACCAGCATGAGAAATACCTTTAGTCCATCAAACGTCTTCTCTATTTTTGATGACTGTCAAATTGTCAAAGTAGCTATTCATCTTGTCTAAAAATGTTTGGGGATCCTCGTTGGTTTCAATGGTGCAATTAACATATTGTTGACAATAAAAAGCCTCAGTTTTTCCAAATGTTCGTAGTAATTGCTCCTTTACTATTTCGTAATTATTCTGATTCATGCAAATCTTTGACGGTACTTCTGCTGCAAATGACTTCGATAATAAAAATGTCCATATATCTTCAGGAAAAGCCAATTCCTTCATTTCAATTTCAAACTTCTTTAAGAAAATATCTATGTCTATTTTATTCTCATCAAACATTGTACCTTTATATTTTGCCAATTTATTTCCAGACACGTCATTTTTCTTTCCAGTACCTTCATCTTTAGCTTTTTCTTTTTTATTTCCAACTTTTCTTTCTCTATGGCTAACCTTTCTTTCTCCATAGCTAGCTTCTCTTTCTCAATTTCTTTATCCGTAATTAATTTCTCTTTACTGATAGCCAACTTCTCTTTCTCTATTCCTTTATCCATAGCTAATTTCTCTTTATCAATAGTTAACTTGTCTTTCTCTCTTTCTTTTTCCATGGCTAACTTTTAATTTTTCCATGACTAAATTCTCTTGCTCTCTTTCCTTTTCCATTGCTAACTGTAATGTAATGAACCACACGTATACTGTCATTCGAATACAAATATGTATCTACTTCCCGCTATACTCTTCTTCCTGCTGGTATAGCCGGTGATATGTGTCTTTCGTTGTTTGGTTATATGCCGTAGTTAATGTATTTAGGTTGTTCTTAAATGTGCACTGTTCTCCAAAATTCACTATTGTTGCCCACAGCAGTACTAATAATCGAACAAATTTCCATCAAGACTTATTGAGAGCTCTGACCAGCCAGAATAATGAACCTGTACTTCCGCAGCCACTGACATGATTTTTTTAAAATTTTATTTTAATGTTTATTTTTATTGACAATAAATTCATAACACATCCAAATAACTGCTTTAACTGTTAAGCCAATTGATTAATTCAGCAATAATGTTTTTAGTTAAGTTTTAACTAAAGGTTTTTGTTTACCAGTGAGTTTAGCACGTAGGTCTAGATGACGCTCACTCTCTCAATCTTAGTAGATCTAGAAATCTAGAAATTTTGTTACACTTTATAGTAATAGTAATACCTCAGTAGACAGGAATTAGATACAGATATAACGTAGATCTTGCTTTTTACGTTGGGCGCCACTTGTTACGACACAAGACTCTTCAAATAATAATACGCTCTCAGGTTTTATTCTAGCAATACAATTATAACAATTAATGTAAACATCAGCATTTCATCTCTCTTCCTGTCTCTTTCTCCCGGCTTCCTCTTTCTTTACATCCCTTCCATTCATTACACAAATTCGCACCTTTATTCATGCACACCATGCTACGCTACGACCGTAACACTATGTGACATCGACATCTCGTTTCGCAAAAGGTGCACTGCTTAAAATTAGACTACAAAGGAATAACGGAGTTCATCCAAGTCTAGAACTGATAAAGAAGCTTTGATCCATGCAGACATTGCTAATATGTGTTTGTGATTCTTTCATATGAATAAACAGAGCTTTGATCAAGGCAGACATTGCTAATATGTGTTTGTGATTCTTTCATATGAATAAACAGAGCTTTGATCAAGGCAGACATTGCTAATATGTGTTTGTGATGTGTTCATATGAATAAACATCTGTATTCGTAGAGTCGCTTCCATTAAGTTATTACAATACAATATACATTAGTATTTAGTTTTTAAAACAAAATATATAAAAAATAATAGGTGTATTCAATTTTTTCTTGTTTATTACTCTTCCTAAAAAAATAAAACTACATAATAACTGTAAAATCTCATTTTTAAAAGTTAACTAAAAATTAATTATAAGTCTAACAGTTTCTTTTCATATATATGGGTGGGTATAAATATAAACTATTCACAAACTTGGATGCTCTAATTCTAATAAGTAATATATTATTGTAAAAAAAGTAATGAACAAAAACTTAGCCAATAAGGAAACAAGAAAAACTGGACGGTGCATCAATCCAAATATCCGTTCCCTTTACATTTCTCACATTGACCCACAGTTTGTCTCCAGCGTTCATCCAAATAACACTGACACTGTTGCTGCTGGTTCTGCTGACGTCTGTTCTCGTTTCACATACAGCTTTCTCTTTGCTGCCACTGCCACCAAAGAGTGAGGCGTGCAACACAACCAACCAAATCTCTCCATCTTGCCACTGCCTGTGCATTAACGCTACCACATAAAGACCCTCAATTGGTGCAGTGAACTCCCCTGTCAGAGGCTGAAAGTGATCTCCTCTATTTGTCACAATGTCAGTAAAATCTCTCATCACAGTCTTCTTGGTTGGTGTAGTGAAAGACAGAGAAAGTTTTGCTGAGAATCCAACAGGTCTCTTTTGGCGTTTTTCTGGGGAATGAAATCAGTCATAAAACTATAGCTTGTACTCGACCTGTTAGCCAAAAAATATGGTCTGTTATCACCGCTTTTACATGCCGGACATCCCGAATGTCATTATTGGGATATGCCAGCTGGAATTTGTCACCATTATGTTAATTTAGATTTTGTTTCATAAAGACAAAGCACAAGAATGTCCTCCAATTAGAAAAAAAAGTGAATTATATATATTATATATGAATATTATATATGAAGTATATATATATATATATATATATATATATATATATATATATATATATATATATATATATATATATATATATATATAGAGAGAGAGAGAGAGAGAGAGATAAATATATATATATAAAGATATATATAAAGATATATATATAAAGATATATATAAATATATATATATATATATATATATATGTATATATATAGATATATGTATATATATAGATATATGTATATATATAGATATATGTATATATATAGATATATGTATATATATAGATATATGTATATATATAGATATATGTATATATATATATAGATATATGTATATATATAGATACATGTATATATATAGATATATGTATGTACAGATATATGTATGTATAGATATATATATATTTATATATATATATATAAATATATATATATATATATATATATATATAGAGAGAGAGAGAGATAGATAGATAGATAGATAGATAGATAGATAGATAGATAGATAGATAGATAGATAGATAGATAGATAGATAGATAGATAGATAGATAGATAGTGGAAGAGACAATAAGATAAACTAAATGAGGAGAACTGTTACTAACATACCTACGATGTCCACTTTAGTTGACATATTGTTGACATTAGTTTTCATGTCGTCTAGCTAGAATACACATTGTATAAGAAACATGTATTACATAAAAATTATTGCAGAGAGATCTGAAACTCATATGAAGTAAAGTCAAATATAAAAAAGTGTTAGCTTTCAAAATAAAATTGGTTATTTATTGCTGTAATGTTATGTCACTTAGCTAAATTCCATTTCTTACGAAAACATGATTAAGTAATACATAGTAACACTACCTCTATTCAACTCGTACCTTGGTAGAATCTTCATGGAACCTTAGAAGTTGGCTCACAAAAATCTGAACACGGATCTCGAACATAGGTAGAACTTGTTCCAAGAAAAAAGACAGTTTGCTCCAAGAAATAAGACAGTTGATGTATATCGTTGAGAAAAGAATTATAGCTCGTTGGACACACTTGGAAGTCTCAGTTTAACCGTTATAATTTTTCAAAGTAACAAAAAATAAATCTAAATTTGGCAAGAGAACAACCAAATATTTATCTTGAATAGTCTATACGACTTCGGGTATTTCATCATGTAGGCTTTCAAGGCCTATCATTAGACTAGTAGTATATGTATACATTCTCTTAACCAGCATTTTCTCGAGGAAGGGAAGGGAATGGAGCGGGGTGAAAAATATTCAATCTTTTAAAAATCTAATATTCATTAGTTATTTGAAGCAAAGTGATCGCCCTATAAGTTGTATAAATGAGGTAAAGTAAAAAAAAAAAGTAAAGATATGTTCCCCTTTCAGACCTTGTCATCTGCTTCTGTGAGGTACCCATTAGAGCTGAAAGGACTCAGAAGCGCTCTAAAGATACCGAAGTTTTGAACCCAGACATACATAATATTTAAGTGAAACTAGTATGAACGTATATTTTGTGTTCTATTGTATTGTAATCAGCCTGGTGGTGACACAGATGGGGTTAGTGGTATGTGTGTAGTCAGCCGACGCAACTCGCCCCAGGCCAGCGCTAGACGAGCGGTCAACCGTGACAAACCAAGATGGTCAACTGCAACGACTGGTGAACTTTGAAGAAACATCTAGAGTGAATACTACTCAGGCCAGGCACGTGGGATGTGGTCATGTGATTAACCTGAGATTGGTGCCCTGGTAAGGAACTCTGCTGCGTAGCGTAGTGCCTCATAGCTTCCATACAAAACTATTAGACCACTGGATACGTCTCTCCGCAGCTCGCGGAGCTGCGTAAACTCTTGCAAGACGTGAACCACCGTCTCTTTTGATTCTCCGCAACGGGCATAAAATTTGGCCGGAACCTTGCGAAATATGCTCCAATGGGGCAGTGTCCCGTACGCCCTTGCGCTATTATCGACTCTTCCGACCTTTTTAGCCTCCACCACGGGTCGTCTTGATTTGGGTGGCGCATGTACTGCCAGACTCCCTTGGCAGTTTCGGAATCATCCCAGGATTTCAACCATCTATCATGTACCCACTCTCGTATAACTGTGATAGCCTGTTCGTACGTACTTGGTGCTTCAAAAGTGGGCACGGCCAGCGCTCCTTCTCGTGCTAGAGCGTTAGCCACGGCATCGCCCCTCACGCCGCAGTGCGAGGGCACCCACTGCATAAAGATGACAGCTCCAATAAGTAGGCGGATGTTATTTGCGGCGCCTAATGCCCCTTTCACCATTTGGAACTTTCCCCCTAAGCCAGTCTTGGCTTGGAGGCAGGACTGGGAATCGGTAACTATTACAACAATTGTAGCAACGGTTATCTTTTCACGCAGTTTTTGGAACAAGTGAAATTGTTATCGCCGTGAGTTCAGCGTCAAAGCTACATGTGGAGAGGCCGCATGCGCCTGACAGCTTGTCTGGCTCGTGGTCTGGGTAGCAGATATATGCCCCATACCCAACTCTTACGGGGTCCTTCAGAACCGACCCGTCTGTGTAGCAGAATATAGTAGGCACGACATAGCCTAAATTGTGCCGATGTGCCTAAAATCAAATCAAATCAAAACAGAATATAGCATTAGGCACGTAGGTTTGTGTGTCGTTTTGTGACCCCCTCCAACCCGTGTATTGTAAAATTTATGGGAGGGATGGGCTGTCTCCTCAAGGGTGGGCACGTGCTTATACTGCGGATTGGGATAGGCCAGCTTGCACTCTCAAATTTTCCGCGTGGTGCATGAATGATTTCAGTTTGATCATATTACGTACTCTCCACTGATCGGTCGGGAGCCCTAGTTCGCCCCTTTTATGGCTGAGAGGAGCCACGTTGGACATGATGTCTGCAGCAGAAGCTGGCTTCGTTCTATAGGTGCCCCAAATGAACCTGAGAGCTTGGGCCTGTACACGGTTGAGTGATTTGAGGGCCGTCTTGCTTGCGTACACCTGCACGGGCAGGCTGTACTCGATTTGCGTTTTGACAGTTCCTGTGTACAGTGTGCAGAGCATGTCAGCTCGGGCACCCCACTTTGTGCTGGCTAGCTTTCTGAGTAACTCTAACTTCTCCGAGGCTTTTCGTTCAACATCCTGGATGTGCAAGTGCATTGAGAGCTTTCTGTCTAGGGTGATGCCTAGGTATTTTGGCAAATTTTCGCTTTGAAGTCGCAGCCCACCGAGTTGGAGCTCAAATGGGGCCCCAAGAATGTCGATTTCCAGGCTTAATAAGGACCAGGTCGTTTTGGCAACGTTGATTCGTATCTGCCATTTGGAACAATACGAGGAGATGGTATGGAGGTCGACTTGTAGTGCTGCCTGCATTTGGTCAGCTTTCTTACCGTTTGACTAGAGAACAATATCATCCGCATATAGCAGTTTATGAGACCGGACTGAGCTGGGCAAAAAATTAAGATAGGCCATGAAAAGTATGCACGAGAAGGCAGATCCTTGGATTTGGGTGTTTTCCTCACTGGGCTAGGTTGTGTTTTCCTCTCAGAAACTGTTTAACCCAGTTATCGGTCCGCCCTCGCACACCCATGCCTCTTAGCTTAAGATACAGGCCTGGCTTCCACACCAGGTCATAAGCCTGTTTTAGGTATAAAAATACTGCAGGGCAGGGATATGGGTCTGTAGGATTCCACGCTAGTCGCGTCTTTGCCCTTTTAAGTATGGTTGCACAGCGCCAGGTCCTGGGTAGGCTAGATTCCAGCCAGGTTCGATTCACAAACTCCAGGAGTTTCTCTTTCGCTGTACCTCAGAGGTGTTTTACCATCTCGGGAGTGACCTTGTCTGTCCCCTGATCCTTTCTGTTTTTGCACTTTGCTGTCGCTCTGTCCAGTTCAGCACGACAGAAGGGCGCATTGCACGTGTCCAAGTCTTCTGATCCATCCGACTCCCTCTCGAGTCTTTTAAGCTCCTTGTTGAGGGCTATAGACGTGGCTGTCTTGTTTTCGGACTTGCTTATTGCAGCGAAATGTTTGCGATAAGACGCCAGGCTTTGGAAGTATCCCGAAGATCCAGCCCGGCATTGACCAGATTAACTAGAAGGGTCGAGTGATTTTTTGTTCGGTTCTAGAACACCAGTATGTAAGAGCGAGTGTATCAAGTAACTTAACGTTACCTCGCAACTTCACAAGTACGAGTCGAAGTTGGAGTAAAGAACCAGCCTAGCGTGAAGACAGTCCGGAACAGAGAATCGAGTGCGTATAGGAAGAGGCGGAGAGTTGATACAGCGTTACAGATTTGTTACGTCGAAGTGTGAAGCTTTTGTGCGGTTGGTATTACGTTGATGCCGATTGTACAGTATCGGCTGTGATTTATTGGACATTAAACTATTACGCTATTTTGGAGCAATGAGTTGTCAAGTTCTTTAAGTTGGTGGTGTCATGCAGTGCAGTTTGCAGAGACTGAATAGGAAGAAACGTTTCAGTATAATTCGTTTTGCTCTTGAAGGGTATTAAGTATAATGTATATAAGACAAATTGCTTCAAATTGAATAAAGATTCTAGCCTTTAAGAGTGCTTTGCACGTTCCTTCAGTAATGCATGAACTAGGAAGTACTTACCTTAGATAGAAGTTTTTCTAGATTTTCTCCCATAAAATAAACGTCTTTCTTTCTTTCCGCATCCATTCTCTGTAACTTGTCTTCCATTTTTCTTACATTTTTCATCTCTCTGTCATTCCACTTCTCTTCGTGTCGTCTGAGCCTATTCTCTACATCTGTCATTATGACACTGTCGCGTTCACACCTCTCTTCTGTCTCTTTTCTCTCTTTTTCTTTCTCTCTTTCATTTTTCTGAATACGTTCCATGATTTTTTCCGATTCTTTGGCTTTTTCTTGAAGACATTTTTTCACAACGTTCAAGTTATCTTCATTGGTTACCATCGCCTTACTCAGCTCATTGACTTGATTCTCTGTAACCATAAGTTTGACGTCTAGAGTTTGGTGCTTTTGTTCAAGATTTTTTAAGTTTATCGCGGTCTCGTGTTTTATATGTCCAAGTTCCTCTCTTAAAGTAACCAGTTGTGAGTCCAGCTCAGGTAAATGTGTTTCTATGACTTCTAGTTTCACTTTTGTCTTGTTAATGCTATCATCTGCTTCAATAGATAATATCCTGATGTCCAATTGTTCCAATTGAACTTTCCATTCCTCCATTGCTTCAAGCTTAGATTTCAAACCACCTATTTCATTCATGATCTGAGGAATTAGCGCTGTCAAAACATCAATCTTCGAACTGCTTGATCTGACTTGAGATTCTATGTTATCCATATAATATTTTATTGACGTCAGAACTTTGTCTGATGTAAAAAAAAAAAAACAATTACCAGATAAGAACAAAAAAAAAATTAGAAAAACAAGAAAAACATAAAAAATACTTAAAAAAAAAAAAAAAGCTTATTCGAAGTGTAATTGTATCAGTTAGTTTGTATCAGACATGGCGTCCCGAGACATGACGTTAAACTGTGCTGCTCTTTCCTTAGCACTTTTGGAGCTCAAAAGTGCCGTACTTCTTTTCTATCATTGTGTATGCCTCCTCTTTTCCTTAGTCTGCCTTCATTGATCATCCTAGACCAGTCCTGGTGTTTGAGTGGTGGCTATCTGAGGATAAACCGCCACAACACAATACTTTACCTCCAAGTTCACCTAGACCTGAGGCCCAGATGGCCCGCTCTGGGTCAACCGGCTGGTCATGCCGAGCTACCAGCATAGGTCAAAGTACCAGCTATGGAGGGCGGTGGCTGGAGGGTAAATTAGGGAGCTGCTGTATCGGACACATGTCCGATGCAGCAGCTGACTGAGTATAGCACCTGTGTAGCCCTGTCGGGCTCATTCTGGACTTCCGAATGGCCCGTCCCCTTGTTGGACTCGGTGGCGGATGGGGAGCACAGGTGCCGAACTAACAAGAATATATATGGACAAAAAAAAAACAATAAACTACTTGCCCCAGATTTTAGTCTGGGCAAGAGACGCCATATTGAGGCAAAAAATGAGGAGGCCACAAAAAGCTGTACTATACCTGGCCATCCTTTTTGGTGGTCAGGTGCACAGAGGAGGGGAAAAGCCTGACAAAGTTGAGCCCTTTCCTTATCTATACGGGAGTCAAGTCAGTAGTTGGAGAGCCCAAGAGTGTGTCTAAGCTACACAAATTAATGGAACTTCTTGTAGAAGTAGATGGAAAGACACACTCTGATGGGCTTTTAAGATGCAGAAGACTCTGTGATCTTCAAGTGGAAGTCATGCCACACAAGAGTCTGAACACCAGCAGAGGTGTAATCAACTCTAGGGTCCTACTGGAATGTTCCGAGAAGGAAATGGTGGAGGGCATTGAATGAGTCACCCATGCCCGGCGCATTACCAGGCGCATGGATGATGAAAAGGTCAAAACCGCCACTATTATCCTCACATTCGTAACAAGGACACCGCCAGAGTATGTGAAGGCAGGATACCTACAAGTTCCAGAGAGGCCCTACATACCTAACCCCATGAGGTGCTTCAAATGCCAGGCTGATGGACGCGGCGCTGCAGTCTGCAAGAGAAACACTGTGTGTGTCAGATGTGCTGGAGAGGGTCATGAGGACAAGGGCTGCACAGCTCAGCTCAAATGCCCAAACTGTCACGCTGGCTACTCAGCCTACTCTAAGGTCTGCCCTGTGTGGAAAAAGGAGGTTGCCGTGTACAAGGCAAGAAATGGATGTACCTTCAGCCAGGCGAAAACGGCTGTATTGGCCCTACCCAAGGGCCATTTTGGTCTGACAAAGACCTACGCACAGGCTGTTGCTAAGATAGGAAGATCCATAGCCACACAGACGGACACATTGAGCCCACCACCCCCACCTCCTCCTCCAACCAAGAAGGAAACACCGCCAAAGAACACACCTCCGAAGAAACAAGAAAGCCCTGTTGTCATGCTAAAGAACAGGTTCTCTGTGCTCGCTGATGAGAGCATGGAGACTAGGCAGCATGTCAAAACCAACACTCCTGGAGAACCCGGAGACATCATGCCTGACACAGGTTCTCCTCAGAGAACCCAGCCAGACACCCCAACCTCTACCGAATTAGAGGTTAACCAACTCCCTAAGGGGAGAAATCAAAGCGGAGAGGATGCCCGAGGTGATCGAGGAGGAAATAACCTCCGCTCTAACCAGAGAGAAAGACTTCCCCCAAACGGGGGTTATCCTCCTCTCCATCTAAACCCAAGAAAAAATACCAAGGTCACTCCGAGGGCCTCCCAAGGCCAAGTAGGTCATTTAGAATAAACCATGGATTCCAGAATTATACAGTGGAATTGTAGAGGCCTCAAGGCCAATTATGAGGAAATGCAGCTACTGTCTGCTTACAGGAAACATTTCTAAAAGATACCATCAGTTTCCGAAGCTACAGAACTTACAGCGAGAATGTTGAGGATGCAGAGAGAGCATCAGGTGGAGTCTGTATCCTTGTGAAGGACATCGTCCCCCATGAGAGGGTAGATCTACAGACCACACTACAGGCCGTAGCAGCTAGGATAACACTTCACAAGGTTATCATTTGCTGCAACCTGTATCTACCACCAGGCGCTCCATTAAACCCAACAGACATGGAGGACCTATTGAAACAACTCCCCCGGCCTTATATAATCCTTGGGGATTTCAATGCCCATAACACTATGTGGGGATCCACAATACCGACACAAGAGATCGCATGCTGGAGGATATCTTCCTCCAACATGATTTATGCATACTTAATGATGCCTCACCGACCTACTTGCACCCAGGAACTGAATCTCTCACATGCATTGACCTCTCCGTATGCGTTCCTGGACTTCTGGACGACTTTAAATGGTCAATTAGCAATGATCTACGGGGAAGAGATCACTTCCCAATCATCATTACTAACAATCTCCCCTCATATGGACGACCTCAGCGGTGGAAACTGAATAAGGCCGATTGGGAACAATTCCAAAAAAGATTCTCCGAGGATATCACAGAAAATATCCTCGATGAACAGAACCCAGCTGATACCTTTGCTAGCAAGCTACTTAGTATAGCCATGAAAGTTGTCCCTCTAACCTCCGCAAATCCAAAACGGCCTAGCAAATCATGGTTTGATACAGCTTGCAAAAGTGCTATTGGCGATTTGAAAAAACGACTGGCTGCATTTATAAAGAATCCTTCCCAGGAAAACCTAAAGCTATTCAGGATAGCTAGAGCAAAGGCTAGATAAACCATACGGTCAGCCAAAAGGAATTCCTGGAGAAGTTTTGTCGGCAGTCTGGATGCCAAAACTTCTGCTAGAGCGATTTGGAAGGCAGTAAGGCGAATCAAAGGGAAAGAATCAAATGCAATAAGGCATCTGAAAAAACGTCCCCCAGAGAAATAGCTGACTGCCTTGCATCCTCAATAGCAGAAAAGTAATCCACTGCACACTACCAGGGAGGAAAGACACCCCATTGATTCCAGGTCAGAGAACAATGAAGACTACAACAAACCGTTCTCCTTGAGGAACTGAGGAAATCGCTGGACAAGTCACATGACACAGCGCCTGGAGAAGATGAAATCCATTACCAGTTCCTCAAGCACCTTCCCGAACCCTCATTGGCAGTCCTGCTACGGGTCTATAATTGTGTGTGGAAAACAGGCGCTTTCCCAAACAGCTGGAGGAAAGCCACAGTTATACCGATACCTAAACCGGGAAGAGACGGCTCTGACTCAGCTAACTATCGACCAATAGCACTAACAAGCTGCATCTGCAAAACAATGGAAAGAATGATTAACAGTAGGCTGGTCTGGTACCTAGAGAGGAATAAATTGATCTCCAACTACCAGTACGGATTCCGACAGGGTCGGAGAACAACTAACTACCTGGTAAGGCTGGAAGCTTATATTAGAAATGCATTACTCAGAAGAGAACATCTAGTAGCTGTATTCTTCGATATAGAAAAGGCCTATGACACAATCTGGAATCATGGCATTCTACGTGACCTGGAAATTATGGGGCTTAAGGGACACCTCTCCCGTTTTGTGGGGGAATTCCTGAAAGACCGAAAATTTAAGGTTCGAGTGGGTAACTCCGCTTCTTACACTCATGACCAGGAAATGGGTGTACCCCAGGGCAGCATTCTGTCAGTCACCTTGTTCAACATTAAAATAAATAGCATCATAAATGCTGGCATAGAGTGCTCTTTGTATGTTGATGAATTTGTCATTTTTACTTATGGGAAAAACATGAACACCTTAGAAAAAAAAATACAGTTATGTTTAACAAAAATTCAAAATTGGGCAAACGATAATGGTTTAAAATTTTCGGACTCCAAAACAGTTAGTATGCATTTTTATAATTTAAGGGGACTCCACCCAGACCCTGAACTATTTATACACAAAAAGAAGATCCCTGTCGTGCAAACTAAAATTTTTTTAGGCCTCATCCTAGATTCCAAATTAAATCTTCTCCCCCACATTTAGGAACTTAAGAAGAAATGCCAAAAGTCATTAAACATACTTAGAGTACTAAGCCATACGGACTGGGGAGCTGACAGAGATACCTTGCTGCTGCTATATCGGAGTCTTATTCGATCCAAGCTAGATTACGGATCCATAATATTTGGAGCAGCAAGGAAGTCGTACCTAAAAATACTGGAACTAATACAAATGCTACCCTGTGTCTCTGTCTCGGCGCGTTTCGTACATCACCTATCCCAAGTCTCCATGTGGAGGCTGGGGGAACTCCCCATGGATATAAGAATGAAAAAGCTTGCAATGCAGTAAATAGTCAAGCCAAAATCCAACCCAACGAACCCTGCTTTCGACTCCATATTTAACCCCACAGAGGTAGAATTATACAATCGAAGGCCTAACGTCATACAGCCGTTGGGCCTTCGAATGAGAGAACCCATCCAAAAATTAACCCCACGCATTGACCAAATCTCTAAAATAGAAACCCCTCAGGATCCACCTTTCCTAATGAATAAACCCAAATTAAAATTATCCCTCCTTAATTTCAAAACAGAAAATACAAACCCAAGCATACTACAAGTCCACTTTAGGGAACTGCAGGAGAGCTACGGAGATTGTGGCACCATCTACACAGACGGATCCAAAATGGATGGAAAGGTCGCGTGTGCCTGCTCCTTTCGGAACAAAACAATCTCCCGTAGACTCCCCGATGGCTGCTCCATCTTTACGGCCGAATGGCATGCAATATCGCTTGCACTTATGGCAGTTAAAGCATCAGAAAGGAGGAAATTTATAATCTGCTCCGACTTCAAATCTGCATTGCAAGATTTGGGGCGGATGAAGACTGACATCCCATTGGTACAAAAGAGCCTGAAGCTGTTGGATCAAATAAAAGCCAACTTTATCTGGGTCCCCTCCCATGTTGGCATTGAGAGAAACGAAGCAGCAGTCAGAGAAGCAAAGAGAGCCCTAAATCATGCGGTGTCAGGAACCCAAATTCACTGCTCGGACCTGAGACAAAGTATTGCCTCTGCCACCTATCAAGATTGGCAGGACCGATGTGAGGCTGAGACTCACAATAAACTCAGGCAGATTGTAGCGGATGTCAGGTGGCGGTCCACATCTAAGGGTCTGACAAGGCGTGGTAGCACGACCATGTCCAGACTTAGGATTGGCCACACCTACATCACGCACTCTTTTGTGCTGAAGAGAGGCGAGCCCCCACTTTGTGAGTACTGTGATTCTCGCCTCACCGTGGAATATATCCTAATCGACTGCCCCAGATATTTTAGAGCCACTAATTTAAAAACACTATTCAATAATGTTGACCCTCGGAAGTAGGGTTGTCTACGAAGATCTGATTTATGAATTTGTAAACATGTACTATTTACATTAGATTTTTAACAAATTATAAAATTTTTATTACCTTTACTATTTTAACTGTGAATAGAACTTGATTTTAATGATTTGACTGTATGGAATTTGGCCCTTGTTGAGTGTAGGGAGAGTGGCCCTTGAGGGACTGCAGGCACATGGCCTAAATTGTGCCGATGGGCCCAAAATCAAAATCAAATCAAAATCAAATCAACTGGATCAGTCATGTGATTTGTAATAGATCTAGACCAACAAAAATAAATCTGTGCGATTAATTTTTTTTTTCCTATTGGTTTTGTTTACCACTATTTCATACATATGGCTTTCTCAATATGGTATGATCCTATCAATTATCTGAACCAGTTTGGGGAATTTTACCGTAATTGGTTTTTAAAAGCATTTACAAAACAAAAGGGGGTGTCGACCTGATTTTGAACTCGTATTATATCCCTCCTCGGACCAAGGTGCTAACTACTCTACTAGTTAGGTACTTAAGATTAGAAAAAAATTGTATAGTTATATATTGTTTGTTTCAATTTAGAGCGGCGACCTATAAAGGAACTAATTTTTTATTATTTCAGTCAAGTACAATTTCTTTCACTTGTTTGAGATTGTAATATTATCAATTAGGATGTAAAAACAACACTGTTGTTTAAATTACAATTCCATTTTTATTGACATGACAAGAAAGAGAAAAAACTAGGGGTGCACCAGATAGTACTTTTTGATATCCGGCCGGAGCCGGATATGACCGGATAGTAAAATTTGATATTCGATCGGGGACGGGCCGGAGCCGAATACCTAAGTGTCTTGTAAATAGCTTGTATTGCTGAACATTTTACGAAACTTAAAAAACATACCTTTATTTGTTGGTATTTTTTTCTTTTATATATCTTATTGTTTTAAACTGATTAAAGATTAACTGATTATTAAAGCTTAACAGTATTTATAAACAAAAATTAATCTGTGTAGCATGAGACTTTAATACACACTAACAACGTACTTGAGAAAAACATGCGAGCACGTGAACACACTGAACACTGAACAGTAGGACAAGGGAGACAACAAGTAAACAAACAAACACACACGCTACATACGTAAACATAAATACACATAAATGTAACAGAGATAACAAACGAAATAATTAATTATCAATATTAATTAACTAATTTGTTAATTTTAAATTGATTTTTGTGTTGTCAGGTAAAATAAATAATTAATGCTAAATTTCAGCTTGATTCGAAATTGGATGTGGGAGAAATCACGTGTAAAAACTTTTTACAAGACAGACAGAGTGATTGATATAAGCTTTGTAAGAAATATACTCATCCCCATAATTCTATCATAGAGTTGTGTGTGTGATGGAGTAATCTTGGAGCACCAATGCTGAGTAATTCAAATCCACATCGCTCCTTTTATCTTATAGATTGCCCAGCTTCACGGTGGCGCTAGGGTGGAAACGGTCATTATAGAAGACGATTAGGCCAATAGGGAAACAAAAAAACAACAAAAAACTCGATGGGGTTTCTTAGGCCCGAATCCGATGCAGTGGTGCTACGGCTACTTTTTTTTAGTTTTCTGAAAATGAGTTTTGTTTTCAAAATTAATTATGTAAGCCTTTTTTTTTTCATAAAATTACACCACGTTCAAAACAACACATAAATAAAAAATGTTTGTAAAATATTTGTAGAATATAAGATAAATTTTATTGATCCAATCAACTGGAAATTCAGTTTGACAATTGACAACCTCTGCGTAACTACTGTACAGTAACAATACGAACAACATTCACACACGAAACACATACACACTCACAACCAGCGCTATATGAATTAGACTTCCATGTACTTCTTGATGACGACAGATGACCGAAAGTTGGATAAAGGAGTTTTTAAATCTTTCTGTTTTAGTCCTAATGGAAAGGAGGTGACCACTTTGTTCAGATCTCATGTAACAGTGGTAGCTGTTTTCGAGTGATATACGATGCTTTTTTAATTAGTCTATTTAGTCTTAATTAGTCTTAGTCTTAATTAGTCTTAGTCTTTGTGCCAGTGAAGTATTACCATACCAGCAGGTAATAGCAAAATTAATTAGACTGCTGATGGCTGCTGAATAGAAAAGTTTAATCATTGTTTTGTCGATGTTAAAATTTCCTTAGCTTTCTAAGATAAAAAGAAAGAGACTGGTGAATTTTTTGGTGCAATGATTTTGACAATGTGCACTCAATTTCAGTTTGTTGATGATGTTTTGTTGTACGTAAGTATTTATATTCTTGCTATTGCTCTACGGTTTGGTTGTTTATCTGAATTTCTGCAAGATGGCCTTTATGTTTCATACAATCAAACATTTCTTGAGTATCCTGAACATTTAAATTTAGAAAGTTATCTTTACACCATTCGTAAAAAGTGTTAATTGTTGAATGGTACAGATTTTTGTCACATGCAATTAAGGTCAATGATTGCTGTGTCGTCTGCAAATTTTATGATGGGAGTGTCAGCTGATAGGCTCTGAATGTCATTTGTGTATAAGTTATACAATACTGGTGACAGGACGCACCCCTGCGGCGCTCCAGTGCTAAGCTTTCTCGTGCCTGACACAAGCCCGTTCACTTTTACATATTGTGGGCGTTTGATAAGAAAGTTTAGAATTCAGGCTTGTATGTTTTTGCTAACGTTCAATTCAGATAGTTTTTGTATCATGCGATGTGGTTGGATGGTGTTCAATGCGGATCAAAATATCAACGAATAATACTCTGGCGTAGTGTCTCTGAGTATCAAGATGATGGTATAGACAATTCAGCTCAGCATGAATAGTGTTGCTTCTTCTATACTTCTTGACGGTTTGTAATCGAACTGGTGCGGGTCAAGACGTGTTTTGACTTCTTTCAGTAGATGTTTTAAAATTATTTTCTCCAGGCACTTCATTGGAATTGATGTAAGTGCTACGGGTCGTTGTTGGAAGCAATTATCTTCTTTTTGGGCACTGGAATTATTTCAGATGTCTTCCAAATGGAAGGTCATTCTGAGACATGATGTTAAACTGCGCTCTTCTTTCCTCAGCACTTTTGGAGCTCAAAAGTGCCCTACTTCTTTTCTATCATTGTGTCTGCCTCCTCTTTTCCTCAGTCTGCCTTCATTATCCATCACTCTGTCTCCTTATCTTTAAAATCTCCCTATATCTTAGACCAGTCCGTTTGCCGAGGACTGCTACGGGTAAGGGGGGATAAAGAGATCCTGGTGTTTGAGTAGGTGTCTATTCGAGGATAAACTACCACAATACAGTACTTTGGCTCTAAGTTCCTCTAGACCTGTGGCCCAGATGGCCCGCTCTGAGTCAACCTGCTGGTCACGCTGAGCTACCAGTACAGGTCATCGACCTATGCAGGAGGGCCAATCAGGGAGCATCTGTATCGGAAACATGTCCGATGCAGCAGCTGAGTATAGCACTAGTCTAGCCATCCAAATGGCCCGTCCCCTTGTTGGACTCGATGGCGGGTGGGGAGCACAGGTGCCGAATTACTACTAATGTCTATTGACACCCCCCCCCAAAAAAAAAAAACCTACTTGCCCCGGATTTGTGTCTGAGCAAGAGACGTCGAATAGAGGCCAAAAAGGAGGAGGCCACAAAAAGCTGTACTACTTGGCCATCATTTCTGCTGGTCAGGTGCACAGAAGAGGGGAAAAGCCTGACAAAGATGAGTCCTTTTCTTATCTATAAGGGACTTAAGTCCCAAGAGTGTATCTAAGCTGCACAAGTCATCGGAACTTCTCGTAGAAGTTGATAGTAACGGTATGTGACGTTTTGGCGACGCCGTTTTGGCGCGAGACGTTTTGGCGCTGGGAACGTTTTGACGATAATAGAAGGGTTTATAACCTATTTATAGCGTATTTATTTCACTCTACCATAATATTGTATGTATAGTATGAGTGAGTGAATTCTGCTAATCGCACTGAAGGACAATTTTCGATTTCTTTCCAAAAGGCGATCTTTTTATTTGACATTAGTATAATACTTTCATATAACAAAAACCATGTTAACATGTAAAGCTTTATTACGCTGAATGACGACAATAACTCCACACATAGTAAAGATGAAGACACGGAATGTGGTCAGTACAAACTCTGACGTGAATCAACCAATGTAAACAAACACTAGGGGCGACAATAGATAGAAACAAATTCACGACACTAAGATACTTTGAAAAGATATAAATTGATAAATTGGGTAGGGGTGATTTGGGTGACACATCTCGCATTAAAGAATGAACAAATGAAGAGAAGACCAACACCGAGCACTGGTCGTCTAGCGATCATCTCTTTGAGACTGGTCATTACCTGTGACACACACCTATCCCGCCCCCTCTCTTTTGGGCACATTTCACTCCTTGTTATACTCTTTCCTCCACCCATTCCCTCTCTCATGCGTAAGATGATAATCTGTTTCTAGCATTCCACTTGACATCCCTAGGTGCGAATTTATAATCCTTAATCTTCAATTCCGAGAGCGGCCCAAAGTCTATCCCTCTCTTTCAATCTCTTCGCCCTTAATGTCTTTATAAGCTCGCGTAGTTTGGACTATTCACTAATCATTTTTTCCAGAAAGCTAACAAACTAGAAAAACTTTCGCCATTTCATTCTATTATATTTTTAACTAAAAACCTGTGGCATTCTATATAAACAATGTGAAAAGTCCAGTCGAAGCGAGAAAAAGACAAAATTTCGCACGAAGGATATCATTTTGATAAGTTTAGTGCAGACCACTCTAAGTATGAAGTATGGAAGGCAGCCTGGTGTTGTGTAATATTACAGTTTTAACAATAATTACCTAACAAACTTAAATACCAAAAATAACGGACAAAAATTGTTCTACTTCAGTACGTGAAAATGTATTAACACAAACACTCATGCACAACATAAATATGCGTAATTCTTTAAAAAAAAATGAACGTGCATAATGTATTTCGCGCCAAAAAGTCCCTTAAGCCAAAACGACCTTCGCGCCAAAACGGCGGCGCCAAAACGGCGGCGCCAAAACGGCGGCGCCTAAAAGTCCTGCTTCGGATAGTAAGATACACTCTGACAGGCTTCTACGATGCAGAAGAATCTGTGATCTCCAAGTGGGAGTCATGCCACACAAGAGTTTGAACAACAGCAGAGATGTAATCAGTTCTAGAGACCTGCTGGAATATTCCGAGAAAGAAATAGTGGAGGGAATTGAAGAAGTCACCCATGGTTAAGATAAGAAAATCCATAGCCACACAGACGGACACATTGACCCCAACACCCACTCCTCCAACTCAGAAGAAAACACCGCCAAAGAATACACCTCCAAAGAGGCAAGAATGCCCTGTTGTCATGCTAAAGAACAGATTCTCTGTGCTCGCTGATGAGAGCATGGAGACTAAGCAGCATGTCAAATACCAACACTCCGGAAAAACCCGGAGACATTAAGTCTGACTCAGGTTCTCCTCTACTAGTACGAGTATGACCTTCTCTCTAAGGGAAGAAATAAAATCAAAGAAGATATCCGAAGTGAGGGAGGAGGAAATAGCCTCCGCTCTAAGTGGAGGAATTTTCTCTCTCCAGAGAGAAAGACTTTCCCCAAAAAGGGGGTGTCCTCCTCTCCTTCCAAACCCAAGGCTAAAAATACAAAAGTGACTGGAATAAGGGAAACCCCTCCGGGGGCCTCCCAAGGCCTAATAGCTCCAAGTAGGTTATTTAGAATAAGCCATGGATTCCAGGATTGTGCAGTGGAACTGTAGAGGCCTGAATGCCAATTATGAGGAAATACAGCTACTGGTGGAATTGGAGACTTCTGTAGCTGTCTGCTTACAGGAAACATTAATGAAAGATAACATCAGTTTCCAAAGCTACAACACTTACAGCAGGTCTGTTGAGGATGCGGGGAGAGCATCAGGTGGAGTCTGTATTCTTGTGAAGGACACCGTCCCCCATGAGAGGATAGAGCTACAGACCACACTACAGGCCGTAGCAGCTAGAAGAACCCTACACAATGTTATCACTTGTTGCAGCCTGTATCTACCTCCAGGCGCTCCATTAAACCCAACAGACATGGAGAATCTCATAAAACAACTCCCTCGGCCCTATATAATCCTTGGGGATTTCAATGCCTATGTGGGATACAACAATACTGACACAAGAGGTCGTATGCTGGAGGATATCTTCCTCCAACATGATTTATGCATACTTAATGATACATCACCGACCTACATGCACCCAGGAACTGGATCTCTCACGTTCATTGACCTCAACCTCACCGTATGTATTCCCGGACTTCTGGACAATTTTAAGTAAGCAATGAACAACGAGGAAGTGATCACTTCTAAATCATCATTGCTTACAATCTCCCCTCAACTGGACGACCTCAGCGGTGGAAACTGAATAAGGCCGATAAGAAACAATTCCAAAAAAAAATAAATCCGGTGATATAACAGAAAATATCCTTAATGAATAATCCAGCTAATAACTTTGCTAGCAAGCTACTAGATATTATCCGGAAAGTTGTTTCCCTAACCTCCGCAAATCCAAAACGGCCTTACAAACCATGGTTTGATACAACTTGCAATAGTGCTATTGGCGATAGGAAAAAAAGGCTGACTGCATTTATAAGAAATCTAAAGCTATTCAGGATAGCTAGAGCGAAGGCTAAACAAAACATAAGGACAGGCAAATGGAATTCCTGGAGAAATTTGTTAGCAGTCTGGATGCCAAAACTTCTGCTACAGCGGTTTGGAAGGCATTAAAGCGGATCAAAGGGAAAGAATCAAATGCAATAGGGCATTTAAAAAACCATCCCCAATAGTAGGTAAATCATCCACTGCACACTACACGCCAGAATTCCTAAAAGTCAAAATAAGATAACAAACTGTTGTTGCTTGAAGAACTGAGGGACTCCCTGGACAAATCCCATGACACAGCGCCAGGATAAAATAAAATTCATTATCAGTTCCTCAAACTTCTTCCCGAACACTCATAGGCAACCCTGCTAAAAATCTATAACTGTGTATGGCAAACAGGTGCTTTCCCAAACAGCTGAAGAAAAGCCACAGTTATACCAATATCTAAACCGAGAAGAGATGGGTCTGACCCAGCTAACTACCGCCCATTAGCACTAACAAGCTGCATCTGCAAAACTATAGAAAGGATGACAAGTAATAGGTTGGTTTGGTACCTTGAGAGAAATAAAATAATCTCTAACTATCAGTGCGGATTCTAGGAGGGGCGGACAACAACTGACCATTTAATAAGGCGGGAAGCTTTCATCAGAAATGCATTTCTTAGACGAGAACATCTAGTAGCTGTGTTTTTCGATATAGAAAAGGCCTATGACACAATCTGGAAACATGGCATTCTAGATGACCTGAAGCTTATGGGGCTTAAGGGACACCTTCCCTGCTTTTTTTAGGGAATTCTTAAAGGACCGGAAATTTCAGGTTCAAGTGGGCAACTCCGCTTCTGACACTTATGACCAGGAAATGGGTGTACAAAGGGCAGCATTCTGTCTGTACGTTACACATAGCAAAAACATGAATACTTTAGACAGAAAAATACAATTATGTTAAAATAAAATTCAAAATTTGGGCAAACGATAATGATTTGAAATTTTCGGACCCCAAAACAGTTAGTATGCATTTTTTTTATTTAAGGGGAATACACCCAGACCCTGAACTTCATGTACACAAAAAGAAGTTCCGTGTTGTGAAAACTACAAAATTTGTAGGCCTCACCCTAGATTCCAATTTTAATTTTCTCCCCACATTAAGGAACTTAAAAAGAAACGTCAAAGTCATTAAACATACTCAGAGTACTCAGCAATACGCACTGGGGAGCTGACAGAGATACCTTGCTGCTGCTATATTGGAGTCTAATCCGATCTAAGGTAGACTATGGATCCATAATATATGGATTATCTAGGAAATCCTAAGTAAAAATATTGGAGCCCATACAAAATGCTGCCCTACGGTTCTGTCTCGGTGCATCTCAAACATTACTGACGCTGGAGAAATCCCTGTGCACATTGCATAAACATACATGATTGCACTAATAAATCATGGAACTATACTAAAGGAAGAGTAACTTCAAAAGAGGATCTCTCGCGCAACCTGGGCTCCCCAAAACAAAATGATTGAGACAAAAAATGATTTTACGCCTCGTTTTCATAATATTTTTGGGCTCATTTCAAAGTGATTTGTACAAACTTCATCTATTTTCAGATAAGCTCGCAGTGTAGTGAGGAGGGATCACTGTTCATTCTGCCAGCATCTCTTATCACTGTACGTTAATTGATTGATGTATTTAATCTCCACTACAAATTGTCGGTACATGACTTTTGGAGCAGAAGTTTTTGGGCAAAGGACGTTTTGCGAAAGATATGCTGACTTTAATCTAAGAAATACGTAGCTTTTATAATAAATTATATTTCCCTTTAATATTTTTTTATGTAAATTATGAATGAATTCTATCGAATTTTTTAGGGACAAAGGTTGACATTATTTTATAAATATATAATAAGTCAGACTCCTACCTAAGACCATTGTAATGGCATGCTTCCTTCCACCCCCCCCCCTTAAATTGTATGCGAGTTCTGCCAAGCGCACTGGATTATTTCCTACATCCATTGATTTCTATTTCCAAAAGACACTTTTTTACAAAGGTTAATGTCCGTAAAAGCTTAGAAACTTTTATTTGAAAACAATATTTTGTGTGACACATCTTCTCTTGGCGAAAAGACGAACAACTGAAGACAAGACCTACAGCGAACATAATTTAAATACACAGCTGGAGATACCTTAAATTAATTATATTAAATGTATCTTTTGTGTGGGTGTGTGTGTGTGACGCCAAGTTTTAGCTCACTCAAGGTATCACTCAGGTCCCAGCATTTAATTACTTTATTTTCACCTTTTAATCATCACTTTTCCTAACTTAGTCTAAAACTCACTACCACCACCCCTCCATCTTACCACTCACCCACGCTGACCAGTGTCAAGACGTAATCTCCCTTGCTCTGACCACCTGGTCGGGAAGACAAAGGAACGCGAGCGGACCAATTTCCTGCTCTCCCAATTCTCGCCTTAACACAATGTCTATCCCCGGAAAACTTTCGTCTCGATCAAACGAAGACTTCTTTCTCGATGGCGCCAAATAATCTACATCACCTTTGCGGCTTAACGCCCCAGTGCCCTTGCTCCAAATTTAGGAAATTTAGGGACCGGATATTTAGGCACCGCATATTAACGGATATTTAGGCACCGGATATTTAGGCACCCGGAAATTTAGGCACCCGGATATTTAGGCACCCGGAAATTTAGGCACCCGGATAATTAGGCAACCGGAAATTTAGGCACCGGATAATTAGGCACTTTTTGACAAGGCGGAAAATTAGGCACCGGATAATTAGGCACTCTTTAATTAGCGACCTTAATTTTGAAAATAATTTTAAAATGTTAACGTATATTTTATCCTTAGGCTATGGGCTATCGGTGACGTTATAATAAATGGAAACTATAACGATTCTAGCTAAAGAAATGCTGACAAAATGGGGAAAAATGACAATCATGAGAATGTGTGGAAAAAAATGACATTTGAGTCATTATATAATATAGACATCACAGGATTCAGGGGAGGGGAGGTAGAGATGATTCTCCGCTCATTGCTTCCCTCCATCACCAACCCCTAAGGTTGACTGGTAAGTTTTTTAAATTGATGATTATGCAATTTGTGTAAATATTTAGTTACTAATGTAAATACTTTAGATTTAAAAGTATTATAAAATATTTTTATAATGTCGGGGAGTGTTGGCGATAAATACAATCGCAATCGCCCTCTGCTTGTGGAAAAGGAGGGGTTGTACGCTTAAAACGGGATGGTGGGGGGGGGGGGCACACACTCCCAGTTAATGGAGAAAATCTCGCAGGTAGATGTAAACTTGAACGTAAAAGTTACGTAGTGAGTCTTAAGCCTACGGGCGGAGGTCAAGGGTATGGTACAGCATAGGTGCTAAATTTGACGTCTGGAGAAACTTGTCTCCTTACAGTGGGTATGGGAATGAGGAGGGCTTTGCTCTAGTTACTTATAGGAATTAAATGTGTTCATAAATTAAAGTAGTATTCATTTTTTATAACTGCATTAATCTCTATTATTAACACCCCTTTTTATATTATTAATGGGTAACCCCTTTAGGAAGATTTATTGTGTATTATTTAGGTGTGTTACCTCCTTCAATTTTTTTTTGTGTGGTAATTAATTTGTACCTACACCTACGCATATATTTAATATATATGTACATTTATGTAATATAATATTTATATAAAATATATATGGTTGGACATTGCAAAATGGCTAGAAATCACGATAAAATATGATGTTTTGAAAATAAAAAAATAAAGAGTTTATGGAAAAGACAGATGAGTTGAAAGTTTCTATATTAATTTTTTGGAATATTGGTCTCTTTTCATCTTTTATTAACAGAATACTTATTCTTCTTATAACAAATGAAAATCTTTAAAGTTCTTAATATGATGATTATGTTCACAGTTTATGTAGCAGGCTCCTTTACACGGGCGGGTATCTAAGGAGAAATTGAGTCCCCCTGACCCCCTGTTGATCCTATAAGACTCCTGGGCTCGAAATGTATCAAGGCTTTTCCGCGACATGTGAAATATCATGCTGATGCTATAAACGTATTTATCCAGCTACATCAAAGTCGATTTGTGGTCCAGTGTTAGTGACCTGTTTCAGCTGGCCACTGTATAAAAGCAGCTTCTGTGACAACTATAAGTCTCAATGTTTGAAAGCTCTTGATACAGACTACTAAAGTGTTTGTTCCTGTCCGTTAATTTGTTAGAGTTCTTTCTGCAACCAAGTGGTGCTCACAGTTGTTAGCCAGAAAGTTTAATGTAAGTACATTTTATTAATTTTATTAGTGAGCATTATAGACTGTTATTATTTTGAATTTTATTTAGCATAAGTTAGATAAACATTTTAGTAAACTGCTATTTAGATTATAAAGCAATAATTAAATAAACCTAATTTAACAGTTGTAATGGCATAGGTCATAGACCAAACTCAGTAAATTGATACATTCAGAGCATAAAAGCCATTATCTAAAAGCTCATAACATCATTTTTACATTATTTATTGTATACAGCTTATAATATAGATTTACAAAAATGTTATTACACAAACGCTTGAAAATACTATAAGGAAACATTCTAAAACCCAGTTCTCTAATGCTAAAGATGAAGGACAATAATGACATAAAGGGTAGGATTCGTTTCTCATTTTTTAATTTTGCAATGTTCAAGGCGATAACTTAGTCTACTTGTGCCTCACATAGATGATCATAATTTATAAACATAATTTTTGAACCTGAATAGCACAAAAGTAAAGGTATTTATAAAATATAAATTAATATTGAACGAGGAAACCGAAGTTCACCCTGTACATGCATTTCTGCATGTAGGTATTATTTATCCAAGAGTTTAATCAACATTTTACAACAAAGCATTAGGGTTTATTAAAAGAAATTTCTATAAATCAAATAAGAACATAAATCTAAAATGTTATTTAACCTTGGTTAGGCCAATAATAGAATATGCATCCACCGTGTGGGACCCCTCAAGAAAACATTAAGAAACTGGAACAAACACAAAATAGAGCAGTGAGATTCATAACAAACGAATATTCACATTTGACTAGGGTAACACCATTAGTAAAATCACTAAATTTAGAAAGCCTTCAGGACAGAAGACTCAAAAGTAAAGTAGCAATTATACATAAAACACTGAACCATAATCTTCAAATACAAAAACAAAATTTAATAAAATACTCTGAAAGACACAAAAATAAAGGCACATTCCTCGTCCCATATGCTAGGACAAATTTGTACAAATACTCCTTCTTCCCTAGTGCTATTAGAGCATGGAATGGGTTGCCTGAGCTAGCCAGAAAAACCAGTGACTTGGCAGAATTTAAGTCATTGGTTAATATGCATGACTAAATGCATGACGCATAGGACGTAATCATCTTCTTTTTTGAAGTAACGTCTGTATTATATAAGATAAGGTAAGAAGATTTTGCTGACCGTTTTCTAAGTCGCAATCTAAAGGGCTATAAATAAAATATTATAAAGTTTATTCGATTTATACATTCGCTTAAAAATGTTTTTTTCTGGGGGGGTGGGGGGTGGGAAGAGGGGGTAAAAAAAAGTTCCTTTTAAAAAAATAATATTTAGCATTTATTTTGTTGAGGGCAAAATAGTCGCGCTTTAAGAAATATATAGGATGTATTTTTCTTAAAGTTTTTTTTTTATGTTTTCTTGTTTTTTCTGATACATTTTCATAGCTAAATGCTGATTATAAAGAAAATAAGTATATTTAATGTCTTATTATATTTTTTTATATTGATATGTTAATTACATTTTTTTTCTGCATAGATGGAAATCTTACCTACTACCAGAGGAAAGCATAAAATTTGCTACCAAGGCTACATGTATACAAAACAGATCTCCAAAGTATCTCATGTACGATGGAGATGCGTGCAACGAAATAATGGTTGCAAAGGAACTATGACTACTAGTCTAGACCTGACTCAGCCTGAACTTAGGAATAGCTACAGCCACGCTCCTGACCCAGCTGCTATTTCTATAGCGAAATGCCTTGACACCATGAAAAAAAAAGCGAGTACAACAGAGGAGAAACCCGGCCAGATATATCGAAATTGTTTGGAACATCTGACACCCGAAGAAAGGTCTTCTCTACCTTGTGAACATTCCGTCAAGCGAAACCTGAGGTATCAGAGAACTAGTCAATGTCCACGGGTCCCAGAGTATCTTACTGATCTATTTTATAGATGACCCATGGGCTATGACTTTGGGGCCTGAGCCAAAACAGTTTTTGATTTTCGATAATGGGCCAGATACAGATAATCGGATAATTGTTTTTGGTTCTGACGAGTCGCTAAGATTACTTATATCAAGTAATACTTGGCTGATGGATGGCAACTATAAAATGGCTCCAAATGGCTTCCTACAGCTTTATGTCATATGTGTTCCACTAGGCAATACAGCGGTTTCGACTGTGTTTGCCTGTCTACAATCCAAAACAGAAGAAACGTACGAAACTATGTTTCAAGCAAGTGTTAATCGTTGCCATGAACTAGATTTAAATCCAGACCCATCGACAGTTGTCGTAGATTTTGAAAAGTCTGTTATTAACTCCATTCAAAGTGTAATTGGGCATCATGTACACATACAGGGGTGTTTTTATCACCTTGCCCAAAATACGTGGCGGAAAATTCAAGAACTTGGTCTCGTTACCAAGTATAAGGAAAGTGAAGAATTCAGACAATTCTGTGGCCAGATCGATTCCTTAGCATTTCTACCAGTAAATGACGTTCCAGCAGGAATGGCTTTGCTTCAGAGCCTTTGTCCAGAAGAAGCACTTCCACTTTTGAACTATTTTGATGAGACATATGTTTCTGGTTCAATAGTGCGAAGAAACCCACGCACACAAACAAATATTCTGTCTCTTCGTTTTCGACGTGTACCTCCCATCTTCCCTCCGCAAGTGTGGAACGTCCATTCGGCTACATTCAACAGTTCACCCAGAACTAACAACATTTGTGAAGGATGGAACAACAAATGTTTCCATTTAGTGGGCTATCAACACCCTTCAATTTGGAAATTAATTAAAACTTTACAAAAAGAAGAGGCAGCAGTTAGTGCATTAATTGCAAAGGACGCCATTGGCAATCCGCCATTAAAGAAATACAAAAAGGTTTTCATTGACCAACAAAAAAGACTACAAAATTTGTGTACTCAATATACGGAAAAAAACAAAACATTAGAACAATTCTTAAAGGAAATTGGCCACAACATAAGATTTCACTAGACTATATAAGACTTCAATCAACTTTGTTTTGAAAATGACTTTGTTTTGTAAATTAGAGTGAGCTTTAAGTATTACATCTTAACTAAAACATTTTTCTTTGGTTTTATTTTTTCTTTGTAAGTTTTGTAAATAAATTTGCTTATAAATTTTAGTATCAATTTATGATTTGAAGTGTTCTTAATACAATAACAATATTCATAGAATAAAGATTAGTAGCAAGCATAAAAAAATTTAATCAGCTATAGCTAATATATACTATATATACAAACACAAAACCTAATAAAATACACTAAAAGCCAAAAAAAAAAAAGACAAAAAAAAAAATAGAGACACATTTTCTGTTACGTCATTAGTGTGTTCCTTCTATTCCCTAGTGCCGTTAGAGCAGGAAGATGGGTTGCCTGAATAAATAAATCTTCCAAAAAAAAAAGGAATTATTTATGTAAAGAAATAAGACTAAATAAGTTCCATATCAAAATAAATTCTTTTGTTACCTCATTACAATATTTAAACCGAAAACATACTAAGATAAATATTAGTCCCTAAGACAAATAAAATAACCATCTCCCCGTCAAACTTAATTAGCTTCTTTTTAAAGTATGTCGTACTTTTCGAAAAGGATGGGATGGGGCGGTGAAAATGTTGATGTTCCAAATCAACCTCTGCGCCTTCTCTATCATAAACTAAATATATTTATTATGATTTTCGCGATCAAATGATTCCCTCTTCCTTTTGTTTTAAGTACCAATTGTTTGCTCTACTCAATAAAAAAAAAAGTTAGAATTTAAAAAAAAAGAAAATAGTCTCATACATGCATTATTAAACACACACACACACACACACACACAAACACATAATAAAAACAAAAAATAACATCACTGGTTTCCCTAACT
Source organism: Biomphalaria sudanica (assembly GCA_036873155.1). NCBI lineage: Eukaryota > Metazoa > Mollusca > Gastropoda > Planorbidae > Biomphalaria > Biomphalaria sudanica. The sequence continues at coordinate 5,006,480 of JAZGLO010006670.1, forward strand.
TTCAACACTGCCCAATGAAATTAAACTATCTGCATTTCCCTTGTATAATAAGTTTTATTACTGTATTAATATTATGATGGTTTTAACAGAAATGTGTACCGAAGTTTTTGGAAGGCCTATAAAATATAATCCCCAACCTTCCATTTAAACACCTTTGTACTATGCTGATCTTATTTCTCTACCATTTACCTCCGCATGTAGGCTTAAGATTCGCTACGTAACTTTTACGACCAAGTTTACATCTACATGTACATGCGAGAAATCATTTCCTTTAAGTGGGAGCGTGTGCCCCCCCCCCCACGCCCATCCCATTTGAAAAGTACAACCCCTCCTTTTCCACAAGCAGAGGGCGATTGCGATTGTATTTATCGCCAACACTCCCCGACATTAAAAATATTTTATAATACTTTTAAATCTAAAGTATTTACATTAGTAACTAAATATTTACACAAATTGCATAATCATCAATTTAAAAAACTCACCAGTCAACCTTAGGGGTTGGTGATGGAGGGAAGCAATGAGCGGAGAATTATCTCTACCTCCCCTCCCCTGAATCCTGTGATGTCTATATTATATAATGACTCAAATGTCATTTTTTCCCCCACATTCTCATGATTGTCATTTTTCCCCATTTTGTCAGCATTTCTTTAGCTAGAATCGTTATAGTTTCCATTTATTATAACGTCACCGATAGCCCATAGCCTAAGGATAAAATATACGTTAACATTTTAAAATTATTTTCAAAATTAAGGTCGCTAATTAAAGAGTGCCTAATTATCCGGTGCCTAATTTTCCGCCTTGTCAAAAAGTGCCTAATTATCCGGTGCCTAAATTTCCGGTTGCCTAATTATCCGGGTGCCTAAATTTCCGGGTGCCTAAATATCCGGGTGCCTAAATTTCCGGGTGCCTAAATATCCGGTGCCTAATTATCCGGTGCCTAAATTTCCAGATACCCCTTGCTCCACCCCTCTCCATCTGTATTTGGACCATTCTCTTGCTTGAGCTCTACACATTTTCATTCCCTTTTTCTTTCACTTTGGATTGGTGGTATGTAACTTAGTAAAGTGCTTGAGACCATTTTACTTAGTAATATGTATATATTTGTGAATTTAATTGCTACATTATTTATATACATATATTTATGTATTCCTTATGGATAATGTAAGTAGGTTACTATTATGCTTATATTTTATATCATGACTTTTAAGGCTAAATGTTCAAGTCATCCCCTGTATCTGGGCTAGAATATATTTCACTAATTCTTTACACATGTATTTAGCTCTTTAACTATTAGTAATTTATCGCTGATAAATTATCGCTCACCACTAGCCCTTAGTATATTATTATGAATTCTTTTGCAGGGAACTATCAAAACATTTCTGTAACATGTCTTATTACCAAGTATGTATTTTCTCTCTTTCGTTTACAAGGAATCAACTAGCTATATTTTATTCTAGTTTATCGGCCATGTTGGCCAGAATATACCACTTCAGTAAAACCATGTTTATTTACTAATTCTCTAGTTGGGGACTTTGCCCCAGCTATGTTTGTTGATTATTATGATGAATAATAACAAGACTCTGGATATAACTTATTAAGACATGAAATCAGTTGTTTAATCGAACGCCATATTGGTTGACAACAACAGTTACAAGGGATGATTTTTCAAAAGGTTTAGATAATAGTGAACAAATAGATGCTATCTTACTAGATTTTTCCAAGGCTTTTGACAAAGTTCACCACCATAGTTTGCTTAAAAAATTAAAATATTTCGGCATAAATGGTCCACTGCATCAGTGGATTAAAGATTTTCTGATAGGGAGAGAACAAACTGTAATAATAAACGGCTCTAAATCAACACCAATAACAGTAAATTCAGGTGTACCTCAAGGAACAGTCTTGGGTCCACTATTATTTTTAATTTACATAAATGATTTACCAAATTGCATTAGTTCAGGAACAAAAGTCAAATTATTTGCAGACGACTGCATAATATATAGAACAATAAAAACAATACAAGACACAGATATTTTACAAAGAGAATTAGATGAATTACAGAAATGGGAATCAAATCGGAGCATGTCTTTCCACCCAGAAAAATGTCAGTTGTTAAGAGTAACAAAAAAACTAAAACAAATTAATTCCACTTATCTTATTCATGGCAAACGAGTAACACAGACTAAAAACGCAAAATACCTAGGTGTTATCATAAATGAAAAACTAACATGGAATCCACATATTGATGAAAGTATAAAAAAATCAAACAAAGCATTAGGGTTTATTAAAAGAAATTTCTATAAATCAAATACGAACATAAAACTAAAATGTTATTTAACCTTGGTTAGGCCAATAATAGAATATGCATCCACCGTTTGGGACCCCTCAACTCAAGAAAACATTAAGAAACTGGAACAAACACAAAATAGAGCAGTGAGATTCATAACAAACAAATATTCACATTTGACTAGAGTAACACCATTAGTAAAATCACTAAATTTAGGAAGCCTTCAGGACAGAAGACTCAAAAGTAAAGTAGCAATTATACATAAAACACTGAACCATAATCTTCAAATACAAAAACAAAATCTAATAAAATACTCTGAAAGACACAAAAATAAAGGAACATTCCTCGTCCCATATGCTAGGACAAATGTGTACAAATACTCCTTCTTCCCTAGTGCTATTAGAGCATGGAATGGGTTGCCTGAGCTAGCCAGAAAAACCAGTGACTTGGCAGAATTTAAGTCATTGGTTAATATGCATGACTAAATGCATGACGCGTAGGACGTAATCATCTTCTTTTTTGAAGTAACGTCTGTATTATATAAGATAAGATAAGTTACTCCAAAACACCGATTGGTGCAACCTATATAAAACACACATCAACAATGTTTACCTTGTGAAAGCATGGGCGATTATCAGTCGTTGATCTCTCCTTCATGACATGGTCAGTCAATGCTAGCGGTTTTCATAGATCCCAAGCAAGCCTATGATAAAGTATGGTGGTCGGTTCTGGTGTTATGAACCCTCGGCAATTCCAGTACCACCTCATCGTGGTTGTCGGGTAAACACTCCGCTCTCCTGGAGTGGCCAAGAGTACTCGTTGCTTGCCGCTGATGAATGAGCAGCCGGCAAGTGTAAAAGGAAACAAAGGGGTTATGTCCAGCCCCGCCCCCCCCCCCCTGTGGGGCCCCGGGGCAATGGTTAGTAAGAGACTTACGTGTTCTCCGAAAAGCGGATAGCGCTGGACACCAACTCGAGGGTTGGTCGGGTTCTCCTGGGACTCGGCTGATTCGCGGGTCTCTCTTTGGGCAAAGACTGGACTGACTGGCGCGGCCTTAGCGGGCTGCGTCGGGCGGACAGGTTGGCGTCCACGAGCTAGGCTCTATCTAGCCCGTTCCCTGGCGCGCTAGTGGAGGAATACGCCGCAGCCAATGGTAACTCTGACACTGGGAATATCGAGAAACGCGTGCCACCCAACTCCTGCCCTGCAGGAAACTTATATGCCAAACTGTGGTGGTGATTGCTTGGGCAGGTTTCCAACCTTGTCCTTAGTGGCGACACAAGTATAGGCCATGCACGCTGCTGCATTAGAGCAGTAACTAAGGCCGCCAACGGCCTTAACCATACAAGTATGATAGACACAGACACGGGAAAAAGCGGGCACGAGCAGACCCGAACAGGCTCTGTGCGCCGGGTAGTGGGCGTCAGGCCTGGCAACGAAAAGTCCACTACTAGTCGCCCCGCGACCTCGATGAGGGGGAATTTGTCAGGTCGTGAAAAATTGGCTAAAATTCCTCCACCAAAGTCCTCTTCTCAACGAACACTGCATTCGTACCTCCTTCGGAGGTCCGATCCGAACAAGGTTGATGGAAGTCTGCCACAACCTCCTGCCGACTTAGATACACGGCAGGCAAATATGACTGGAAGCGAAATAGTGACGGGAGCCTCCGGCCCCCAAACTACCCAAACTGACATTAGTGGGATCCAACCCACCACAGGGACTAGGCCCATAAACACTAGGTCCCTCCTGATCTTACAAATTAACATCTGTGGGGTAATACCCAAGGTGTTAGAGCTCTCAAAACTCCTCCACGATGAGGAGTGGCTTTATTACAAGAGACACTAACGGGCAAACGCAATACCAGTATCACCGGTTATACAGCATTTAAGTGCAAGTGCACAGACTGCCGGGGATCATAACTTATGTACGCAACAACCTGATTGCTACACAAGTCCCCGGTCCACGAGTGCATGGGCGTACCGACGCCATCACCCTCGAAGTACATAAACTCGGGAGTAAATTCACGGTAACTAATCTGTACAACCCTCCCAAGCACGAAATAAGTCTCGAATATGACTGTACCAATATCAATTCTCACAACGTCATCGCTAAGTCTCAACAGTGGGGCTATGATTCAACCGACTCGTCAGGACATAAAGTCCATGAACTCCTTAATAATTCTAATTTGTTCTGTCTGGAAAATAAGCATACTCCTCCAACCTTATATCACACTGGAAATGGCAGCCAATCTAGACCTGACCTTACCTTAATTACAGCCAATTTAGAATCTCACACACACTTCCAAGTCCTGGACGACATTGGGAGCGACCATAGACCCATATTGGTCACAATAGCCCTCTCAGAGGCCAGTGGTGTAACCCCGAAAATTCCGCGGAAGTGGAGTTACACCAAGGCGATCTGGCCAGCGTACGAGGCAGCAGTCGACACTGCCCTTATGAATTTAGCTGTGGAGGATAGTGACGTTGATACCATATACGGCGAATTAACAGCAGCTATGTTGGGTGCGGCCAAGAGGTTTGTCCCGCGGACTTACCCCGGCGTAAGGCAGAAACGAGTGTGGTCTCAGGAATTGAATAAGCTGGTCCTGAGACGTAAGCGAGCCCGGAGACTTGCTGAACGGAAGGGTACCCCTGAAATCCGGCGGGAGTACAATCGGCTCTGTAGAGCCACGAGTGAATTGGCCCGACGCGTCCGGTCGGACCATTGGAACACTGCCTGCGCCGGGATGGATCTTCGGGACTCCTCGAAAGCCTGGCGTCTTCTGCGAAACCTAGAGGCCAAAGACACAGCGCGGACGGCTGCCCCTCTATTGTCACCCAGAGTGCCCGTCTCTACGGTAACCAAAATGGCCGGCTTGTTGAATCGACATTTTGCTAAAATCAGCAATCCCGAAAAAAAGTCAGCCATGTCCAAAGCCCTCAACAAAGAACGTAAAAGGCTCGAGAGGGAGCCAGATGAGCCTGAAAGCCAAGCAACGTGCTATGCGCCCTTCTGTCGTGCTGAGCTGGATAGAGCGATTGCAAAGTGTAAAAACAGAAAAGCTCCGGGGCCAGATAAGGTTACCCCCGAGATGGTAAAACACCTTGGGGGCATTGCAAGAGGTAAACTCCTGGAGTTTATGAATCGAACCTGGGCAGAGTCTAGACTGCCCGGGGCCTGGAAGAGTGCTATCATTGTACCAGTCCTTAAGAAAGGAAAAGACGCGACTAACGTGGAGTCCTACAGACCCATTTCACTAACCTCAACGCTTGGCAAAGTTGCTGAGCGAATGATTAACGAGCGGCTAGTGTGGTCCTTTGAGAGTGCCGGTATCCTGGCGCCAGAGCAGGCCGGCTTTAGGGCAGGCTTGAGCCCGATCGACCAGGTCACAACATTCGCACAGGAAGTGGCCGACGGGTTCCAGAGGTCCGAGAGCACATATGAAGTATTCATAGACCTAAAACAGGCTTACGACCGTGTGTGGAAGCAAGGCCTCTATCTTAAGTTAAGAGCCATGAGTGTGCGGGGCAAGATATACAATTGGATACAATCCTTTCTGTCAGGGAGGAGCACACGTACAAAATACCAGCACTCCCTTAGCAAGCCAAAACAACAACTTAATGGCCTGCCTCGGGGCTCCGCCCTGTCCTGTACACTTTTCATGGCCTTTCTGAACGATTTGCCCAGCTCACTGCGGTCAAAAAAACTGCTATATGCTGATGATATTGTCCTCTGGTCAACCGGGAAGAAAGCCGACCAAATTCAGGCGGCACTTCAAGCAGACCTCCAAACCATATCCTCGTATTGCGACAAATGACAGATTCAGATAAACGTTGCCAAAACGACCTGGTCCCTGTTCAGCCTAGGAATCGACATTCTTAAGGCTCCATTCGAGCTTCAACTCGGTGAGCTGAAACTCCAGCGTGAAAATACGCCAAAATATCTAGGGGTTACCCTAGATAGAAAACTGTCAATGCTCCAGCACGTCCAGGATGTTGAAAGAAAGGCCTCGGAGAAGTTAGCGTTATTAAGAAAGCTGGCGAGCACAAAGTGGGGTGCCAAAGCTGACATGCTACGCACATTGTACCTCGGGGCAGTCAGATCACAAATTGAATACAGCTATACAGTTCAAGTAACGCTAGTAAGACTGCCCTCGAATCACTCGACCGAGTACAAGCACAGGCTCTAAGGTTCATCAGTGGCACCTTTCGGACAAGCCCAACAAATGCTACTGAAATATTTACAAACTTGGCGCCCCTATATCTTAGGAGGGAGAGGGCAGTACTCATGGCCTATGAGCGCTCTAAAAGGGGCGACTCTAGGCTACCCACCTCTATTTTAGTGCGTCAGTGGAGAGAGAGGAACCGCATCAAAATGCGATCGTTCCTCCACATAGCGGCCAATTTGTCTAAAACAGCTGGACTCTCCACTGACAGAATAACTATTAGGAGAATTAGTACGTGCCCCCCGTGGAGGAGATTGCCGGCCCCACAAATAAACATGTCCCTTTTAGGGCAAGAGGGAGCCACCAAGAGGCGATTAACACCAGCCATACTACAAAATTTGGCATCTAAAACAATTAAGTCCTACCCATCGGATGCCATTTTCTGCTACACTGATGGGTCGGTAATGAGGGACCCCGATATATCGGGGTATGGGGCCCTTATAGTATACCCCGACCGGACAGAACAAGACAGGCTCTCTGGTCCATGCAGCTAAGCTGCATGCTCCATGGACGCCGAATTGACAGGCATAACTAGAGCGTTCGAGGCCATTAGGGCCCGAATGCTCCAAAATGAGACTAGCGCCACTACGGTGGTGCTGGTCACCGACTCTCGCTCCAGTCTCCTAGCTATGGGTGGCGGCGGGGGAGGGTCACCCGTAATAGAAGAGGCAGTCGGCGCCGCAGATAACATCCGCCGGGCTATCGGAGCTGTCGTTTTTTTGCAGTGGGTGCCTTCACATTGCGGCGTGAAGGGCAATGAAACGGCAGACGCCCTCGCAAGGGAGGGTGCAATGGCAGCCACACACCTCGAAGCACCAAGCACGTACTTACAAGCAACGGCACAAATCCGAGCACTCATTCATGAGAAGTGGTTAAAGTCCTGGGAGGAATCCGACAGAGCACGTGGTGTCTGGCAGCACATGCGTCACCCAGATCGCGACGATCCATGGTGGCGATTGAAGCGGTCAGAGCAATCGATTATTGCACAATGCAGAACGGAACACTGTCCTATAGGGGCATACTTTGCCCGGTTCCGCACGAACTTTGACCCCCGATGCCGCCACTGTGGAGATAGCGCTGAAACAGTGGCGCATGTCTTGTACGAGTGTCTCCAGCTCCGCGAGCTAAGGGGGGGGCCTGTCTGTGCAGTCACTCGACTTGTATGGTAGCTATGAGGCACTACGCCGGACGGCTAAGTTTCTTGCCAGATCACTACGGGAGGACTAGTCCTGCTTTTTCAATAGGAGTTCATCTCAGGTGTTATGAACCTATGTGTCGGATCACATATGCTTAAGTGGATAAAAAATTTCCCGAAGGAATGAATGGTGCAGACACGTTGTGGTAAGCAATTCCAATGTTTTAAGGCGTGCCGCAAGGGTTGGCACTCTTTATTGTGTACATCAATGACTAACCAGCCCTCCTGAAATGTCAAAAGCTCATGTTTGCAGATGACATCGTGTTGTGGAAGTCGTGGAGAAACCTACAACAAATCATTGACATTCTACAGCATGCTTCGACGACGGTCGATTGTGGAATCACTCGAAGTCGGTTTATTCTTAGCTTACGCTATGACGTGATATATTGAAGGAACCAGTTGAGCTACGGATGAACGGCAAGATTCTATCATTGGAAAGAAAGTCCAAGTACCTCGGAGTTATTCTCGATCAGAAATTGACTATGTACGAACATATCCAGCATGTATGAAAAAAAGTCTCCGAAAGGATGAATATCATAAAGAAGCTAGCTGGAATTTATAGGGGTGCAAAAGCCAATGTGTTGAGTGCGCTTTACATGGGTGAAGTGCGCTCTCAGATGGATTACAGGCTCCATGTTTAAGTCTAAGTATCTCAAACGTCATGCCTACACGCTGTTCAGAATCGAGCCATCAGACTGATTTGCGAACATTCCGGACAATTACCTCAATCGAAATAATGGCAAAAGTGCCGCCGTTGAAGTTGCGCAGGGAGCTGTCATATTTCAAGAGAGATATAGACGGCTGAAGAAGGGATGCCCTTTCAGAAGTCTGGATTTAATTTGGATTTCGGATTTTTTGCACATCAGCACAATTTAGGCCATGTCGTGCCCATCATACTTCAAGGGTTACAAGGTTTATTTCTCATTTATTTTTCAAGTGCTAAAGCTTACACAACTGAGGTATTAAAATAAGGTCCACTCAAACTCAGGAAAAAATTTAATTTATCAACGAGGGTCCAGATCCAGAAAAAACACACTACACTAGGACTACATGTGAAGGCCTACTACGACTATCTAACCAGGTTGTTAAAATCAGGTACACACAGTATATTTACTTTTTGGGTAAGCAGCGTGTGGATGAATTTTTACAAAGCTTCTATCAACTCACTTTGTCTGTCTGGTAAAAAGGTTTTACACGTTATTTCTCCCACATCCAATCTTGGATCAAGCTGAAATTTGGCACAATCATTTCTTTTACCTGACAACACAAGAATCAATTTTAACAAGAAAACGCTTTAAAGACCAGTTTAGGCGCCAATTAGCTTTAGCAGACATAGAAGAAATCACCTGGTTGCATCCGGCTTCAGAACGAGACAGCTGGAGGTCAATCACAAAGGCCGTGGGATACACATTTGAGACCAAAAAGAAAATCCGCTGGCGAGGACAGATGCAGACGGTGGAAATAAAAATCTTTATCGACCACCAGCGGACAATGGTTATGCTTGCCTTAGATGTGGCAAAATATGTAGGTCACAGCTGGGGCTGCGTAACCACCAGAAATATTGCATTCCTCATTAAATCTTCGGACTCGAAGACAAGCCTTATTGTTATTATTAATATATATATATATATATATATATATATATATATATATATATATATATATATATATATATTTATTATTATTAATATATATATATATATATATGCAATATTATCTTGTCAACATAGAGTTGAAGCTAGGTGCTGAAACAAATGATACATACATATATTAAACATAAATGAATAACAGCACCAGGGACCAAGTTTTTAAGAGAGAAAATAGTGAATTAAAATGCTACGAAAATAAGGGCATGCGCCGACCGAGGCTCGAACCTGTGACTCCGGATTCGACACCACCGCCTAGCGATAACGCACCTAGTCTAATACATGCCTAACGGCTGTCTGTGTAGGCTCTATCGAAATTGTTAGTGAACGGATGCTGCGAGGGTGGGGGAGGGGCTAGCTGGTCTTGTGACCTTTGACCACTGGGGTGGTAATTTGCATACGGGCGAAATGACTCTGGATCAGAAGAATGTTTTTTTGGACATTCCGATGGTCTAGAGGTTAGTTTCGCTTGGTGCGTTATCGCTAGGCGGTGGTGTCGAATCCGGAGTCACAGGTTCGAGCCTCGGTCGGCGCATGCCCTTATTTTCGTAGCATTTTAATTCACTATTTTCTCTCTTAAAAACTTGGTCCCTGGTGCTGTTATTCATTTATGTTTAATATATGTATGTGTCATTTGTTTCAGCACCTAGCTTCAACTCTATGTTTACATTTACAGCTTTATTGCTCGTACCCACTGAAGCTTTTATATGTAATGTGTTTATGTTGTCCACTTGTCTTTGTGAGAGATATACAATTAGATAGAGCCATCGTTTGTCTAATACATGCCTAACGGCTGTCTGTGTAGGCTCTATCGAAATTGTTAGTGAACGGATGCTGCGAGGGTGGGGGAGGGGCTAGCTGGGGCTTGTGACCTTTGACCGCTGGGGTGGTAATTTGCATACGGGCGAAATGACTCTGGATCAGAAGAATGTTTTTTTGGACATTCCGATGGTCTAGAGGTTAGTTTCGCTTGGTGCGTTATCGCTAGGCGGTGGTGTCGAATCCGGAGTCACAGGTTCGAGCCTCGGTCGGCGCATGCCCTTATTTTCGTAGCATTTTAATTCACTATTTTCTCTCTTAAAAACTTGGTCCCTGGTGCTGTTATTCATTTATGTTTAATATATGTATGTGTCATTTGTTTCAGCACCTAGCTTCAACTCTATGTTTACATTTACAGCTTTATTGCTCGTACCCACTGAAGCTTTTATATGTAATGTGTTTATGTTGTCCACTTGTCTTTGTGAGAGATATACAATTAGATAGAGCCATCGTTTGTCTAATACATGCCTAACGGCTGTCTGTGTAGGCTCTATCGAAATTGTTAGTGAACGGATGCTGCGAGGGTGGGGGAGGGGCTAGCTGGGGCTTGTGACCTTTGACCGCTGGGGTGGTAATTTGCATACGGGCGAAATGACTCTGGATCAGAAGAATGTTTTTTTGGACATTCCGATGGTCTAGAGGTTAGTTTCGCTTGGTGCGTTATCGCTAGGCGGTGGTGTCGAATCCGGAGTCACAGGTTCGAGCCTCGGTCGGCGCATGCCCTTATTTTCGTAGCATTTTAATTCACTATTTTCTCTCTTAAAAACTTGGTCCCTGGTGCTGTTATTCATTTATGTTTAATATATGTATGTGTCATTTGTCTCAGCACCTAGCTTCAACTCTATGTTTACATTTACAGCATTATTGCTCGTACCCACTGAAGCTTTTATATGTAATGTGTATATGTTGTCCACTTGTCATTGTGAGAGATATACAATTAGATAGAGCCATCGTTTGTCTAATACATGCCTAACGGCTGTCTGTGTAGGCTCTATCGAAATTGTTAGTGAACGTCTGCGAGGGTGGGGGAGGGGCTAGCTGGGGCTTGTGACCTTTGACCACTGGGGTGGTAATTTGCATACGGGCGAAATGACTCTGGATCAGAAGAATGTTCTTTTGGACATTCCGATGGTCTAGAGGTTAGTTTCGCTTGGTTCGTTATCGCTAGGCAGTGGTGTCGAATCCGGAGTCACAGGTTCGAGCCTCGGTCGGCGCATGCCCTTATTTTCGTAGCATTTTAATTCACTATTTTCTCTCTTAAAAACTTGGTCCCTGGTGCTGTTATTCATTTATGATTAATATATGTAAATATTATCTTGTCATAGGTACCTAACTAGCAAGGTGGTTTGCACGTCGGCCTGAGGAGGCACGATCCACGATTTCGAATTCGTTCCTCCTTTTTTTTTCGGTGTAAAATCTGACTGTAAAATCCAGACGGCTATCCCTGTGTTTATTTCTCCTCCCATTTTCCCAACTGATCTAGTGATGGGATCATAGCGTATTCAGAACGCTAAAAACATGAAATAGCGCTAAGCAAAAACAATTGGTAATAGTTATTAATCGCACAGATTTATTGTTGTTGGTCTAGATATATTATAAATTTAATGTTAGAACTGATCCAAACTATTTGATATAATCACATTTCGTATAGGCTTTGTTTTTTTATTAAAAAAATATTTTTTATGTTTTTCTTTTCTTCTAGAGTTGGTTTTCCTACTGGTCTTTAGATTAAACTCTAAACTAAAAGCCAATATCAGTATCAATCCCTAGATGCCACGATCAGAAGCGGTCCGAGGTCTTTAAACTACAAGCCTGATGACAAGTTGATGGTCTGAAATACATCAACACATACGTCTAGCCACTATACAAGATAGTACTTAACTTTTGAGAGATTGACATTTCTTATATACACATTTGCATATTCAACATTGATCATCCCACACACACTCTGGTGGCCTCGTACATACACACACACCCTCATATGTTACACAGATTAGTGTGTGATAGGCCTATCTATCGGATGATACTGTTAAACGTTATTTAATGAATCACGGATAAAGTTAAAAACATTAAGATGAATAATAGTTTTATATAATTTAAATGATTATAAGTATGTTATTTAGATTTTAGTGAATTAAAAAGTAATCTGTTTGTGACAAGTCGAAAAATTGCTGTCAGAGTCACTCAATTTTTCCACAGCATTAATTACTATTTATTTATTTTATTCTAATTATTTCCCCGTTCTATCCCCAATTTCTTCACTCGTCCTACTTTTTCCTCTTCCCACTAGACTGAGTCCACCACCTTGGCGACAACTAGGCCACGGCTTTCACTTATCTCCCTTTGATCGGGGAAAGATAAACACACAGTCTCTTTGGTCTTACCCGCCGGATGTCTGACGGTCGCAGTTGACTCCACCTTGGGCGGAATACAAATCACTCTTTCTTCCCCCCCCCCTTCTCCCATGTCTCTCTTTGATCAAAGAGATTACTCGGATCAACTGTGCCCACTACAGATATCAGAACGTTGGATTGAGACACCACAAGCACTGTATCACCGGCGTCCCTCTACCCGTTAGAGCGCCGCCTCCAGCTGCAGAACCTCAAGCCAGGATACAGCCAGCTGCAACGCAAGCAGGACAACCAGCTAAGTCAGAAGACAAAGTGACATACTCTCTTATTAAGTTCAAGAGTGATGATTAAATATATTATTGATTAGAGATAGATGCAAACCCTCCCCTTTTTTTATTCTTCTATGTAAATATTTATGTCAATAAATATTCTTCAATTTTTAACTTTGTATCTTTCTTTCATTGCTTGTCTCATTGCGTGCTTTGTTCCCGATTTATATGCTGATGGGTCTGTGTGTGATAACTGCAAAAATGATCATCCCCTAGACGTTAAACAAGCCAAACACACGTCACACGCGAAAACCTGTCACACTGTTCAACAGAGGTTGATTGATGTATTTGAGAATTAATGCTTAGTTTCTAAAATCCTCCTGAGAATTATAATTGCATTTATGTATTGCAAGAAATAGTGGAGCATGTGAGAGAATTTTACAAACAATTGTCATTAATGAAGTATCCGCTGTGTCAAACAAGTCAATAAAGTACCAGTTTTCTAAAGAAAAGGGAAATAAATTATTAAATATTCTGGAACCTTTCTTATCTCCATAATTTAAAAAACTGGTAGTTTTTTTCTTAAAGATAGCAACTACACATGGTGGCAATCTTTTTCGAGTGACATTGTACCTGCATTAAAGCCAGAGGCTATGACTGTGGAGTCTACTGCTGACTGTGGTGAGAAGGAACTTGTATTGCACATCTCAGTTGTTACTGATGAACCTGATAAGATAGGGAAAAAAAAAGTAACGCAGTTATTCTTTAATACATACTTCGACATTTAGGAATCAGCACGAAAAATTACCACTAGGGTCATTTTTTTCAAATCGATTTTTGTTTGCTTTTCTTTGTATATCCAATTTTTTAGCGCCCCCGAAAGGTGAAGAGACGCTATTAGTTTTGTATTGTCTGTCTGTACGTCCATCCCGTTAAGATCTCAGAATCTAGAAGAGAAAGCAAAAAGCTCTGATGTAACGGCTACTTTTTTCTTTTCCAAAATTGAACAATTTAATTTAAACAATAATCTATGCAAGCAGATTTTTAAAAAAAATACACTTTTAAATTAAAAACTCAGGGAGGTAAGGTCACAAACTTCTTCCTCAATAACTCTAGCTTCATTGAGTTATTTAGGAAGAAGATCTAGATCTAGTCTAGATTTAGGTAGCTCGATAAAAATGTCAAACTCAAAATACAGTAATAAAAACTTTCATGTTATAGGTTGATGGGCTTGAAACAATATTTCCGACCGTACTAAATTTATCATTGTATGACAAATGGACGGGGATATATTAATTTTTATTTGCGAGGGGAAAAGTTTTCATTTGTGTGACCCAAGTCATTTCTATATCACGACCAGAAAAAAAATTAAATTGTGAAGTAGGTCAAGAATATTTTTTCTCGTGTTGCCAATTATCTAATTTTGTAAGAACAAAAAATCTGAATTATTTATTTGAATATACAGGAGTGGCTGAGTGGTAAAGCGCTTGGCTTCCGAACCGGAAAACTGGGATTTTTACTTTCGGGATCTTCAGGGCACCTCTGAGTCCACCCAGCTCTAATAGGTACCTGACATTAGTTGTGGAAAAGTAAAAGTGGTTGGTTGTTGTGCTGGCAACATGACATCCTCGTTAACCATGAATCATAACATCATCTGCCCCATATATCACCTGGTCTGAAAGGAGAACTTTAATTTATATATATATATATATATATATATATATATATATATATATATATAAACAACAACTTATAATTGAAAAAGTACTTTTGTTTGATAAAAATTCATTTTGAAAGATTTAAACTTCAAAAGAGAAAAAATAATTTAATGTATTATTATTTTAGTGCCCAGTGATTTTATAAATTTATTACTTTAAACAATCAAAACAAGACTATGGTTTGAAAATTTGGTCCATTCGAACTGGGCCTCCTCTATGTTTATGTGATAACACACACTCTCTTTGTAATCGTGATTCTATTTAATTCTAATCTTTTTTTATTTACGTCATACCGGTGTTTTTATTTTTCTCCTTTCCGTCTTAGAAATGACAGGTAGAAAAACACAAACATTTTAGTGGATAGTTTCCTATAAAGTGGAATATAAATAGCAAGTTGGTGCACATCTTGTGTACAGACTCAAGGAAGGGTTGATTAGCTTTGTTTTGAATTAGCTCATGGATTAGTTGTTTTGCACATTTTAGCACTGCAGAATCAACATTTTAAAGCTTCTCTTTGTGATGTTTATTTCGTTGGCCATTTGGATTTCTTTGCAATTTTTGCGTCTATGACATTGTTATCCTGAAAAATCTCCAATAATAGCTAATTTCCTTTTTTTTTTTCGAGAGCACGAAGGCGTGTTTTGGAAAACATTATTAGGCTATGAGATTAAAAACTTTAGCATTTAGCATTTTTATGAAAAAAAAAAAGATTAGATCCAGATAATCTATGTATAAAATATGAATATTTAGAGTAACTAAATTAAAATAAATAAAAACTAGTGATCCTATTCATGTTAAATGTATATTATAAGCGAAAAGGTCTAGATTCTAATTCTTCACGTAGACGTAGATGTAGACCAAAAAAAACAAAAATAAATTTAAGCGAATTTCGTGATCGAAACCGTAGTGGTTGTATGTATCGTAAACAATTTTTACTCACGATTTCGACCCAACATATTTGTTCTTCAATCCGACATTTTTAAAAGTACAATACTACTACTTGCGTTAATTTTTTGTGAGTAATTTTCACTGATAATAAAAACACTCTGTTGGTCTTAAGATCTAAAGGTCAGTGGTCTCTGATCATACGATAATTTTTTTGTATATTTTTTTTCAAATAGTGTTTTTCACACAATTAAATTTTAGATTTAGACCTAAATGAAAGTTGAAACGGAATTAATAACCTCGATCATAGATGATTTGTAACACTTGATTAAACAACTATTTTGTAAAAAGCGTCAATGAGCCTTTCACGAAAAAAATCTGAGAAGTTGAAGAATGCTCATATTGTGATGTTGGACTTTTTTCAAAGGCGTAGAATGGGGAATACTTGATATTGGAAATCTTATTTACTTGATTGGAATCCGCAAGGAAACAGGAAAGTGGGCAGACCAAAGCAAACCTTGAAGAGGTCAGTCATCAGTGAAGCTAAGTGTACTGGAATGACATGGGAGCAGATGAAGAAAGCTGCTCAGAACCGAATTCGGTGGAGAGGTGTGGGTGCGGCCCTATGCTCCTTAGGAGTGCACAGGATTAAGTAATTCAATTACTGGGGGGTCGTGTCGTTATAAAGAGGGCCGTGCGATTAGATTAATAGATACAGAGTTCACAGGCAACAAGTGTGGATTGGAGGGTGATTGAAAGCGGTTCGCTCCAATTAAACGTAACATATATTAGAATACACTGCGCAAAATGGTCGGGATGGTTGAAATGCGCGCTGTTTTATTAAAAGTTTAAAAAAAAAAGGTTTGGAGTACGGCTAAAGTATTATTTGAGCCATAGTATTATTAGAGCTAAAGTATTATTTGAGCTTAAGTATTATTTGAGCTATAGTATTATTTGAGCATGTTTAGGATGAAATGAGAAAAAAAGGCCCAAGCCACAAAAATATGATAGAGCCAATGAAATATTTCGAATGAGAACTGAAAAGCAAAATATTAGAGTAAATACTACCAGACCCTATTAATTAAGGAGAAGATAAGTGATAATCCAATTTAAGGACAGGTTCATTTCAACGTAAAAGATACTAGACTTAGCTGGCCAAAGGAATGCATGGGGGAGCGTTTAATTTTATTTCCTTATATTGTTTGTTATAAGAAAGAAAACTGGGAGGGGTTCATAACAAAATAAACAATGCATAGTTTTCGAATAAATCAACGGGCGAAGCTAGTGGGTAATGCTAGTCAGTTACATAGACTAAAACCTCAAATTATGTAGGAGTTATACTGAAAGACTGGCCTGATTTTATTTTAATAAATGAAAAGTTATCACGGAATCCTCATAGTGACGAAATTATTGAAAAATCAAACAAAACGTAAGGGTTTAATAAAGAAATTGTTACAAATCTAATAAGAACATAAAACTAAAATGTTTTTAAACTTTGGTTAAACCAATATTAGAATGTGTTCTCATTTTGGGACCGGTCAACTCAAGAAAACATAGAAATTAGTACAGACGCAAGATAGAGACTTGATATTTATAACAAACGAATGTTCATTTTGATTAGAGTAACTTTATCAGTAAACCAGTAAAATTAGAGACACTCCAGGACAAAAGAGTAAAAAGTAAAGTAACAGTATTGCAGAAAAACTGAAATATAACTTACACATACAAAAAACACAAACTAATAAAATACCCAGCCATAAAGATGAAGGCAAATATATTATTCCGTATGTTATGGCAAATTCGTATAAGTGCTCATTTTCCCCTAGTGTCCTTAGATCATGGAATAGGTTGTTTTAATCAGGCAGGAAAACCAACGACAAAGCAGAGTTGAAAGTCACTAATTAAGATGCATGACTAGATTAACATGTAGACGCACTTATATATGTACACTAAAGTTGACTAAGTGTAAACCCAAACAAAAAACCCTCCACCTATGTTACTACCATAATTAACACTAACCAACAAACTACAACTAAATTACTAAATTATTCCTATTTACTTCACTAAACCTAAGTCTATACTAACATCCCAACCATAACTAGTCTAGATCTACAATATTCTACAACGAAGCAGTAACACTAAAACTAAAACGCACTTTACTACAATCTACAACCGAAACTAGATCTATAAATATGAACAGCAAAAATAAAACACTACAGCAGCAATAATACTATAACAGCAGTTAAGCAGCAGTAATAATAGCAGGGATTCTCAGGTACAGGAATATATAAAATAATTACACGCCAGATCACAAAGATCATCACCTGTCACACAGACAGAGATACTGTACTAACTGTACACTGGTCAACTGTCCAGGAAACAGCACGGACATAACTATTTATACTAGCCCGTCCTAACCTATATAACCATAAGCGGAAGTACAGATACCAATGCAGGCACTAGCCTATAAAAATAGAAGGACATACAAAAATAGTTCTAACCTATAAAACAACAATACATTAAATCTAGCATATACTAAATATAAAAAATACGTACTAAAATTGCTCTGTTAAAAGCTTACATGGTAATTGGTATCATATAGATGCCAGAAAATATTGAGCAATAAGTCCTAGTTTATGAGAACTGGTGTGGTTTTCAAACCTGACGTTGTCAAGGGAATCTCCTACCGCGGTAACCCCTCAGGCGCAGTGCCTGGGACGGTTGCCCCATTTGCCAACACCTAAGGCCGCTACTGATGCTTGGCGTACGAAAACAGTAACCCGATTATTTTTACCCTATGTGGTAACCATTTCCTCAAAGAATAAAACTGCCACCTTGTTGAACAAATATTTTGATAAAATCAATAAGGCTATCTAGAAGTCCCAATTTCTAAAGCCTTTGATAAGGCTCGCAAGCTGATAAAAAAGACCGAAAGGAACTACAGACCAGAAGTACTGAGGGAACGTTGAACTGGGCAGTCATCTGCCTATGGCCTGGTAACGTGCTACCATTATTCTTATACCATAAAAAATGGAAAAGATACTTCCACTACTGATGGCTACAGGCCCGTCTTTCTCACATCTTGTGTGAGAAAAATGGCTAAGCATCAGGTTTGGTACCTTGAGAGTGCCCATCTTATAACTCCGGAATAGCTGGTTTCAGGGCAGGAATGTCAGCTATAGACCAAGTAAACGTCTTTGTGAAGAGCGTGCAGATGGATTCTAAAGAACCTAAAGCAGATTTAAAAAGGCAAAAGATAAATTATGGTGACCTGGTTCGCTTTATAAAATCAGAGCCGGTGGGATGCGAGGACAATATTACTGGATAAGAGATTTCCTACAAGAGCGTACAGGAAGAACCATGGCCTCCTCCAGGGCTCCGTCCTGTCATGCGTCCTTTTCATGGCCTTTATAAATGACCTACCGGTCCAGCTAATATGATGATGACATTGTCCTTTAGAAATCCAGAACGAGCGCAACCACTATACAAAAAGCAATGCAAGAACATTTCTATAAGCTACTCTTATACATACCAAAATGGAGGCTAGAATTAAACATTCTCGAGCAACCTTTCAGACTCTCCCTTAACGGAGGGGCTCTCAGCATTGAGAAGCTACCCAAGTACCTGGTGTAACTTAATGGGGATGCACAGTGAGAAAACATTGATCTAGGTAAAAAATATCGATATTTTAAAATTAATTGATTTTAATAGTTTAAAATGTCTAGAATACGAATTCCCTATCAGAATACTAAAAAAAGCTGCGCTTTATACATCAATTTTGTATTTTAAAAGTAGATGTATACGCAAAATTTTGATGTTTTGGTGAAAAATCAACATTTTGTAAGCTAAAGTTGATAAGCTTTAAGCATGCGCACATGACGTGAACCGGTCATTCTGTAAACATTTGGAAGCTTCCATCACATCAACACTCGATTCATTATTGAAACTCCGAATGCCAACAAAAGGTTATATGTTTGGAAAGAAAAAACGTTACTGTAAGCCCAGAGGAAGACATGCTTCAAAGACAAATGCACAATTACAAAGGTAAGTCTAGATCTAGAGTTTTTTATTTTTTATTTAATAGACCAGCGTGTGCTTACACATAAAATAATGATAATGAAACCTTTGCTTCATCAATCTTTGAATTCGACAACGTGTTTATCATATCAATGAATCACATCTAGATCTATAGACATTAAATAAATATCATGAAAGTGATTGCAAACAGAGATCTATCCTTTTTTAGATCTAGTATAGATTAGGGGCATAGATCACATTATTACTAGATATTCTAGATTGACTAGATCTAAATCTAGATTATCATGTAGTTGTTGGACTTCAACTTGGTCTTTTTTTTAAGATCTAGTACATATATAGATCTACATGTAACATGTCTCTTTACATTTTTTTATTTTTGATGATTAATACAATACATGATTCCTAAAATGCATTATAAAATTTAAAATAATCTTCATGTTGTACATAAATAGATGTGACGTGTACTTTCATACTATTGAATTTTTTTTTTAAAAACCTCTAATTTTTTTTTATTTGTTTGCAGCTCTGTTTTGGATACAGCTGGATCTGAAGCAGCAACAACGCAACTTGCAAGTGCAGCTGAACGAAAACTATCCCTAACTGCAGTTACTAACGCTGATAACACCAATAAGAGGCTGTCTGAAGATTTCATAGACGTCATGATGAATTCAATGGAATTGACGACAATGGTCTCCTTCTTGTGCTGTCCACATTGCTTCCACAAAAAATTAACCATGTGGATCACACAATCAAAAGGAATGGCTCATTTGATTAAAATCAAATGCCTAAATTGTGAAACATATTTGTGGTCCGACTGGACCTCAAAAAAAGTAATAATGTTCATCTGGATATTAATGTCAGCGCTGTCGCTGCATTAAAAGAATCTGGAATCTCGCATTCTAAATTTGATAGGTTTTGTGCTCTGCCTGCACAGAAATACCTATAACAATCTAGCTAACATAGTCAACACTGATATAATTGAAGCTGGTGAAGAATGTATGATTAGGGCATCTGCTGTTGTGCATGGAAGAAACATTTCACAACCTCTAACTACAGATGATAGAATAAGTTCAACAGGCTGTCCTGTTATTACAGTTTCTTTCGATGGGACTTGGCATAAAAGGGGCCACTCATCTCATTCAGGAAATGGCACAGTTATTGATTTTGATACTGGACTCGTCATCGACACCGAAGTCCTATCAAATTATTGCCGTGTTTGTGATTCAAACTCTGCAGATCTAAATTTTAATGCCTCTAAGCATATGTGTCAAAAAAACTTCAGTGGCTCAGCAAATGCAATGGAGACCGCAGCAGCATCCAAAATTTTTTCGCGCTCTGTGGTATCCAGAAAACTTGTTTATGGCACGATGCTGTGTGATGGCGATAGTAAATCGCATTCATCTGCCATTACCAACTCAGGATATGATGTAGAAATCTTAAAAGAGGACTGCATTAACCACATCTCAAAAAGAATGTTTAATGCTTTATACAATTTAAAAATGTCTAACAAAAAAGAACTAAATTATAGGCTTACAAAGCCAAAAATTGAAAAAATTACAAATTACTATTCCAAAGCTCTGTGCCAAAATGCTCATGACATTCAAAAAATGAAGCTGGCTGTTATGGGCTCATTTTTTCATACGATGAGCTCAGAGCTAGATCATAACCACTGGTTGTGTCCTGATGGCACTACATCTTGGTGTCACTTTAAGAGATCAGAGGCACTAAAACAGCCATACAAAAACATAATGAGACCATCACATCAGAAATAGGAAAACTGTTATTTCCTATAATGAAAAGACTAACAGACACAGATCTGTTAAAAAGATGTTTAAGAATGGGAACACAAAACGCCAATGAATCTTTTCATTCCCTCATTTGGCAAAGATGCCCCAAAACAGAATTCGCAAAATTAAAAACTGCGACATACCTTGCTGTTATAGCCTTCAATAATGGACCTGTTGGCATCAATTCAGTTTTTGACATATTAGGCGTTCCCTGGACACTAAAGAACATTTCTTCTAGTGAGAAAAAGCGAAATGTCAAACTACAGCTTGTTAAAAAAAAAAGATCAATCGCATTAGTATCCAGGAGAAAAAACTTGAAAAAACGAAGAAATGAGCATGAGCACCGGGCAGAGATTCTAGAAGGTCCAACCTATCAATCACGCCATTTTAATGAATAGTTTTTTTGTTTTTTTATTATCTATTATGTTATATTATGTAAATATTCCCTTTTTTTCATTTTTATGGTTACAATAAATATTTAATATCATTTTAAAAACTTTGAATGCGTTTTTCTCAAAATATACTTTTAGGTGCATGTTGTTCACAAGAATCTCAAAATCTTTATTTCTGTATAGACTAATAATTTTTCACATGTAGTTTATTGATAGTATATCATAGGTAATAGGCTGCAAAAATTTTCAATATGTATAATAATTTTCATAAAAAAAGAAAAATAATGATGTGACCTCAGGTGAAAAATGGGGTCGAAAAAAAATAAAAATTTAAAAATTCATAAAAATTAAACCAGCAATAATTTCCAAAAAAAAATTAGCCAGTTACCTATGGGATTCAAATATCTATCAGGTTCAATCAAGAAATAAAAAACAATTTGAGTACTTTAGAATATTTTACGATTTTTGTAAACATTGTTTATTTTCAAGATGGCCGCCATTTCCATAGCAACCCAAAAGGCTACACTCATAAAATGTGTATGATTACTCATGTCTCTATATGTTCTATCAAGTCATGCATAAAGCTTTTTTTTAACTGTAAATTAAAAAAATGGAAATTTCATTGTGCACCCCCCTTAAGATCGCAAACTAAAAATGTCTAAGCATATTCAGGTAGTTTCAAAAAAGGCCTCAGGGAAAGCTCAGTGCCATTTTTGAAAATACTGATGGGTCGGCATCAATAGACTCTGGAAGAGCTGGCTATGGAGATACATTGACTTTCTTGGCTGAGACTCAGTTAAAGTCTTTGGACTATGTGGTGGTGTTTGCACTTTTGATGTGGAGGCTATGAAAATCTGTGAAGCCTTAAAATTCATTGACTCTCAACTCGATGAGGGACATTTCAGGGCAAAACAGATTGTTGTGGTCGCTAACTCAAAACCTGTACTACAGACTTTGCGAAGCCCTGAACCATGCCCCCCCCCCAATATCGATACTGTCATCATGGCTTCACACAACATAAATCAACGCCTGTAATAATGCAGTGGGTACCTTGTCACATAAGTGTGACTTTAACACCTTTGTAGACTCCTTGGCCCACTAGGGAGGGTTAACTTTACCTATTAAGCAGACTGTGAGTTTTCATCATGCTCTGACTAGAATCCAAAAATAGAGATGGAATAATGGTTTAAGTGCTGGAACAAGAACCAAAAAGCCCACAGAGTCTGGGAGAACATGAGGCGCCTTGACCGCACTTCCTCGTGATGGAGGCTTTCATTTCTTTTTGACTGCTTTAGATTTGCTGATCTCCGTCTCGACCTGTATGGAGATATGTATACACTCCACAAAACAGCAGCGTTTCTGTCCAAGACTTTTACAAGAGAGGAATTGAGTATCTCAAGCCCTTATTCAAATGAAGTTTGATGATGATATTAGAATTCACTGGCCAAATGCAGGTGTGTGTTATTAAGTACTTTTTGTATTAGAGACGCACTCTAGTTGAAGGACTTTGAACGCGACACTTAGTGACGTCATGGATAATGAGGTTTAGTTTCTTTATATGTTATTTTATACAATTGGCATTAGGACTTAGGGGTGATAACATCAAGCAGCGACGCAGACTCGAAAAAGGCCCATTCTGTATTAAACTTAAGTTGAATCTTTCAACGGTTTGGACTTTCACATGTAGTTTTTGATGGTAGTGTGTTCACTGTACTCGCAATCTTTATCTGTGATACACTCGCACAGAATACCCAAACATCTGCAGAGTTATTCAAGTCTAACAACAGTTAAGCAACGAAAATATATGTTACAGCATCCATTACAGTGTGTACGTGGGGAGGGGGCATGGGCGATTCCAATTCAACTTCAATTCAGCACAAACCAAAAGTAGGTTTGGGAAGCATAGGGCCGTTTCATTGGAAGTGAAAAACAACAACAAAGAGTGAGGTTTCCACCAGGATACTATGTTGTAGAGCGGCATGATGCCAGGATACAATATAAAAAGTGGTTTTCAGCTGTTTGTGGGAGGATTATACTTGGGAACAAGTCATCAAACGTATTTTTTTTATAAAAAAAAAGAAACGAACGAACGTGTCTCCTCCGTGAAGTGATAGTGTGTCTACACTAAATCTAAATGTTGAACTACTAAATATTTACTTACACCCATAGTCCATCCGTTTCTCCATAACATACATTAAAGCTCTTTCTATAGCTTGACTTATGTCTTTAAAATTCGCTCCTTCATTTCCTTCAGTCTCCACGAATTGTTTTCCCATACAAATGACCTGAAACAAATTTTTTTCTTGCATTTAAAGACATATTACCTTTTTAAAATTCCTCTTGAGATTTTGAATTCCGGGATTTTTAGGGCGCCACGGAGTTCACCCATTTCTAATGGGTACCTAATTTTAGTTGGGGAAAGTACAGGCGGTTGGTCGTTGTGCTGGCCACACAAACCCTGCTTGATAACCGTTAGTCAAAGAAACACATGACCTTAACATCATCTGCCTTATAGATTGTGAGGTCTGAAAGGAGAACTTTACTTTACTCTCATATCAGCTTTTTAATCTAACTCTTATTGGTAACAAACAAAAAGACTGAAGCAAAAACCTATACAAGGATCTCGAAAACGATTCTAAAGATTTTCCTAGAAATGTGAAAACTTATGTATATCTTTGGAAAAAGAATTACTAGCTGATTAGTCACATATGGAAAACTCCGGTTTGACGTTATAAATTTTCAAAATATTATCTTCTTAATTTAAATTTGGTCTAGTTGTTACTATTTTTAAATTGAATGTTGCATTCATTCTATTGATAGATTATCTAGGCTTTATTTTTTACCTAAATTACATCCAAATTATTAAAAATTTAGATCTTAGATCTAGGATATCTATCTCTCTCTACATATATATCTATATTTATATCTATATTTGTCTATCTATCTATCTATCTATATAGATAGATCTTTGAGACAAGGTGGATTAGGATTTGGACGTTTATGGTGTCTAGGGGGTTTTATGATTTGAGAACCCACACTTGCACATATAATCTACAGGCACAGCGTTATAATGCAGACAACAAATAATAAGATGTAAAATTATGTACAGTTTATTATACAAGAGAAATAATTAAAAGGTGAAATGCTGTACAGTAGCTAGGATGGGATCTAGCGTATTTACATGTATAAGTTTATCATCATTAGATTCGAGAACCAAATGTCTGAGTGTCATTAGGCTGGTTGCTTAGCTTTGTGTCCGGTGCTGCACTGATGAGACGAGTGTGGCTGGCGCTGACGCTGTCTGCTGGTGGGCTGGCGTAGTGGATCCAGGCACCGGGTGTAGTCCAACAGTTCGTAGCTGCAGAACTCAGCTGCGGCTACTGTCAGTCAAGCCAGTGACGAGTCTGTGGCTAGCGTTGTTGCTTGGACACTTGTGAGGAATAATCAGGGCTGGTATCTACAGATAAGGTGCCAACAAATCTGGTATCAGCGTTGGGTTGGTAGGACTTCAGGCGGATGTTGCCAATAAATAAAAGCACCAATCCAAACTGAAATAAGGGAATGAAAATAGTACAGAGCTCAAGCAAGAGATCGATGCGCTCCCTGTCAGCTTTCCAGCGTAAATGACTCAGACAGTGAAATCTTGTCCATATACACGTGGCGAGGGGTGGGGTGGGGTGACAGGTTACAAAGGTGGTGTAGACTATCTGGCGTCATTTGACCGAGACGAAAGTTCCTGGGGATAGATACTGCGTGAAGGCGCGAATTGAAAGACCCGGAAGTTGGTCCTCACGCGTCTTTCTGCCCAGGTGGTCAGAGGATGTGAAGGGGAGATTATCAAAGCTCAGCCAGATCAAGGGAGATTATACCTTGATACTGGCTAGCGCTAGACGAACAGCGTCGCCCGAGGCGTTGAAGTGACCAGCCGCTCCCGAAGGGGGGGGGGTCAATGGATGTTTGCCAATATAGATAGAGGGAGTGTACTCTTGTCAAGAGTCTAGTGTGGCACGTATCAAGATGGGGAAAGTAAAATTTGACATCGGTGCCAAGGGGGTGGGGTTGGATTGGAGGGGTGGTGGCTGCGTTTTTAGCGCTTGATTGGCTAAATTAAAGAAACTTAATGATAAATAGAGTAATATAATTATTAGTTTGTAACCAGTTTGCTATTAAGTTAAGAGCAATGCCTGGTCGTGCGGTTAGCGTTCTGAACTGATTATCTTAATGGTCCCGGGTTGTTTGTTTGTTTTACATGTTTCGGATGTTCCTTCAAAGTTGAAGATAGTTTACTTCCTAGTCCAAACCTCCCGCAGGACGACGGGGGATGGGAACGGGGAGGGTTTGAACCAGGGACCATCGCTAAATCCGAGTGACAGTCTAGCACGCAAACATCACGACCAGTCAGGGTTCATACACTGCTCGCTGCCATCCTCCGTCATCCAGCGAGAAGTTAATTATTGTCAACTTAGAAAAAACATCCGAAACATGTCAAACATAAAAAAAATATTTTTTTTACAACGACAAATGAATCTTTGAAACAATATTACTTTTGACCATCAAAATTAAATCACGTCTTAACTATTCCTTGCAAATAGTCGAATCCGACAGGGATCCGACTCCGACGGGGACCGCCTCTGATTTTGTAATCATGTAAAGTTGTAAAAGGGAGGTATTGAACTTTTTAAAAAGTATTTTTAATTTTTTTTTCTAGTTTAAATTCAACATTCACTAGTTAGTAAGAGCAAAATAATCTCTCTTCTAGATGTATAGAGGTTTTTTTTAAAAATATATTTTCAATATTTTTCTTGTGCGATATTTACATTATCTAACTTTACTATTTATATTTACTGGATACTGAAAGTGTGACTGGTTTGACTAGAACCAAAGTATCAGTGCTAATTAACTTATGTGTATTAAGGGACTTGGAAGAGACCTATTAAGTAATGAAACATTTACCTCATTGACATAAGTATCCAGATCATCGTGAAGTTGTTTTCTTTCATCTTCCAAAACTTTCAATTTCAGTTCCACAAGGCTAACTTGATTTTTCGTTGCCGACATCTTGTTAAGGGCATAATCATATTATACATATTACTTATATGCCATGTCTATTGAGTATTTAAACTTTGTTTTTAGAGAAACTTTGCATTTACTTAAAAGGCAAAAATATTCAAATAAATGTTTTAAGATAATCTTTCTTAAAACAATCTGGTCTCATTAGATATTTTAAAATGCATTAAATAGTAACTTATTTATCAGCACATTTTGTGTGACTAAGATTGTGAGTCGAATTAATAAGGTGCGACAAATCAATTCATCATAAAAAGCAAGCTGCCTATGATAGCTTCTATATTTTCATACAAGTCTAATCGACAATGAACAATCACATTTTATATGGATTTTGTGAGCACGCAATTGAAACAAACATTTAAACAAATACATTAAACAAGCGGCTCTAACCATTTTTCTAGAAATTGAACTGGGAATGAATTACTATCTTGTTCACCAAACTGGAGAAACTTTAGTTTTACCTTTCAATTTTTAAAAGTATAATATACAATAATTCTAAATTGTCTAAAGGTCTAGAGCAGTGATGCTCAAAATACGGCCCGCGGGCCAGATCCGCCACGACGTGATTTCATCCGGCCCGCTGAAACGTTGGTAAAGAGTGTATAAAATCCCCTCCCCCTTTTTAAACAAAGGGAAAAATGTATCTTTCCTACGTTAGGGCTTTTAATTTTTTCTGATGGATTGGTACCATGACATTTAAAATTTGTAGGATTATGAAATGTGTGAGCTGAAGAAAGTAAAAGTGGACTTCCAATTTAGAATTTACTAGGAAAAGTGAACAGATGTTTACTTTTTTGTGGAACATGATAATAAACCAACATATTTGTTTTGTAAAGTGCGGCAACATATAAACAGATTCTAAGACATTTTTAGTTTGAGCCGCGAATTTAAGATGATTAAACTACGCCTGAAGGATCGATGGGAATATTTACCAACAAGAGACAAGAAAATGAGTCGTTGGTAAAGCTAACTACAAAGTTGCTCACATTTTAAGTAGAAAAATGAATCCACTTTTCGACGTGTAAAAATAAAAATAAAAAAATTAACCTCTAAGATCCCATTAATTAATGTAAGTCAAGGGTTCTTAACCTGTGGATCGCGATCCGTTTGGGGGTCGAGTGACCATTTGAAAATTTGAGGTTTTGGTCTATTTATCAGCTGAATTCATTTCTGTTAACAAAACAAAGGGACATTACTCAGATTAATTTAAATTTTGTAAACTATGAAACTATTTAATCAAATAAATAATGATGGTGACATATTTAGGAAGACACATTCTGTTAGTGGATACAGACGACACTTTGAGTTAGTGTAACATCATTTTGTTAAGGTAGACATGTTTTTTTCATGTCACATCTTTACAATGAGTTCGATGCATTCATTGTGTCACACTTTGATAAGGTTTTCGAGAGGCAAAGTTCTTACCCTTTTTAAAAAAATCTTCTTGAAGAAGTCTGCTGTTTTTTTTTATCAGAGAGCAAAAATACAGAAATGGGGTACCTGGTAAACATCATTGTCACCTTGAATAATTAAAATTTTCAATGCGACGAACAAATACATTGTGCCTCGATTTGTCTGAAAAGATCCGTTCGTCCAAATGAAACATCAACTTTGACAAACAAAACTGGATGAAAATAAAACTTAAATCTTGCCAACTTTATGTGCTTTCTGTGAGGAAATAGGGCTCTGAATCTGACAGAAACACTACAATGATAATTTCTGTCAAAGAGCATTTGCACTAGCGTGAAAGTGAAATTTACTTAACTTCCAAATCTACATGACATCCTTATTACACTTTCTAGATGTCAAAGTTGAAGATGAAAGTGTTTATTGAGGTCATCAAAAGCGATGCAGCTAAAAATGATTGCTTTTCAATGTCAGTTACACAATTCTGGATCATGTGTTTGCAGTCATATCTTATTTTGAGATTGTATTTCTAACAGTAGGCTTTACGGAGCAGGTTTTTTCCAGCCTGTTAGTTATCAAGTCTAAATAAAGAACTAGATTTGATGCTGACGATGACATTCATTTGGCTCTTATAAAGACTACCACAAGAATCCAACCTTCGCACTAACGTTGGCGTATTTACAAATTTGTAGGAATGTAGTTGACCTTATTAATATCATCCTCCAAGTTTCGCCATACTTTTCACACTGTCACACAAGTATGCACATGAATATGGTGAATACATAATAGAAAAGTTAAAAATGCAACTTATAAAGATATATTTTTTGCTAGCAACTTAGCAATATAATTATAAAACACATTTATTTTACACTAGTTACAATTACATAAAGCTTTGTTCTATGTTCAACGTCTATCAATGAAAATACATAGGACATAGATCAGAGAGAGGCATTACAATAACGATTTTATCACATTAGCACATTTACATTAACGTAGGTCTATGAACGAAATATAAAATTACGGTTGGAGGTCGCTGCCTAGTGGAGAATCGTTTTAGGGGATCGCGCGCACTAAAAAGGTTGAGAACCATTGATGTAATTACTAGATTCACAAGTTTCTAATACAATTGTTTGTCAATTTTGTTTTATCATTTTTGGTCATGCAGCCTGTGACACGAGTGTCGGAAATTAAAATGGCCTGCAGGTCGTATTAGGTTGGGCATCACTGGTCTAAAGGACTCTAGACAATCTTTATCTTGAACAGACATGTCATGGGTATTTCCGCTTGTAGGCCTTAGTCAATACATAGTCCAGAGACGTCGTCTAAGTCTAGATCTAAGCCTATCATTAATTATAATATACTCTAAGCAGATTTATACCACAAACCTATATAGATTATATCTAGACTGAACATGAAGATATTTTAACACTACAAAGAATGTCGTGAATTTTTTTTTATTTGAAATAAGGCGTTGTTTTGTAAAGTAGTAAAGTAGTTATAAGAAGTAAAGTGTGTTGTTTTTTTCAACCCTAACCTATGTAACATAATTTAATTTTTAGATCTAGAGCTATAATTGAACATCGAAAAAAGAGTACTCTCATCTCATAATTATTAGTACCAGGTTGCCGAGCCTCGCTCGGTTAAATAATTTCTTAAGGAAGGTTATATACCCGAAGTCATTTTGGGAAAATTTTTGTAGTTACCAAAATGAACGATCGGATAAAGACTACTAATCTGAAGAGTTGCTTTAGTGTTCGGCTAGTTCTAAATAGAATTGTACATGGTGATTAAATATAAAGTCTCTTAAGTCCTCCTACAGTCTAGACAAACCACAACTCATGTCCGTCTAATAGTTTTATACTTCTTAGATGGTTACGTTCAAACATTTAATTATGGAATTAGTATATTCATAACGGCTTTAGTACGAAACATCAAGTGACGCAAATCTCTACGTTATATGGTAAAACAGGCACTTTGTGACAAAGTAAAATGGCGCATTTTTTCTTAATAGATTTAAATCATGGCATTAGTTTTCTAAAGAAACGTTTCCGTGGGGCACCTCTGTTACGCCGAACAATATGTTCGTCCCCCATACGGGACACGTGCCCTGCCCAGCCTGACTGTTGGACAATATGAAGTTCATAGCGGCTTTTGCCATCCATCCATCCCAGAGGTGCTACAGCACGAATCTCAGACGAAAGTATACCAAAGGCAGTCTTTTTTTGGTGACCTTAAAAGTGGTCGACGTAACACCGAAACGCTTTAAAGACCAGCTTAGGCGCCAACTTGCCTTAGCTGACATAGAAGAGAGCACCTGATTGCATGCGGCCTCAGAACGAGACAGCTGGAGGTCACCAGCAAAATAAACAACAAAGTAAAAGGTATCTACACCGCTATACGCAACTATAGTATGAACAATTTATTAAGCACTTCAATCACATCGGCACATTTCATTTCATTACTTCTCTTTCATATTTCTATAATAAATCAATCTACAGTAAGATGGTGCGCAAATATTTAATTAGGCCTATTGATTCTTTAGAACTCGTTCCTGTTTGCAAAGAAATATTTTAGTGTACTGCTGTAAGCCTAGTGACGTAAGCAGCTTTTTTCTCGTTTCACGTCACGGAAAATTTTCATGTATAAAACATTCTAGCCAAATTTTATTTTTCGATAATGAGACATTTTCAAACCGATATAATGGTCGACCTCGAGGTTTTCCGGTGTGGCCAATGAGTTGAGAATTTTTTCTTACTGATATGCACATAACTTGAAATTTTAAAGAAAATCGTTAGAGCCGTTTTCGAAATAAAACTAATATATAAATATATATATACGAGAATAGCTCGTTAAGAGTATAAGATTCTACAATTTTTAGATACATAATCTAAAAGTAATCTAGGCAATCAATCTATTTAAATGTACATAAGATGACTAAATATCTATGATTTCCTGAGTATTATCTTAATGGAACGTAACAGGAAATGGCTTTATTTCGTGAATTTATGACAATATATAGTTCTGTGCTTAATACCGGTACATAAAAATCTATATATGTAGGTATGTGAGTTGATCAATCGTGGATAAGAATACGTTTCCGTTTCCAGACAGGATATAATATATAGAGGTCTGTGATTTTAAACATTCACGTAAAAAGGATGGGAAAGGAAGATTCGGAGTGGGGTAAAAAATGTTCCATTTTTGTTTAAATCTATCTTTCATTGGTTATTTAGGATAAAATAATTTCTCTACGAAAGAGACAGCTTCATAAAGGACGAATCGTCTTACAATTATCTGACTTGCTTTCTCATCAAACAGAAATATTTTTTTTACAGTTCCTCTATTTTAGCTTGCAAAGTTTTCAAAGGGTAAAAAAACATGCCTGAGCGGACGCTGTTTTGGCGAACTAGGAAAACTCTGGATTGATCATTTTTATAAGTATAATAAAATAATAATAATAATTAATGTATATCTTGAACACGCATATGTATATAGATGGCTTCTTCTGCTCGAAAGACAATGGATGCGCCCAGGAGAGTCGCTGGCTTTGGTTTCATCTTGAGACGGGCAGAATCTGGAGTGACTGATCAATCCAATTATGGAGCGCCAGAGTTTAGCACAGATCGTGCATGTATATGCATTTGTCCTAGGGCTAGCGGACTGAGCAACTTTCTTTTTCTTTCTCTTGACTGATGCAGCTTCGTTTCTTTTGCGCTCGGCGAAGTTCGTACCAGCATGTGCAGTCTGTCTCCATGCTTTCCGGTCTTGGGCTATCTCCTCCCACATACTTTGTTCGATGCCTGTGGCTCTCATGTCTCGCTTGCAAACATCTCTGTAGGTTAGTCTTGGGCGGACCTTGGGTCAAACTCCCTCTGCAAGCTCAGCGTATAGGATGTCTTTAGGGATTCTTCCACTTGGCATGCGAGTAACATGACCGAACCAGCGTAGTTTTCCCTGTGTAAGAAGAGCATAGATGCTGTGCATATTGTTCCAAAACGTCTTGGTTAGAGATCTATCCAGGAGATGCACATTATGCGTCACAGGCAGCAGAAGCGGAAGCTATCTAATCTGTATTCTTGACGCATGTAAGTTGCCCAGCTCTCACTGCCATAAAGAAATGTGCTCAGAACGCAGACATTGTAGACTAGGATTTTGGTTGTCGTATACAATTTGGGTTTTACCACACGCTTAGAGAGTTTTGCCATTGCTGCAGAAGCCTTGCCTTTTTTTTGTCAGCTAAGTGTCTAAATCTAGATTTTGATACATACTTCCTGCACCGCTGCAAGTGTGAATTCCAATATTTATCGCTGGTATTTCGGCCTTGGACATGTTTATTATAAGGCTAAACTCTTGGCAAGCAGCTGCCAGAGCATTCACAAGCCTCTGTAATCCTTTATGTGAATAAGATTATAAGTGCCGCATCATCGGCGAACAGCAGTTCCATAATCAAGACATGCTGTCTATTCGTTTTGGATTTAAGGTGCGCAAGGTTAAATATATTTCCATCGGATCTACTGTAGATGTATACTCCATCTTTCAGGATTTATAAGCGCTGGTGAGTACAACTGAAAAGAAGATGCCGAATATTGTGAGAGCCTGAACAGATCCTTAAACAGATACTGGTCTTGAAGAGCGTTTAAAACCCACCAGCAAAGTCAGGACAAAGCCCTTGGCGCCAAGTATTTTTTAACTGTTCTGTAAAACCGAAAAAAGTTCTTTCTGGAAATAGTATTAAAGAGGCATCAGGTTCACTATTCATCCAGCAAGGTGGTCTGTTGAAGCGCCTTTAGCTCCTCCAACGCATTTTTTTTGACGTAGTAAAAAGAGCCCATGTCAATGTTAAATTATAATGGAATCTTAGCACAATATTTATACTAGTTAAGAAAAAGTTGCTGAAATAAAGTCCAATAAAGAAGGAGGCAGCATTGGTCAATACTATTATAAAAGGGATGTTCGAGGTACATAGAGCGTACGTATGTCTTAAGAACATCTTCGTGTTCAGTAAGAAGCCAACGTTTTAGTTTTTGTCACAAAACAGTCGTCAACAATGGCCAGGACGTCGCCCCCTCCCTCCCATGTGTTGCCCCCCACCACAGCTTGAGGAAAGCAGCAGTATTCATGCGAGTTTGTAATGGGCTTGATGCTATATGATCATCCTCATCATTATGCAAAAATTGTGACTATAACGATGGTCCGTTAGTCGGGAGGAATTAGATAATACTGCTGAAAAAAACAACGGGTTAGACTCTAGAATCTCGTTGCTGAAGAGGCAATAAAATGTTTTCTTTAATCGATTTTGCTGATTGAGTAGAAAAGTTCTACTTGGAAGATAAAACCACGTCACACAATTAATAATTTAATTTGTTTTAAAATTTCGTCAAAATACTAAAATAACTACAATGCAAATACAACCCATTTTTGTTCTTTAAAAAAAAGACTTTCTTTCGTCCCCATCTCATCGCGTAATTTTTTTGACATTTTTATTAAAGAAAATAGGATATTGGCCTAATACAATAGGGCCTAAAATAAAATATATACATCTAGATTAATACAGTAGATATGCTGAAACATATTTGGGTCATAGGCGTAGCCAGGGGGAATTTGGGGTTTACCTCCCCCCGAAATGAAATCCCCCTCCCGCAGGGGGGGGGGGAAAGGAATTTTTTGACTGACTTTTAGCGGCCCCCCAAAAGGGGAAAAGACGCTATTAGTTTTGTGTGAAATGTCTGTCCGTTCGTCCCGTTTAGATCTCGTAAACTAGAAAAGACAGTGAAAATCCGATATCACAGACCAATCAAAGTTCTTTCTAAGAATATTGAAGCCTGCCTGGGTGGACCACTTCGGGGGGCCGATTTTGAGTTTGTGTTTCCACACAAACAGTCTTTGTAACCTTGTTTGCTTTGATTTTGTTTATTTTAGGTGAGATTTTAATACTAAACCATCACTTGCCCTAGCACAGCCAATGGGGTTTTGAGTTTAAAACACCTTACCAGGGTTTTTTTCAGCGAATACCCCTCTTCTATAAATCAAAACAAAAAAATGCAAACGACAATCCCCAAATTCAAAGAGCATATTTAAGGAAGATTTTGATTTTAAAACCCCCTCTTCAATATTAAAGAAGCAAATTACACACTCAAAATTCTATGAGCGTAGCCAAAGGGGTTTTGAGTTTACCCCCTTCCTCTTCAGTATGGTTTGAAGCTAAAAAATATCTCTTCAATACCCGTATAAAAAAAAGCAAATTACGTACTCAAAATGTTATGTTATGAAATGGGTTTTGACAAGTTTGGAATTTACCTTCCCCCCCTTTCAGCGGGGTTTAAAGCTAAAAATACCTCTTCATTAAGAAAAAAGCAAATTATGCAATCAAAATTTTATTAGCGTAACTAAATGGGTTTGGATTCAGTTTTGAGTTTAAGCCCACCTTTAGCGGGGTTTGAAGGTAAAAAATACCTCTTTAATATTAAAATCAAAGCAAATTATACACTCAAAATGTTATGAGTGTAGTCAAATGGGTTTTGAGTTTAAACCCCCGCAAGCGGGGTTTGAAGCTAAAAAATACATCTTCAATGTAAGAAAAAAGCAAATTACACACTCAAAATGCTATGAGCGTTGCCAAAAGGAGTTTTGAGTTAAAACTCCCTTCAGAGGGATTTAATGCTAAAAAATGCCTCTTCAAGATAAAAAAAAGCAAATTACACTTTAAAATTATTTTAGCATAGCCAAGCCAATTGGGGGTTTTGAGTTTAAATCCCTCTCCTACAGATGGCTTTTTTTTTCAAGTTTAAAACCCTCCAGATGGTTTTGAGTTTAAATCCCCCTACAGAGCGTTTTGAGGTGGAAAACCTCTATCTTCAATATTATTCTAAAGCAAACTACAGTTACTACATTCTATGACCGTAGCTAATTTGGGTTTTGAATTAAAAAAAGAAACGACAGAGATTTTTTAGTTTAAAACCCCCAACAGATGGTTTTGACGATAAAACTTCCCCTTTCGATATAAAACCTAAAGCAAACTACAGTTACTTAATTGCAAGAGCGTATTCAAGAGAGGTTACACATTTCACCAGTGGCGGGGCTCCATTAATAAAATGCAGTGAATAGACATCTGCCAAAATTGAAAAACACTAAATGTGGCTCAACAAAGATAGCTAAGACAGCTCTTAGGAGTCAGTTATAGAGATCGGGTCTATATCAAGAAAATCCTATGCCGAACAGGGAGTCGATACCTTAGTAAAATTGTGACAGAGCGTCGCATGAAGTTTGCGGGACATGTTCTCCGACAAAAGGAATTATGCATAAAAAGAGTTGCGATTACATCCTAGTAAAACATGTCGCCACACATTCATGGAGGTCCTCAGCGCAAGTGGGAAGAGGCTTCAGACATTACCAGTGACAGATTTTTGTTGAAACAGCTTGCCGCCAAAAAGGTGGTCGACGTAACAGAGGCGCCCCACGGAAACGCTTCAAAAACTAGCTTAGGCGTCAAATTTAATTGGCTGACATAGAAGAGAGCACCTGGTTGCATGCGGCCTCAGAACGAGACAGCTGGAGGTCACTCACGAAGGCCGCGGGATACAAATTTGACACCAAAAGAAAATCTGCTGCCAAGGACAAACGCAGACGGCGAAAAGAAAATATAAATCAACCGCCTGCGGTCAATGGTTATGCTTGCCCTGAATGTGGCAAAATATGTAGATCACAGCTGGGACATCGCAGCCACGGGAAATACTGCATTCCTCACAAATCTTCGAAGTCTAGCCTTTTATTATTGAGCATAAAAATTTTTCACCAATAATAATGAAACACGCTTAGGAAGTACACTGTTTGATATCCGCTTAAATAGTCATTCCATTGCTATTATATGCTTCAGTCCTGTACTTTATTTTACGCAACATGAAACGTCTGAGCTCTTTCTAGTCACGCTAAATTAAATAAAACAAAGTTACAAAAGACAGTTTGTGTGGAAACACAAACTCAAAATCGGCCCCCGAAGTGGTCCACCTAGGCAGGCTTCAATATTCTTATAAAGAGCATCCAAATGAAATTATATCAAAGACAAATGACAGATAAGAATGGAAAAAGAAGGTTGACAGATCTTGTGTCCTGCCCCAACGGTCCAGCAGATCAAAGGATAGGTGAAAGTGAATGTAAAAATAGATGTGAACCTGGCCTAACTAGTTCCCCTTTCAGACCTTGTGGTCTATAGGACAGATGATGTAAAGTTCATCTGTTTTTGTGGCCTACGGTTAAAGAGGGTGTCATGCATAAGTGATTTAAAATTTCGCTTTCAGAAAAGAAAAAAGTAGTCGTTGCATCAGAACTTTTATTGGTCTGTGATATCGGATTTTCACTGTCTTTTCTAGTTTACGAGATCTAAACGGGACGAACGGACAGACATTTCACACAAAACTAATAGCGTCTTTTCCCCTTTTGGGGGGCCGCTAAAAGTCAGTCAAAAAATTCCTTTCCCCCCCCCCCCCCTGCGGGAGGGGGATTTCATTTCGGGGGGAGGTAAACCCCAAATTCCCCCTGGCTACGCCTATGACCCAAATATGTTTCAGCATATCTACTGTATTAATCTAGATGTATATATTTTATTTTAGGCCCTATTGTATTAGGCCAATATCCTATTTTCTTTAATAAAAATGTCAAAAAAATTACGCGATGAGATGGGGACGAAAGAAAGTCTTTTTTTTAAAGAACAAAAATGGGTTGTATTTGCATTGTAGTTATTTTAGTATTTTGACGAAATTTTAAAACAAATTAAATTATTAATTGTGTGACGTGGTTTTATCTTCCAAGTAGAACTTTTCTACTCAATCAGCAAAATCGATTAAAGAAAACATTTTATTGCCTCTTCAGCAACGAGATTCTAGAGTCTAACCCGTTGTTTTTTTCAGCAGTATTATCTAATTCCTCCCGACTAACGGACCATCGTTATAGTCACAATTTTCGCATAATGATGAGGATGATCATATAGCATCAAGCCCATTACAAACTCGCATGAATACTGCTGCTTTCCTCAAGCTGTGGTGGGGGGCAACACATGGGAGGGAGGGGGCGACGTCCTGGCCATTGT
This sequence comes from Biomphalaria sudanica, assembly GCA_036873155.1. Taxonomy (NCBI): domain Eukaryota; kingdom Metazoa; phylum Mollusca; class Gastropoda; family Planorbidae; genus Biomphalaria; species Biomphalaria sudanica. Next base: position 5,043,645 of record JAZGLO010006670.1, read on the forward strand.
TGACGACTGTTTTGTGACAAAAACTAAAACGTTGGCTTCTTACTGAACACGAAGATGTTCTTAAGACATACGTACGCTCTATGTACCTCGAACATCCCTTTTATAATAGTATTGACCAATGCTGCCTCCTTCTTTATTGGACTTTATTTCAGCAACTTTTTCTTAACTAGTATAATTATTGGACTTTATTTCAGCAACTTTTTCTTAACTAGTATAAATATTGTGCTAAGATTCCATTATAATTTAACATTGACATGGGCTCTTTTTACTACGTCAAAAAAAATGCGTTGGAGGAGCTAAAGGCGCTTCAACAGACCACCTTGCTGGATGAATAGTGAACCTGATGCCTCTTTAATACTATTTCCAGAAAGAACTTCAATATTTTCAGAAAGAACATCCGAATAAAATTATATCAAAGACAAATGAGAGATAAGAATGGAGAAAGAAGGTTGACAGATCTTGTGTAGTGCCCCAACGGTCCCGAAGATCAAAGGATAGGTGTAAAGTTAGATGTGAACCTGGCCTAACTAGTTCCCCTTTCAGACCTTGTGGTCTATAGGGCAGATGATGTAAAGCTCATCTGTTTTTGTGGCCTACGGTTAACGAGGGTGTCATGTAGCCAGCACAACGACCAACCGCCTTTACTGTTCCCCAAATAATGTCCGGCACCCATTAGAGTTGAGTAGACTCAGAGGCAGCCAAAAGTTGAAAATCCCAGTCTTCACCAGGATTCGATACCGGGACCCCCGGTTCGGAAGCCAAGCGCTTTACCGCTCAGCCACTGCGTCTCCCCTGGCCTAACTGATGTCTTATAATTGATCTAATTGTTTTGAAATAGCCCAATCTTTTATTCGAATCCTAAAAAAAAAATAAAAAAAAATAAATCCGAATTTTAAAAAAAGTTTAAGAAAATGAAGTTTACAAGATTACTATTCCTTTTAAATTAGGTCTAAATTATGATGCATACTAATTAGCTTTTCTGTTTAAAAAAACTGCTTGCATAACTGATTTTAAAAATGAGATTTCTCGCTTTCAGAAAAAAAGAAAGTAAACTTTGCATCAGAACTTTGAATGGTCTAAAATATTGTGATGTGGGATTTTCAATATCTTTTCTAGTTTACGAGATCTAAACGGGACGGACGGACAGACATTTAGCACAAAACTAATAGCGTCTTTTCCCCTTTCGGGGGCCGCTAAAAATATCCATTAATTGGTTTCATATTATAGCATTGAACACTTCACCAATGGATTGTATTCATATCAAAGTAATAAAGTGCATATTACAATGGGCTGGTCAGGTAGTCCATATGCTCCCAAACCTCTTTATGTTGAGCTGTGCCATGGAAGACGTTATCAATGAGGTCAACGCCTGAGATGTCTAATAATAAGGTATTTGAATAGCTCTATCAATGAATCGAACCTCATGAATTGGAATGTCTAATAAATGATTGCTCGTCAATAAAAAAAAAAAGCCAATAAGCACAAGCTCGCCAATGGACCCAACCTATCCTTGTCTTAAAGAGACCTTGTTTTTTCAAAGCGAAGATCGGACAATAACTATCTTTGAGTTCATAAGAAACGAGATTTTGAGCTAAGGGTTAGTATAATGAAGGATAAGCTTATCTAAGGGTAACTCCCCTTGCATTTGACTACATAATGTCAGGGTTAGTCACATGCCTCTGATACGCCCAGGTTTCAAAATAAAAGAAAATGTCTTGCTTTTTAATTTTACTGTCAACGAGAAGAATATCTATAAAAAAGCAATACACAATTGTACTTACCCTTAGAAACCTTTGTTAAGATCTACTTCACTTCGCACTTTCACAACTTCAAGTTTTGTCAGAAATCTGAACTTATTACTTGGCTTTTTTAAATCTTTAAACACAATATTGCCGATACAAAGTAATTGTTTGAAAATAGCGTGTGATCTTTATTTGAACAATAGTTACACAACTCTGAAAGAAAAAGACACTTTCATTTCTTGGTGTGCTCTAATGTGTATATTCACAAACATTAACATTACACACACACAATCCTTCAGACACAATATAAACAAATGCACCCAGAGATAACAAGATAGCATCCATCACACTATAACATATAATCTTAGAGATAACGTTTTTTTTTACTTTGCTTTACTGGCTTATTAAAGTGTATACGTAACATCAAGGCTCAGAGTTATTTATTAACTTACTTAGTTTTAAGATAATTAACTCTAGGGTATATATTTTAAATATATTATGACTACAATTCTCTATTACAAGATTGGTAAACAGCATGTGAGAGGCCAGTTTTTTTTTTTTTGGGGGGGGATTGGGAGAAAATTCCCTTCTCCAAAACAATATATATTATTCGTCCATCGTGGTTCGATGATGACCACTTTGTCATCCAGGGGGCTGAGGGCTTTGCACTGGAGTTTTATGCCTCCTCGTGTGGCTGGTGAGACCTATGTGAGCCCGGAATGTTCGGCTGCACACTGGGCAGGTTATTTCAGATGCAGCTAGTGTCGTGGGCCTTGCTTTTCTTCTCTGGCGTTTTCCTTCTGCCAGCGTTGTTCTCTTTTCCTCAGCAACCTGTGCACCAGTTTTCACAGCGCGACGCCATGATGCTCTGACATGTGCCTCTGTCTCCCAGGTGGCTGGATTTATGCTGAACGCCTTCAGAGAAGCTTTGAGGGTGTCCCTAAAGCGCTTTCTTTGGTGTGGCCTTCCATTCTGCAGACGTGTCCTGCCCATCGCAGCTGTGTCTACATCAGTATTGTATGGATGCTTTGCATATATATATACTAGACAATTATTACCCGCTACCCGCGGGTCTTAACTTGCGTATTTGATGATATAGTCACTGATATAGTGCATTAGAAAGAATTAAAGAAAATAATAATGTTATAAGTAAAGCGAATGCATGAATTCATAAATAAAAAAAATATTATGAATGGAGCTAAAAATAGCTAACTTACCTGAATTCAATTTTTTATAAAAACATTGGTGAACGAATGTAGATCTATGTAAAAATGCTTTAGAAAAACACATTTGAATGTTAATTTGATAAAAATATGAAATGAATGGACTATAAATGTGTCTTTGCGAAGAAAAGTTCTATCATCTTAGAGTTGAATTAGAGTTTTAGACCTAGGAATAGAGAGATGTTTAACATTTCGTGTAATGTTTAATGAAATAATGCACGTAAGGAATTCTAAATTCGCAGATATAAGGAACGAATTTATGTAAAAATGCTTTTAAAACTCAAATTGAAGCTTAATTTTATTAAATAATTTTAATTTTAAATAAATTTAATGTGTCAAAGTGAAAAACTATCTGCGCAAAATGTAGTTCTTAAAATTAGATCGAGATCTAGATCCTTTCGATCTTTTCATGTAAAACATAGTAAACATAGCCTAGATCGATGAAGTTATAATGCTTTCATAGAGTTGGTCAACTTATTTGTTTTTGAGGGTCTTAAGTTTGTTTTAGGGTTATAATACATACACTACGGTCTAAGTTAGTAGCCAAGGAACAGTTTTATTAAGATTGGTCAAACGGTTTTGATTTCTATTCGGCACATACATACATACGCCTTACTTTCAACTTTATAATATAGATATGTGTGTATGTGTGTGTACATAATTAATCTTTATTACATTCTGACATTTCATTCTTTCGGAAGACGTTTATTGTACCCTAGAGTAGGATCTTCCTGGAATAAGCATTTTAAGTGTATAATTTGCTTTTTTTTATATTGAAGAAGTATTTTTTGGCTTCAAACCCGCTGAATGGGGGTTTAAACTCAAAACCCCTTTGGCTACGCTCGTAAAATTTTTAGTGTGTAAATTGCTTTTTGTTTTTATCCACTCTGCAGCTGTCTGCTTACTTTTTGGGTTAGGTGTTTCATTTTATATACTTTTTATAAACTCTTTCTGCTTTAGTTTCTTTAAATTTTCTATATAGGTTTTCCTTCAGTTTACAAAGCTTCTTTAATCTATTATTAAACCAGCATTTATTTATTTTGCTTCAAATGTATTTAGTCGGTATATGATTTTCTATTATGTTTGTAAGACAGTTTGTTAGGAAATATAGATCATGTGAAACACAACTAATAGGACTAATTGATGATTTTTCAAAAGGTTTAGATAATAGTGAACAAATAGATGCTATCTTACTAGATTTTTCCAAGGCTTTTGACAAAGTTCACCACCATAGTTTGCTTAAAAAATTAAAATATTTCGGCATTAATGGTCCACTGCATTAGTGGATTAAAGATTTTCTGATAGAGAGAGAACAAACTGTAATAATAAATGGCTCTAAATCAACACCAATAACAGTAAACTCAGGTGTACCTCAAGGAACAGTCTTGGGTCCACTACTATTTTTAATTTACATAAATGATTTACCAAATTGCATTAGTTCAGGAACAAAAGTCAGATTATTTGCAGACGATTGCATAATATATAGAACAATAAATACAATACAAGACACAGATATTTTACAAAGAGAATTAGATGAATTACAGAAATGGGAATCAAATTGGAGCATGTCTTTCCACCGAGAAAAATGTCAGTTGTTATGAGTAACAAAAAAAACTAAAACAAATTAATTCCACTTATCTTATTCATGGCGAACCAGTAACACAGACTAAAAACTCAAAATACCTAGGTGTTATAATAAATGAAAAACTGTCATGGAATCCACATATTGATGAAACTATAAAAAAAATCAAACAAAGCATTAGGGTTAATTAAAAGAAATTTCTATAAATCAAATAAGAACTTAAAACTAAAATGTTATTTAACCTTGGTTAGGTCAATAATAGAATATGCATCCACCGTGTGGGACCCCTCAACTCAAGAAAACATTAAGAAACTGGAACAAACACAAAATAGAGCAGTGAGATTCATAACAAACGAATATTCACATTTGATTAGAGTAACACCATTAGTAAAATCACTAAATTTAGGAAGCCTTCAGGACAGAAGACTCAAAAGTAAAGTAGCAATTATACATAAAACACTGAACCATAATCTTCAAATACAAAAACAAAATCTAATAAAATACTCTGAAAGACACAAAAATAAAGGCACACTCCTCGTCCCAGATGCTAGGACAAATTTGTACAAATACTCCTTCCCTAGTGCTCTTAGAGCATGGAATGGGTTGCCTGAGCTAGCCAGAAAAACCAGTGACTTGGCTGAATTTAAGTCATTGGTTAATATGCATGACTAAATGCATGACGCGTAGGACGTAATCATCTTCTTTTTTGTAGTAACGTCTGTATTATATAAGAAGATAAGAAGGATTGAAAATCATTGGTGTACAAATGAACCACAATGGCGATGTCACAGCCCCCTGGGCGCCCCTGTGTTAACTATGCGTGCATTTGATATAACATTGTGTGAGCAGGTCAGGGGTGGCGCTACTGAGTGAGGCCTTTTTGTTACTTGCTGCTCAATATTTATTCATTTATAACAGTAGGCAGGTGGTAGCTCTACTGGGTGGGCCCAATCTGTGCACCTCGGTCTGCAACCAAGGGGCTAGAGTCGTCTAAGCAGCCAGACAGCACAATCAAACTAAACTAAACTAAAGTAAAGTAAAAGGAAACTAAAAATAAAACAACCAACTAAATTTATAAAACAACTTATATATACTTTATTTACATGAAACCAAAACAATAGTAATAAAACTAAATATACACACTACTAAACGATTGATCAACCCTACTTAACTGAACCTAACAAATAAAGCAGCTATTTGGCAAAACTACAACAGTAAGCTACTTGCAGCAGCAATAATTACTATGGCAGCTATGGGGCAACAGCTATAGGGCAACAGTAATAACTGCGGCAGACATTTAGGCAGCCGAAATAATGGCAGTTAGGCAGTAATAACTGCGGCAGACAGTTAGGCAGGAATTATAGCCTGCAATTACAAATATAAACAAACATAAGACATAATAACAAAATAATAATGAACTTGACCTAGTCTAGCACATACACATACCTAAATGCATGAGGTAAATACAATTACCTTCATTTAGCTAATAAAAAGCAACATTATTATTATTATGATACCTACTTTAAAGCTTACGCCACAACACATGTTGGGCCAGACAATAATAAACATAAATCTAGATTTGGCTTAAGAAAGCCGCCATCATGGAGCGTTGAGTAGGACGCAGCCATTATTTACATTAAAAATTAAAATCGGACACATGCCAACTTGTTAGAACCGTTATCCTAACAATATTAAAATATTAATAAAAATACTTTTAGAAGACATAAAATAATAAAATATTTACAAATAGACAAACAATAGAAAAACAATAAGGGGATCAGTAAGGATGGCTAAAAGGGGTGACACTACTCAAGTCTACGGAACTTCCGGTTCCATCAGAGGTAATCATGGCTAATTAACTAGCCAGTGATGCCACTCCGCTAATCAGTCTGCATTCAGACTATAGCAATAGATGTAGGAACAATTAATATAAACTTAACTAAAAAAAGTAAAAATAAAAACATTTTCCAACTTACAGGCGGTCCCAGCTGAAATTATACAACACACAATTAGCTTTATACAGGCATCACTGTCAGCACTGACCACTGGTCAAGACAAAAGAGAGCTCAACGTGGTTCCAGAGCTAGCTATAACTGGTCAGCGCGAACATAACGGAGAGCATGACGTCACGCTAATTATCTAAAACTAAACTGGACTACCGATTTTCCTAATTTGTACCTAGCCGTACACAACAATAAAATCTAGCAAATTACTAAAGACATGGACTACACAACATTACATACCAAATTAAACAACATTAAAAAGAGAACCTTAAAATTTAAATCCTACATAAATACAAAAGGAAGATAAAAAGTTATTTCTATTCTAAACTCGTATGGGGACTCTATACCGTTTACAGACCTGCACATAAACTGATATTTAAAAAAAACAACCAATCCAACGCTAATGCCAAAGACAAAATAAGCAGAACTAACCAGGGACAAAAAAAAAAAGGAAATAACATCCACAGCTCTAAGGCTAGTTAACTATTTTAAAAACTTCTTTTCCTCTACAAAAAAAAAAAAAAAAAAACAGAAAAAGACTAAAACTAGCAGAAAGTTATATATAGCGGAAACTACAAAATACTCAGCACTGATCTATAAAAATTAAAAAGAACACTAAATAACAAACATCATAGCCCTGGCCTATATAAATAATATAAATTAGATAAAATTATGTCAAAAATTAGATCTAGGAGCGCCAGCTTACAATTGTTTACCCTAACCCCCTGAGGTCTCTGAGCCAAAAATTCATTAGCCCATAGTATTATGTGTATGTTGTAGACAACATAGAAGATTTAGTAGTACAAGAAAATGGAATTAAAAAACTATTAGCCAACACCAAACCAAATAAAGCGTCTGGACCTGATGGTATTCCAGCTAGATTACTCAAAGAACTAAGCAATGAGCTAGCCCCAGTGTTCAAAATACTCTTTCAGGCATCGCTTAACCAGGGCAGAGTACCAAAGGACTGGAAAGAAGCTAATGTCACCCCCCTATTTAAAAAAGGAGAAAAATCTGATCCAGGAAACAACAGACCAGTATCACTTACCAGCATCACATGTAAAATACTATAACACATAATATGTAGCAACATCATAAACCACTTAGACAAACATAATGTCCTCACCCCATACCAACATGGCTTTAGGAAATATAGATCATGTGAAACACAACTAATAGGACTAATTGATGATTTCTCAAAAGGTTTAGATAATAGTGAACAAATAGATGCTATCTTACTAGATTTTTCCAAGGCTTTTGACAAAGTTCACCACCATAGTTTGCTTAAAAAATTAAAATATTTCGGCATTAACGGTCCACTGCATCAGTGGATTAAAGATTTTCTGATAGGGAGAGAACAAACTGTAATAATAAATGGCTCTAAATCAACACCAATAACAGTAAACTCAGGTGTACCTCAAGGAACAGTCTTGGGTCCACTACTATTTTTAATTTACATAAATGATTTACCAAATTGCATTAGTTCAGGAACAAAAGTCAGATTATTTGCAGACGATTGCATAATATATAGAACAATAAAAACAAAACAAGACACAGATATTTTACAAAGAGAATTAGATGAATTACAGAAATGGGAATCAAATTGGAGCATGTCTTTCCACCCAGAAAAATGTCAGTTGTTAAGAGTAACAAAAAAAAATTAAACAAATTAATTCCACTTATCTTATTCATGGCAAACCAGTAACACAGACTAAAAACTCAAAATACCTAGGTGTTATAATAAATGAAAAACTGTCATGGAATCCACATATTGATGAAACTATAAAAAAAATCCAACAAAGCATTAGGGTTTATTAAAAGAAATTTCTATAAATCAAATAAGAACATAAAACTAAAATGTTATTTAACCTTGGTTAGGCCAATAATAGAATATGCATCCACCGTGTGTGACCCCTCAACTCAAGAAAACATTAAGAAACTGGAACAAACACAAAATAGAGCAGTGAGATTCATAACAAACGAATATTCACATTTGACTAGGGTAACACCATTAGTAAAATCACTAAATTTAGAAAGCCTTCAGGACAGAAGACTCAAAAGTAAAGTAGCAATTATACATAAAACACTGAACCATAATCTTCAAATACAAAAACAAAATTTAATAAAATACTCTGAAAGACACAAAAATAAAGGCACATTCCTCGTCCCATATGCTAGGACAAATTTGTACAAATACTCCTTCTTCCCTAGTGCTATTAGAGCATGGAATGGGTTGCCTGAGCTAGCCAGAAAAACCAGTGACTTGGCAGAATTTAAGTCATTGGTTAATATGCATGACTAAATGCATGACGCGTAGGACGTAATCATCTTCTTTTTTGAAGTAACGTCTGTATTATATAAGATAAGAAGAAGATAAGAAGACGCTTTCATATTTTCAATAAGCAAATGAAGTTGCATGATATTAAAAGCTGATAAGAAATCTATAAAGAACAATCTTACATAAGTGTTTGGTAGGTCCAGATGTTTGTAGACACAATTTAAAATATTTAGGATGGCATCGTCTACACCTTTATTCTTTTGGTAAGCAAATTGTAAAGGGTTCAACTTACTACCAAGATCATTCAGAAGAAACCTTTTAACCAGTTTTTCGAAACATTTAGACACAATGGAAGTAAGTGAAACAGATCTAAAGTCATTCATTTCCTTTGTTTTGGAAACCTTTGGCACAGGTACAATTATGGACGACTTCCACACAGGTGGTATATCATGGTTTAGTAATGAAGTGAAAAAAATATCTAGGAAAGGTTCAGCACATTCTTTTAAGATTCGCCTTTTTATTCCATCATTTGGTTGACGTTTTTGACTTGCTCTTTAGTAATCGCTAATTCTAATCAGTTGTTAACATTGACATCCTCAAGGGCTTTGAGTCTTAGATAATTAAAATCTTTCGTGTCGAAACGACAATAGAAATCATTTAACTCGTTGGATAATGTTCTGTCGTTTCTTATAGCAAGAATACTTTTACTTTTGACTCGTGCTCCTGCCATTTTGTTCATGATGCCCCACGCCTGTCTCATGTTACTTGTCTTAATCGAGTCTTCCAGCTAAAATGTTATTTAACCTTGGTTAGGCCAATAATAGAATATGCATCCACCGTGTGGGACCCCTCAACTCAAGAAAACATTAAGAAACTGGAACAAACACAAAATAGAGCAGTGAGATTCATAACAAACGAATATTCACATTTGACTAGGGTAACACCATTAGTAAAATCACTAAATTTAGAAAGCCTTCAGGACAGAAGACTCAAAAGTAAAGTAGCAATTATACATAAAACACTGAACCATAATCTTCAAATACAAAAACAAAATTTAATAAAACACTCTGAAAGACACAAAAATAAAGGCACATTCCTCGTCCCATACGCTAGGACAAATTTGTACAAATACTCCTTCTTCCCTAGTGCTATTACAGCATGGAATGGGTTGTCTGAGCTAGCCAGAAAAACCAGTGACTTGGCAGAATTTAAGTCATTGGTTAATATGCATGACTAAATGCATGACGCGTAGGACGTAATCATCTTCTTTTTTGAAGTAACGTCTGTATTATATAAGATAAGAAGGTGCGGTAGTTTCTCCTCAATAGATTGCGTTGAGCTCTTTTCCTTTCCTGTTTATCGCCACTCATATATGCTCTTCTCTTTTTGATGATTTCCCGTTTTATTTTTGCAGTGACCCATGGTTTATTGTTGGGGTATATCTTGTTACTCTTAGTACTGATACACATGTTTTCACAGAATTTGATGTAATTTGTCACTGCGTCGACCCATTCTTCCGGATTTGAAGTGGTCTCTTTAAATAATTTCCAGTCGGTGCAGTCTAGACCACCCTGTAGTTTAAGAATGTTGTCGAGTCCACTCTTGTACGTTTTTTTAAAAGTTTTGTGCGGTAATTAGGCAGCAGTTGTACTGTTTTGTGTTCCGATGATCCTAGTGGTGGATTTTCACGAGATGCGAATGCTCCTTTGATGTTACAGTAACATAAGTCCAGAGTTCTGTTCTCTTTTGTTGGACATGGGATGTGTTGATAGAAAGTGGGTAGGTCAACCTTCAAGGTGCATTTATTAAAATTACCCAGTATGACTACTGGTGCGTCCGGTGACCTTGTCTGACACTCATGCACTATGTCAGCGATGATTGTAGCTGCGACTTCCGTCTTGGCTGTAGGTGGAACATAAACCAGGACTATGTAAATAACACCAATGTCTCGTGGCAAATAAAAAGGTCTCAATGAGAGCGCCAATAGTTCTAAATCAGGACAACACATGTGATGCGTATGTCTTTTAAATTTTTGTGTATTAGATGTTCATTGCCAGGGAGTATTCTTGATATGAATCTGTAAAATGGATGTGTGTTTGTACCAAAGTAGTGTGGGATATCATTTTTTATTGGAATTATTCTACCAAACCTTAAGCCGTAATAGTATATAGTTAATGGGAAATTGTTTGGGTTCTTGGCTACTTGTCATATATATATATTAATCTAAGTGCTTGTATTTTGTTCTAATGTCTTGTAAGTTTACACCTCCATCATCTCTGTTCTGTATAAGTGTTGTGTGTTTAATGCTTTTGATAGTGTTTTTGAAAATAAAACTCCCAATGATTGTGTTTATGTTTCGTGTACAGGATGGTGTTGGTTCTGTGATGTTTGCTAAATAAACTATATTCGGGATGACCAGGTTGCTCTCCAATATTGCTCTACCAAATATGGTAGTCGCTGCATAATGAAATCTTCTGAATGTGTTTTTGGTTTTCTTTAAAATATTTTCCCACTGCTGTTTGTGCTAATATGTTGGGTAACTGGTGAACGTGATGCCGCATATTTTAATTTCCTTCTCTATTTTAAGGTTAAAGGGGATGTTTGAGGGGATTTCCCACCTGCCCAATCCCATAATACAAGACTTATATATGTTGATTTTCGATCCGCTTGATGTTTTTTCCTCATTTGTGATCTGTATATTGTAACGTATCTACAAGTACACACTCTATCTATCCGTGTTTCTATTTTGTGTGCCTTGTCCCTGAACGTGGTGGCCCGGCCCGTGACCTCTACTTCTCTATAGATGTCTACCAACCGGAAAGCCTTGATGTCTCCCCCCAAATAGTCATGCGTTTTAATTGTTACACGAGGAGCAGGACCCTCTGTGTTTGTGTCTTGTTTGTCTAATTGGGAATCAATGTAATTTAAATCCGCCCCAATAATTAATTTTTTGGGACACTGGTTTGATCTGTGCTGATCTTGACCGCAATGCCAGCATTTTTTTTCTGCGCCCCGGAATGGTCACAAGGACCTTGTAGGTCCTCGGATAATCCTCGTATCTTAACTGAATATAATTGGGGAGCTCGGTCTGTTTGCGTATTTTTACCAAAACCGCCTACTTATCTGAATTGCCCATCTTAATTGACTCTATCTTGGAGCCTTGTTCTGCAAAGGTTCCAAAGATTTCTTCTATCTTTGCATTGTTTATAGTTGGTGCCACCCAGTGAAGAGTAATCCTGATTTTTTCATCTTCCAAGGTAGAGACATCTACCTTGAAGTCTTTCTCATTCCCGAAGGATTTCTCTAGTATACGGGTCCTCACTCGGGCGGATGTTGGGACCAAGAACCAGACAAAGGGGTTCTCGAAGTGGTGGGTTTGGCACAGAATGTAACACAATGGAGGCAACTCATGGGCCAATTTAAGGGTTTTATTAGCAATAAAAAAACCTGCAAAAGGCAAACATAAAACATATTTTCCTGAAAAGCAAAATATAAACAAATATAGACATAAACAAGATGAGCTTGGCTTGGCTCAACAAAATGACAAAATAGGAACTAAAACCCAAACCTAGAACATAGTAAATTAACATAGAAACTTTCCTCGCGAGTGAGCTTTCTTCTTAAACACATAGAAACTACATTTATATATCATATACAGTGCACAAAAAATAAAAAGGTCTCCGAATACATGTACACAATTCCATCTAATTATGGCCATAACTAGATAGATCCTGTACATTAGGTCTAGCATGGAAAATATCTACAGAGTACAGAGCTAGCAGTCCAATGATGGACAAGTTAAGGGAATATAACTTTATATCTCTTGATTGAGATATATGGATATATGAAGCATGACACAATGCTACTTACTACTAGGAAGATAATTATAAAAATAAAATAAGATTGTTCTGTATAATTAGAACAAATCCACATACTGGTTGTGAAAAATACATTATAAGCAGTTTGTGCGATTTATAGCTCTAGTACATCAATGTGAATGAAACCAAAAGTAACAATATTCTCTGTACAAGGTACATCTAAATAAAATTATAATCAAAACAAGAAATTGACTTAGACCTAGCTACATGCTGCCCGCCTAAAATTAAAGGTTGTCCAACAAAGTGGACAAAACCAGGGAAGCAATATTCCATACAAAAAAAAAAATATAAAAATATATAGTGTACAAAAGCAGTAGTAATGTATTTACCTGCGGCCTCGAACAACACAATGGACTTATGAAGAACTCAACAGGATTACACAGAGTGGTATAGGAGTATGTGCATACCAGCAAGTTTCAATGAAAGACACCAGCAGGAAAAGGAAATGACCACCTTGGTTGTGTCTTTTAAATCGGTTGTTTTGGCGGTTTCCTGGGCAGAGGTCAATCGTTGACCGGTGCTTGGTCAAGCTTAGCCTACCGGTATATCATGTCCTCCCCACTATATATATATATGAGAGTAAACAAAAAAGCAGTTTTTCTCAACCTTCGGCGAAAAAAGAAAGTCATGTTGAGGCCTTTCTCTTGACAGCTAGGGGTGTGGGGGAGCACTGTAAACTTCCACAGTGGGGTTCGATGCCAAAAACGTTTCCTTGCATTCTTCACTGCAGAAACGCATTCACTTGAAATCTATAGCTCATTGTTCATCCTATTTAAAAAAGGAATATTTGAATAATGTTTTACTAGAAAAATATTCTAATATGAATTAAAAGCCCTATTCTACATTGCAAATACAACCGATTTGTTCCTTGAAAAGATAAGATACCCCGAGATTTAGAAATAATATTTTAAACAAGATTACAAAGAGAGTTATCACACAAACTCAGAGGCGGCCCCCGTCGAAGTCGGATCCCTGTCGGATCTGCCTATTTGCAAGGAATATTCAAGACGTGATTTAATTTTGATGGTCAAAAGTATTAATGTTTCAAAGATTCATTTTCCGTTGTAAATTTTTTTTTGTTTTACATGTTTCGGGTGTTCCTTCAAAGTTTAAAATTATTAACTTCTCGCTGGACTATGGAGGATGTCAACGAGCAGGGTATGAACCCTGCCTGGTCGTTCAGTTTGCGCGCTGGACTGTCGTTCGGATTTATCGAATCCTGCATGCTCCCATCCCCCGTCGTCCTACAGGAGGTTTGGACTAGGAAGTAAACTATCTTTAGGAATATCCAAAACGTAAAACAAACAAATAAACAACCCGCGACCGTAGAGATTTTTAGTTCAGCACGCTAACAGCACAACCAGGCATTGCTTTTAACTTAATAATACACTAATAGCCTATTATTGATAAAGAGATATATTACACATTACGGCATGACATCTATCGGATATGTACTATAGGCCAATGTCAGACGGACGAGCGATTTTAGATAATCTTTCAACATTGATTTATAATTAAACAAGGTTACAAAAGACAGTTTGTGTGGAAACACAAACTCAAAATCGGCCCCCGAAGTGGTCCACCCAGGCAGGCTTCAATATTTTCAGAAAGAACATCCGAATGAAATTATATCAAAGACGAATGAGAGATAAGAATGGAGAAAGAAGTTTAACAGATCTTATGTAGTGCCCCAAAGGTCCAGCAGATCAAAGGATAGGAGAAAGTAAATGCAAAGTTATATGTGAACCTGGCCTAACTAGTTCACCTTTCAGACCTTGTGGTCTATAGGGCAGATGATGTAAAGTTCATCTGTTTTTTGTGGCCTACGGTTAACGAGGGTGTCATGTAGCCAGCACAACGACCAACCGCCTTTACCTTTCCCCAGCTAATGTCAGGTACCCATTAGAGCTGAGTGGACTAAGAGGCGCCCATAGATTCCAAAGTTGAAAATCCCAGTCTTCACCAGGATTCGATCCCGCTTTAACGCTCAGCCGCCGCGCCTCCCCTGGCCTAACTGATGTCTAATAATTGATCTGATTGTTTTGAAAAGCCTCAATCTTTTTAAATAAACACAAGATTTTTAAAACATTGTTGCGTTTTTTTAAATGTAAATAGCATATAAATGCTGAATAAAAATATCTATACTGATTTATATTTCATTAACTATAAAGTTGTTTCAAATATTGTTTTATAAAAAGAAAAATTATTTCAAATGATTGTTTGTACCATTGCGATAAACTAATATTACACTTTTATTCTTTGACTTTCCGTCACAATAGTTTATTCATCTATATCGATTATTCCGAATTTTTAACTTAAAGCAAATTTATGTCAAATTACTTTTTTTTTTTCAAATATAGGTGGTTAAGGATTTTAAAATAAGAAAGTAATTTACTAGAAACGATTATTGAAAATCACTTTTTAGTTTTATTTTACAGTTAATTTTCTTGCCGAAACATAATAAAAGTTGATTAATCGGTAAAGAATGTTTCGGATTTTGTTTCGAAAAACAAATCGATCTACATTACTTTAATTTTCTTACAAATCGTTGCCAAAAATGATCCGAATTTTATATGAAAAATCTAAAAACGCTAATAAATGTTTGAAATCCATCTTCTAATAAATAAAACAAATAATTTTCTCATTTACGAAAATTGGTTGAAAATATTTTAATTCTATTTATGTAAAACGCACTTCTCTCTTACACTACATTTAACTTTCTATTAAAAACGTTAGCAAATCGAATTATCGCTAATATTATGATCCGATTTTTAAGAAAAACAACTTCCTAACACCATAGTATGGTTTGAAAATCTCCCCATAAGGCTATGGTACATCTAATTTTCATAACAGACCATCTCACAAATTTTCAAATTTTATTAACGGTATTTGATTAATCTGTATTTCTTATTTTTTCTCACTATAAATATATAAACATCCGGAACAATTTATTATAGAAACTTAAAACTAATGCGATGTTTCGGAATGGAAATTAAATTTTAATCAAATTTTCAATATCTTTTAGCCTTTTTTTTTCTTGCTATTAACATGACGGACAGACAGATTGACAGACAAAACAAAAAAAGCGTCTTTAACCCTTTAATATATATGTTATATACATATTTAGTCTAACTAGCCCATAAAATGAATTGCTAAAAGAACTCACTCGGTGCACCAATGTCTAAGAACCCTCGAGAAGCTGCACGTATAGTAGACATTTTTTAGTCTACCTAGGACGTGTGACGTAATGGAAATGTTTTTCCTTTGACGTCATATTGAGTTTATTCTTTAAATGAAATGCTTAAAGATCTCACTCGGTGCACCAATGTCTTTGATCACTCGACAAGCTGCTCGTAAAGAAGACATTTTTTAGTCTAACTAGGACGTGTGACGTAATGGAATTTTTTCCTTTGACGTCATATGGAGTTAATTCTTTAAATGAAATGCTTAAAGATCTCACTCGGTGCACCAATGTCTGCTCGTATAGATGATATTTTTTAGTCTAACTAGGCCGTGTGACGTAGTGGATTTTTTTCCTTTGACGTCAAACGGAATAAATTCTTTAAATGAAATGCTAAAACAACTCGGTATAGTAATGTTTATTAAACCTCGTAATGTGACTCGCATTTTAAAAAGACAATAGTTAGATTTAGATCTAATCAAGAATTTTTATACTAGATCTAGTTTTTTTTTATACTAGAGCTAGATTTTTTACACTAGATCTAGATTTTTTTTTACGCTAGAGCTAGAGTTTTAAAACTAGATTTAGATTTAAGTTCTAATTAAAATCATTGATGAATCTAGATCTAGAATTTCTTGGTCTAGTTTAGAATGTTTGTTGTTTTACATGTTTCAGATGTTCCTTCAGAGTTGTAGTCCCAACCTCCCGCTGGACGACTGGGGATAGGAGCGGGCAGGATTTGGACCATCGATGAATCCAAACGACAGTCCAGCGCAATCCGCACAACCAGACAGCCATGATTTAGACTAAATCAAGATCTATAATTTTAATTTCTAGACTTACAGTGTAGATTTTTATTTCTAAAGTCTAGATGTCAATATTGCAATGTTATAAATTACTAAAACTAATCTACTATTTTAAAATTTAATTTTGCGATTAGTCTATTAATTGATTATCTAGTGTTTTTTTTAACATAAATCGTATCTAAATTACATCTACATTATCCCAAACATATTTTTTAGATCTAGATCTAGTAGAATTGGATATTGAGAGTGCTAAATTAGAAATTTAATTTAGGTAGATCTACATCCTCATTTTTATTCAATTTAAATGAAAATGCTCAATACCAAAAGATTATCTAAAATCGCTCTTCTGACATATTGTACATATCCGGTAGTTGTTATTCCGTAATGTGTAGGTATATTATCAATAATAGGCTATTAGTTTGTAACCAGTTTGTCATTAGGTTAAGAGCAATGCCTGGTCGTGCGGTTGGCGCGCAGGACTGATTATCTCTACGGTCCCGGTTTTATACCCTGCTTGATGCCATCCTCCGTTAACTAGCGGGAGATTTTACATTAAAATTATTTTTTTTTCACAGCGCCAAATGAATCTTTGAAACATTATTACTTTTAACAATCAAAACAAAATTGCGAATATACGGATCCGACAGGTATTCGTGTCCCGCCTCTGAGTTTGTGTGGCAACATAAACTCTCTTTGTAATCTTGTTCATTTTGTATTTACTAATGATGAAATTTGAGAATGTGTACGACATAATAATTTTTATTCACAAACTATGATTTCTTCATAAAAGTAGGATCGACCCCCAACCATTCAAAGAGCTCATGTGGGAAGGGCGGTAGATGTATTAGCTTCCCACCCCCACTCCCGCAGCGATCAGTCGACGTCCTGGTGCCGTCCCTCAAATGGCCGCTACATTAATGGCGTGTCCAGTACGGTTAGCCTGGTAGATTAAAGAAATATGGCGGGGGACTCAGTGGTTTGGCCTTCGGCAGCGTCCGAGTCCGAAGTTGCCGTGTCCATTGGAAGTTTAATCCCGAGTCTCACCCCTCCAGACAAGGTGGCGGGAAGGAGGAACTCTGTGCCCACTTCAGGCTGGTGGAAGGGAGCTTTTGCTGGCCTTAGAGTTCCAAGTGCGACGCACAACTCTATTTGACAATTTTAGCTGGTGGACGGACCTCGTGTATGACGTGTATGAGTGGCTTGTTAGATGTCTAGGGGATGATTATTTTTGAATTGCCACACTCTGGTCAATCAGAGATAAATCGGGAGCAGGCACGCAACGATACAAACAGTGGAGAAAGATACAAAGTTGTAAAACTAAAGAATATTTATTTACATAAATTTACAAAGTAGAATAAAATAAGTGAGGGGATTTGCATCTATCTCGTTAGCAATATTGAATCATCATACTAAGCACTTAATTAGAGAGTATGTCACTTTCGTCCTCTGCACTTAGCTGGTTGTCCTGCTAAGGTTGTAGCTGGCGGTGATTCTGACGGGAGGTCTTGCAGCTGGAGGTGGCGCTCTAGCTGGTAGAGGGTGATTCAGTTATTGTGGAGTCTCATTCCTAAGTTCTGATATCTGTAGTGGGCACAGTAGGGCGGGTGGCCGGCTAACGTCGGCACAAGGGTACAAGAGCTGATCTGCCGTGGGCAGCGTCGTTAGCAGGATAAGTCCAGTGAGTTGCGGAGATTTGGCGGAGCTATGAAGTCTCGCACAGACACGTGGACTATTAGGACGTCGTGCCTAATAGGTTGCCAAGTGGACTGTCATATAAGCAGGCAAGTAGAGCCCATAGTGCCAAGTAGTAGTAGAGCCAAATAAATAGTTGAGTAGATCCAAATAATAGGTAGGTGATCCAAACAAATAGGCAAATAGTTGAGTAGTGTCAAGTAGACCGGTGACATTGAACCGCAAATAGGCAGACACCTGAGGGAGGCTGCGGATAAACAAAGACAAGTTAGGACATGTCTCTCATGCATCTTATTGATGCCCTCGTCTGAGGTGCATTCGTCAGATTGGTAAAATTGCTTTTGAGTACAATGGGGAGATGATGACAAATTGGATTGGAAAAAACAGATGGCTTATCAGCAATATAAAATGTACATAGTAAGGGAGATTATAATCTCAATTAAACATCAGAAGTTGGAAAAGAAAAAAAGGGGGGGGGGGAGGAAGAAATGGACGGTGGTCAGCGATCATGACGGTCAGGAACAATGGAGTGTGCTTGAATGGAGAGAGTGTTCGTTCAAGGGGCGCAACTCTCGTCAAAGTAAAATTAGTGAAGTGGAGATAATTCATATCTCTTATCCAAGCGCAGTATTAGTGCGCTAGTAAAATTATCAAGGCGGTCAGCCGAGATAAAGGGAACAAAATAAGATGTACAAATATATACATGGCTGCATCAACGATCAATTGAGAAACGTAGCATTAATAGATTAATGCAATACATAAATAAATGCATATGCCATGTTTATGTTTTCTACTAACGACAGTGACAAATACACAATGCACTAATTAAATATAAATGAAATAATAAAATACACATGGTAATATCCAGTGAGAAATATGCACAAAGTAACTAAGATGGAACTTGTGATTAAGTTCGGCTTACCACCAGGTATTCCTCTAAGAGCAAGAATAAATTGTTAGACCAGACTAGACTGGTCAGCGAGAATGAGAAGTGAGAGAGTGTATCTGTCCCGCCTAAATCTACCTTATAGAGGTCCGGAAGAGATGGGCGGAAACAAAAATGCGATAGGCTAAAGATTATCGCTCACGTGGTTAAAGTCCGACGAAAGTTGCATCTTGGAAGGGTCAAGAGGCGTAGTGACTCGAATAATCTCCTTGATCCAAGAGAGACGTGGGTGGGGCAGAAGAAATAATAAAGCGTGTTCAATCCCAGGTGGTTTCGACTTGAAAGTCTAAGACCAAAGTAAATGACTGTTTGTTTGCTTCAAGTGGGAGATAAACGAGACATCATGGCCTAGATGTCGCCAAGGTGGTGGACTAAGTCTAGCGATAAGAGGAAAGGGGTGGGGGGTTGGTAGGGAAATCGGGACTAAAAATGGGAAATAATTAAAATAAAATAAATAAATAATAAATAATAATTAATGCTGTGATAAAATTGAGTGACTCTGTCAGCAAGCTTTTGACTTGTCACAGACTCAAGGTCGTCGGTTGGAACTTCAAAACGAAGCTTGACCTACTTCTTTGAATGGCGGTGATAAATTCAATTCAAAGACCGACAGTGACAAGCTTGAGAATTAAATAAATTTGATATTTATGCGCAAAATAAAATTTTATCACAAGACTTTTAACAAACTTTGTTGTATTGCCAAGCTGCCTCAAACATAACGTCATATAAAAGTTCTTAATAGACATATTACACAGTTATAGGGGTAATTTTGATTTTTTTTTCAAATAATCGGATCGGATCAACTGGTTCTTAGCTAAGAATTTCTTTTAATTGTAATGCAATTGTCATTTTTCAGCTTTTTTTTCCTGCCATGAGTAGGTTGACCATGTTTCACTTCCGTACAGCAAGGTGCTCAATACACAGGTCCGGTAGACTAGGGCTTTAGTACTGCTAGTCAGCAATATGTTGTCCCAGATTCTTTTCTGCAGCCGTGACATGGTGACCATTGCCTTGGCTATCCTGTTGTTTATGTCTTTATCCAGTAGAGTGTTGTTGGATATGATGGAGCCAAGGTAACAAAAGTGATCAACAATTTCTAGTGGTTGGCCATTAATGCTTACTTGAGGTGCAGTGTTTGTGTTTTGGACAAGTATCTTAGTCTTGCTTTGACTGATGTTTAAGCCGAGCTTCTGGCAAGCAGCAGATAATTTGTCAACCAGGCACTGTAGCTGAATATCAGAATCAGCCACAATAGCTGCATCATCAGCATACAGGAATTCCCTGACGAGTAGCTTCCTAACCTTGGTTTTTGCCCGCAGCTTTGATACATTAAATAGTTTTCCAGAGGATCTTGTATGGAGAAACACACATTCGTTTATGGCGTTGTACGCATAATGCAGTAGACAGGAGAAGAATATGCCAAACAGAGTAGGTGCGAGCACACATCCCTGCTTGATACCACTGCGAACCTCAAAAGGTGCTGATTGGGCTCCATTGAATTTGACAGTGCATTTAGTTTCCTCATGAAAACATTCAATGAGGGCAACCTATTTTCCTCAGGAGTTTGAAAAGGCCACTTCTGCTGACCATGTCAAAAGCTTTAGTCAGATAAACAAAAAACCATGTAAAGGGGTCTGTCTCTCTCTTTGAATTTCTCCTACAGTAGTCGTAGAGAAGATATCATGTCTATAGTGGATCTACCACTCCTGAATCCACACTGAGACTCTGGGTAGACTCTAGAAGCTAGTGGATAGTGCCACTCTAGCAAAGATCTTGCCCACTATACTGAGGAGAGAGATACCCCTGTAATTGTTGCAGTCACTCCGATCCCCTTTGTTCTTGTATATTGTGACTATAGTTGCGTCACGCATGTCCTGTGGGACATGACCTGTTTCCCAACAGTGGCAGAGGAGAATATAGAGTTCAGGGAGCAGGGGTGATTCGTTGACTTTCACTACTTCCACTACCATCACTCCCAGGAGATTTTCTATTTTTAATGCAGTTAATTCCTTTTTTAAGGTCACTGAGACTCGGAATATCATCTAGGCATTCCAGTACTGGAAGATCTGGTAGAGAAGCCAGGGCGACATCGTTTACTGTATTCTGTGTGGCATAGACCTCGAGGTAGTGTTCTGTCCAACGTTCTAGCTGCTTGGTTTGATCATTAATTTTTTCTCCTGATTTGGATAGAAGGGGGCAGCCTTAGACACTGTTGGACCCAGGGCCGCTTTAATGCCATCAAATAGAGCTTTGCTATTTCCTGAGTGGAGACTGTCTTGGATTCTGTTGCAGGTATCCCTCCAAAAGTTGATAGCACATTTTCTAGCCATTTGTTTCGCCTCTTTATTAGCACTTTTGAAGGCCTCCAAAGATCTTGGACTTGGCTTTTTCTTGTGAGCGAGGTGTGCAGATCGCTTTTTCTCGATGCAAGGTTTCATATGTGCTAGATTCGCCTCAAACCAGTCTACATTTTTGTGTTTTTGAGGCCCAAAGGCGGTGATTGCCGAACTGTAGATTACATCTCTTAATATCTCTCATCTGATAGAGATGTCTTCTTCACCACTTAACGAGGGGATTGAACTGTTCAGGAGCTCGCCAAAGAGTGCACACTTCTCTGGGTCACCTACATGGTTGACGTTAATTCGCCTAGTTCTGGGTTGAGTGGAAGTATAAGCCTTCCTGAGAAGTAGTTTGATTTTGCTTAGTACTAGTAAATGGTCTGAGTTGCAGTCCGCACTATGGTATGAACGAGTGTGGATGACACTTTTCAGATCCATCCTTCGGGTGATGCAGAGGTCAAGCTGGTGCCACCTTTTTGAGCGTGGGTGCTGCCAAGAGACTTTGTGGCGTTCCTTGCCAGAGAAGAATGTATTAGTTACACACAGTTCATGAGAGCTACAGAACTCGAGTAGCCTTTGGCCATTGTCATTGATTTTGCCAACACCATGAGGAGAGGCGTGTGCTGACGTGTGGACAACCTGGCACTCGCAAATTTACTGCCCAGACAATCCTAGATCTAAATAATTCAAAGAAAATAATAATTTTGAGACGTGTATGCTCTTGTTTACGATGTTCAATTACTTGGACTAAACATAGTAATGATTATTAGTATTATATGTTACATAGTTTAGTTTGAAAAAACAACAACAACGACACAACTTTACTTCTTATAACTACATTACAAAACAAAACCTTGTTTCAGCTTTTTGAATTTTTTCACGACATTTTTAAAAAGCTTATATCAACTCACTCTCTCTGTCTGTCTGGTCAAAAGTTTGTACCTGTTATTTCTCTGAAACCCAATAACCCAATTTCGGATCGTGTTGAAAGTTTGCACAATTTTTTGCACAATAGTCGACTGAGGCTTATTAACAATTCAATTACATGACTGATCCAAACTAATTTATTCACCTAATATAAGCTTTGTTTTTTTAAGATTTTTTTTTATTTTATTTTAATAGTTGTGTAGTGTTAACGAAATTGGCGCGACCTGTTTAGTGTTTATGTATAATATATTGTTGTTAATCTAAGCCAAGCACTCAACGAAAAGAGGTAATAATAAACAATGTATTTAATTTCAGTCTTAAAATAAACAACGAGACGTGGACTTCATCTATCAAGCCACAGGGGATCTTGTCTTAAGTTCTACAAGTCATTTTCTACCAAAACAATAGTACAGACCACCGACACACTTCCCAGGTCGCTCCAGGTCTTCAATACAGTTCACTGGTAGCACGAAAGCCGTCTCTTAGTCCCAGACTCCCATAACTAGCTGATGACTTCAGCCGGATCTAAAACAGTTCTTCATCTAAAATCAATATGTCGTCTATTCCTCGTGTTGAACAGTGTGCTGGTGCGCACCATCTGTGTCGGCGCGGGAGCAGGGTTATAACACTGCCCCTTCATAGCTCTGTTCGTCCCAAACAGATTCAGATGCACTGCAAGGTTGTAGACGTTGGTCTGTGCAGGTGGAGATCGGTCTCCTCAGACGGCAGCGTGCGTTTTCCTCGAAGCTTTCTGCACTTCAATACCCATGTGCCGCATTCTCTTTCTCCAGTTGGCCATTCCGTTCTTGAGACGATGTCGTGATCGTTGCTTCGATTTCTTCAAGACCTTTGTCGCTGATGCTCGCCTTTTGACGAGTACAGAAGTTGTGGCAATACCCGTAATTGTCATCAAGACACTTGGTCTTGCAGGCCGTTTCAGCAGACCTTCTCGATAGACGCTATGTGCCATAGTTGGAGGCACGGGCGTAGCGAGGATTTTTTTCAATCCTCCCCGAAAATTATATATATATATATATATATATATATATATATATATATATATATATATATATATATATATATATATATATATATATATATATATATATATATGTATATATATATGTTTGAATGAATGGATGTGTGTGTGTGTGTGTACATAATTAATCTCTATTACATTCTCACCATTCATTCTTTTGGAAGACGTTTATTGTGCCCTTGAATAGGTTCTTCCTGGAATTAGTGGGAAAATTGTAGACTCCTCGTCCCTGACAGCAAGGGGTCTGGGGGAGCGCGAGCCCTGACCAGCGTAACTGTCGGACCAAAAGAAGGCCCCTTTATACTGTCCATACCTGCGTTCGCAAGGACATCGCTGTTTGTAGTGCGGTCCTGCCACCGTATGTCCATGATGGAGCGCAAGCATCTTTGGTGAAAGCGCTCAAGAAGACTTAGTTGTTGTTTTTTTTATAGTGTCCATGTCCCTGGAGTTAGTGGAAAAATTGTAGAATTCCCGTCATAGCCAGTAGGGGGACTGGGGAAAGCGGAGCCCCGTCGCCAAGCACTATTTCTGGTATTGAAAGCCTAAATGCATATTATGAGGTACCTACAGTGCATTATTTTACTATTAAAAAGTTTTATTTCAAAAACCTAATGTGCTATTCTTAAACCTAATGTGCTATTCTTACTGACTTAGACCCTTCCGCGCTGTTCGGAGCATTTGCTCGCAAGCTGTTTCCACAAAATTTCTCACTGGCAATTTCTGAAGCCTCTTCCCACCTGCTCTGAGGACCTCCATGAAAGTGTGGTGCCAAATTGTACTAGGATGTCATCGCAACTCTTATTATGCGTAATTCATTTTGTCGAAGAACATGTCCCGCAAACCTCATGCGACGCTCTGTCAAAACCTTACTAAGGTGTCGACCCGATCTTTAACTGACTCCTAAAATCAGTCTTAGCCATCTTTGTACAGCCACATTTAGTGCTTTTCAATTTCGGCAGACGACTATTCATTGCACTTTATTAATGGAGCCCAGCCACTGGTAGACATCTGTAACTTCTCTTGACTACGAGCTAGGAATTAGGTGACTATTTTGCTCTAGATGTTATATCGAAAAGGGAAGTTTTATCGTCAAAATCATCTGTTCGGGGGTTTTAAACTAAAATATATCTGAAGTTGATTTTTTTTTAAAATTCAAAACCACATTTAGCTACGGTCATAGAATTTGGTGACTGTAGTTTGCTTTAGAAATAATATTGAAGAGAGAGGCTTTCAACCTTGAAACGATATGTAGGGGGATTTGAAACTCAAAACTATCTTGAGGGGTTTTAAACTTTTAAAAAAGCCATCTGAAGGAGAGGGGTTGAAACTCAGCCCCCCCCCCATTGGCTTGGCTACGTTCAAAGAATTTTAATGTGTAATTTTTTAAAATTATATTTGTGAGCTTGCGCTCCCAGAGCTATTTTATATGTATTTTTGTTGTATAATTGTACTTCCGCATATTTTTATATAGGTTAGTGCGGGATAGTATAAAAAGTGATGTACATGCTGTCTTAAAACAGTTGAGTGTACATTTGACCAGTGGTCAGTACAGTATCTCTGTCTATGTGACAGCCGATGATCTTTGTGGTCTGTCGTGTAATTATTTTATTATTCTGTACCTGGGACGGCCTGCTATTATTACTGCTGAATATAACTACTGTGTTACTGTTGAATGTAACTGCTGAAATACATGCTGAATAGAACTGCTGAATAGAACTGCTGAATAGAACTGCTGAATAGAACTGCTGTATCTAATATTGTTGCTATTACTCTGCTGAATATAACTGCTATTGTTATTACTGCTGTAGATCCCGGAAATCTAGTGTTATTTTGTTTCTGTAGTGTTGTTGCCTTAGTCGGCTTAGATCTAGTGGCTTAGTCTGTTCTTAGTGAAGTAATACTAATAGTAAGGTACTAACTAAGGTGTTCTTGTTTTAGTTTTAGTTATGGGTTGGTTGTAGTAGTAGAATATTGTAGATCTAGACTACTTTATTGTAGTGTGTTTGTGTAGATCTAATCGCATAATTGACTAATATTACACTTATATTCTTTGACACTACGTCACTATAGTTTATTTATCAGTATAGATTGTTCTGAATTTTTAAATTAAAACAAATTTATGTTAAATGACTTTATTTTTTCAAAAATATCGACAATAGGTTGTTCAGAATTTTAAAATAAAGTAATTTACTAGAAACGATTATTGAAAATCACTTTTCGAGTTATTTTACAGTTTATTTTCTTGCTGAAACATAATAAAAGTTGATTAATCGGTAAAGAATGTTTCGGATTTTGTTTCGAAAAAGAAATCGACCTACATTACCTTAATTTTCTTACAAATCGTCGCCAAAAATGATCCGAATGTTAAATGTAAAATCTAAAAACGCTAATAAATGTTTGAAATTCCTCTTCTAATAAATAAAACAAATAATTTTCTCATTTACGAAAATTGGTTGTTCCTGATTTTAAAAATATTTTAACTCTATTTATGTAAAACGCACTTCTCTCTTACACTACATTTAACTTTCTAGTTAAAACGTTAGAAAATCTAATTATCGTTAATATTATGTTCCGATTTTTAAGAAAAATAACTTCCTAACACCAAAGTATGGTTTGAAAATCTCTACACAAGGCTATGGTACATCTAATTTTCATAACAGACCATACATTTTATTAACGGTATTTGATTAATCTGCAATTCTTATTTTCTCTCCCTATAAATATATAAATATCCGGAACAATCTATTAAAGAAACTAATGATGTTTCGAAAGGGAAATTAAATTTTTATCAGAGTTTCAATAGCTTATTGTCTTTATTTTTTTCTTGCTATTAACATGACGGACAGACAGACAAAACAAAAAAAAAGCGTCTTTAGTTCTTTTATATATATGCTATATACATATTTAGTCTAACTAGCCCATCAAATGAAATGATAAAAGAACGAAATTGGTGCACCAATGTGAACACTCGTGAAGCTGCTCGTATAGATGATATTTTTTAGTCTAACTAGGCCGTGTGACGTAGTGGATTTTTTTCCTTTGACGTCATATGGAATAAATTCTTTAAATGAAATGCTAAAACAACTCGGTATAGTAATGTTTATTAAACCTCGTAATGTGACTCGCATTTTAAAAAGACAATAGCTAGATTTAGATCTAATCAAGAATTTTTATACTAGATCTAGTTTTTTTTTATACTAGAGCTAGATTTTTTACACTAGATCTAGATTTTTTTTTACGCTAGAGCTAGAGTTTTAAAACTAGATTTAGATTTAAGTTCTAATTAAAATCATTGTAGAATCTAGATCTAGAATTTCATGGTCTAGTTTAGAATGTTAGTTGTTTTACATTTTTCGGATGTTCCTTCGGAGTTGTAGTCCAAACCTCCCGCAGGACGACGGGCAGAGTTTAAAACTAGGACCATCGATGAATCTAAATGACATCCAGCGCGCAAACCGCACTACCAGACCGCCATGATTTAGACTAGATCAAGATCTATACTTTTAATTTCTAGACTTAAAGTGTAGCTTTTTATTTCTAAAGTCTAGTTTGTCAATATGTCAATATTGCAATGTTATAAAATACTAAAACTAATCTATTATTTTAAAATTTAATATTGCGATTAGTCTATTAATTGACTATCTAGTGTGTGTTTTTTTTTACATAAATCTTATCTAAATTACATCTACATTATCCCAAATATATATTATAGATCTAGATCTAGTAGAATTGGATATTGAGAGGGCTAAATTAGAAGTTTAATTTAGGTAAGTCTACATCCTCATTCTAGTTCCATTTAAATGAAAAGGCTCAATACCAAAAGATTTTGTACATGTCCGGTAGTTGTCATTCCGTAATGTGTAGGTATATTATCAATAATAGGCTATTAGTTTGTAACCAGTTTGTCATTAGGTTAAGAGCAATGCCTGGTATTGCGGTTAGCGCGCAGGACTGATTATCTCTACGGTCTCTGTTTCATACCCTGCTCGATGCCATCCTCCGTCAAATGAATCTTTGAAACATTATTACTTTTAACAATCAAAACAAAATCACGTCTTGAATATTCCTTGCAAATATGCGGATCCGACAGGGATCCGTCTCTTACGGGGTCGCCTCTGAGTTTGTGTGGCAACACAAACTCTTGTGTGTTGCAACACAAACTCTCTTTGTAATCTTGTTTTATATTAAAGAGGTATTTTTAGCTTCAAACCCAGCTGAAGAGGGGTTTAAACTCAAAACTTCTTTGGCTACGCTCATACAATTTTGAGTGTGTAATTTGCTTTTTTATATTGAAGAGGAGTTTATCGTAAATTTTGGAGAGGGGTTTAAAATCAAAATCTTTCTTAGATGTGTTATTGGAGTTTGGGGATAGTCGTTTGCATTTTTTTTTGGTTTTATAGAAGAGGGGGATTTAAATGCAAAACCCCTGGTAGAGTTTTAAATTCAAAACCCCCTGGTAGTGGTTTTTAAACTCAAAACCCCCAGGTAGGGGGTTTCAAACTCAAAACCCCCTTGGCTGTGCTAGGGCAAGTGATGGTTTAGTATTAAAATTTTAACCTAAAATAAACAAAATTTAAGCAAAAGATCAGTCACTATCCTCCGACACCCCCCCCTGCGACGGGGGGGATTTCATTTCGGGGGGAGGGGGTTTGAACCCCTCCCCCTGGCTACGCTCATGGCTGGAGGTCCACACCTAACCATGATTTCAAACAGATTGTCATTCTCAGTCCACAAATCACCCTTACAATGTTCCATGTGTAAATGTACATCAAGCTGAAATTGGTTCACTATCGTTCATGTTACTCTCTCTGGTGAAAAAAGCATTAATTTCCACTAGTTTAAGAGCCTGATAGTGGGTTTCTTACATGACTGATCCAAACTGATTGATACAATTACACTTAATAGAAGCTTAGAATATTAGCTTTGTTGTTTTTTTTAAGTATTTTTTAAAATGCTTTTCTTGTTTTTTTTAAATTCACTTCATTGCAAATTATTTCACTAAATATTGATTCCCAAATCACAAATTAAGAGAGTTCAGTTATTACAAACTGCCATTATTTGTATGCTTTTTGTTAGGTAAGAGAACCGATTTAGTTTGGACCATTATACAGTACATATATTTGGCTGTAAAGTCCAATCCTCGATGTCAACATGGGAGATGAGACTGTGGATTGCGCGATGAAAATGTATTAAAGTGAGGGAGATTTGCGCTGCATCATAATTCAGTACATAATACTCATGTGGCATAAAGAGATGCCAGTTCATGAAAAAAATTGCAGCTAGTAAAATTTTTTATTTGATTTGGACAATAAAAATAGTCTCACAATTTTGACCACATCATCATCATGATCGCCCTCAGGAGGGTGCAAGGTAGTGTACATGCACCCCCCCCCCCTCCTGGATTCTGAGTAACCAAATTCTGGTAGTTTTTTTACACCATCAAATGAATTAAAATCTAAGTAGCTCAACAAGTCGTGCTTCTATTGAAGTCCAGTTGTAAAGATAAGTTAATGTTGTAGTAGACTAACCAAGTCTGATTACGAATCGCTGTACGACCATGTACGTGCACGTTGCACCCCTCTAAATTCTGAGTAGCCAAATTTCAATTTTTTAACACATTCAAATCAATTATTTTTTTCTAAGTAGCAACTTAACAAGTAGAGCTTCTACTAAAGTACAGTAGTAAGGATACACTACTATTGTAATAAACTAGAACAGGCTAGTCTGTAGTTCATGTACGACCATGTGTCAGGTTCTTTTCTTGCTTGGCTCATTAGGGGTTACTCAATTAATTAAATAATACTAAATAAACTCCAACTCCAGCTATTCATGAAAATAATAATAACTTTAATATCCAATAAAGCACATCTCTCAGGAAATATTGTTATAAACCTGGTGGTGGCACAGATGGGGGTAGTGGTGTGTGTGTGTAGTCAGCCGACGCAAATCGCCCCAGGCCAGCGCTAGACGAGCGGTCAACCGTGAGAGCTACGAGGGTCAGCCGAGACGAGTGTTAACATGACAGTTAAGGGAAGGATCGCCGTCGTGAACAGAGCTCATGAGCGTCACGAGGGACGTAGTCATGTGACGAAGCTAGAAACGTCGAGCGATGTTCCGTCCGGTTCTAGAAGGCCATTAGGGACCCTATATAAAGAGCGGAGGTGTCGCAGTCAAGACGGTTCACGACAGAAGGTTCACGACAGAAGGTTCACGACAGAGGTTCAGAACACAGTCGACTACAGCACAGTTCAACGGTGTGGTTCTGTACGGAGCATTACGACGGTTCAGTGTGGAGTACTGTCAAGTACATTTGAGACGACTGGCGTCTTGATTTTGGTCTGCGATCGAGTCCGACACAACGAGCCCTAGTGTGTGAAGTCAGTCCTGAACTGTTGAACCCAGTGCAAGCCCTGAACGAGACGGAGAGGCCGGTGCAAGAGTTGATACGGCGTACAGTGTTATCGGAGAGTCCGAGACGAGACAGAGAGACTAGTGCAAGAGTTGATATGGCGGAGAGATATTTGTACAGTCTTGTGTTACGTGCTGCCAATTGTACAGTCTTGGCTGTTATTTATTCAACTATTAAAGTGTTACGTTACTTTGGAGCCCTGAGTTGTCAAGTTGTTTAAGTTGGTGGTGTATGGCGCAGTTTGCAGAGAGCCTGGGTAGTGAGATTCGTAACAATATTATTACACAAACACCAGTCCTGGAAGCAACTAACCTACCTTCCTGGACCGGGAACAAGACTTCACCGACTAACGCACTCTCTCTCACATTCAAGGAAGACTAAACCATTCAGTTCACATCACGTGCAAGACAATTCACATTCATAACCTGGGAGTACATAAACAAAGGGATGTAACTATCATGCCAAAATATCAACAAAGTAATTTATTCACTCTCGCCATACCTCCCCTGACACCATAAACGCTTTAGTATAGGATTGCACAATAGTAGTGTCAAATAATCCACAGCACTTTATTCCTGACGATTTGTTTTCATTTGCACATAATTATAGTTATTATTATAATTAGTTAAGGTCTAGAATACGATAACCTTTTTTTTCCTTGGAGGAAAAATACTGCTTCTTCTTTCATTGTGATAAATATGAAAGTTTCAATAAGCAAGTGAAGAGTGCTGCCATCTTGATCTATGTATTTACGTCTTACGGTAAAACATGTCCTCCAGTTTACGATAGAAGAGAAATAAGAAAGCTCTTGATATGTCATTGTTTTAGTTAACATGTTAATTTTTATCAACGGAGCACTGGCAGCAACAAAACATAAAAATAGAAGCAGCAACATTGTGAATTAACTGCATTTGTTGGGCGTTTTGGTGCAGACACTGCAGACATTAAGCTGATGTCTTTGATTATTCGGTTTGTTGATTGCGATTGTAGTCGAGAAGACTTCATTCGTTTTGTCCCCGTTGTTCAGAGAGATGCACTGCCTGTGTCTAGCGTCGTTGTCAGCGAATACATTATGTACAATCTAGATTTGGACAAACAACTAAACCAAATCTACCATGGCTGTAATGGCTAGCATTCAGAACTGTGACTTAACCTTGTTATCAATGACCTGAATGACGTTACAGATATATGTAATGCTGTTGGTGTCATTAAGAAGGCAATTTCTTCCGTAACAGTCCCAAGCGAGAGCGTTAACGTTAAAGTTACCTCTTTTGTGGGAGACACAACGAACTGAGAAATACGAATCCATTAGTACACGAGGAGGAGGCACTGATTACTGATTGTGTTTTAATTGTTGTCAATTATTCATCTGGTCTTGAACGAGTTTCACTGATGCTGCAGTCAGTCCAACTTAACAGCTTAACTTGAGGAAGGCTAGACTGTTGGCAGACAAACTTGGTACCGGGTACTTAGTTGGTGATGCCGAGAATTTGCAGCCAACAGACATGCCGACACCGAGCAAAAACTACATGTTTGGATTTAGGGAGTTATAACAGAACAGGACTTTTACACTTCCTATCGTGATTGGTTAGTTTCTTCATTGCGTCTCGTTTTTTCAAGCAATAATAACGCTCAGTTCAACCTAAGACGATGAAAGAGCTGCAACGTAAAGAATATGAGAACTGCGCGGTAAGCGTTCATCACCAGCTGGTCCGTCATGACGGGAAGCAATTCCGTAGTTAACTTTTGATAGTGTCGGCAGCCATCAGTTTTGTTTGATCAACCGTTGGAAAGCACGGGTCACACAGATAAACTTAACAGCGTGTACAGTAAATACTTTGTTCATATTTTTAGTTGTTGTTTTTCTATTTACAGTGCACTTAATATCGCATAGGTAGTAATATTGTACATATCAAGAAAATTGAAGCGACGACTTTGAGAGATAGGTGACAACTTGCATCTCCCTGCAAAAATTCCTGCGGGCACTCATTACCACATGTATTTGTACTTTTAAATTGTAAGTAAGTCTATATGTAAACACGTTTATAGACAATGACATAAAACTCTAAAATCAAATGACTGCAAACAGTGCAGAACAAACAGATGGCCCATATATACTTATACTATTGCTAGTACCCTTTGTGCTATCATTGAATAGCCTAATCCTGCTATGTGTCATTGATTTAATTCTCTACATCACAAAAATGTTACTTGTTTTATTTAATAAATCAGTTTGTTATACTCTAATCAGTGGTTGATGTATACGGTGCCAGACTGTGAAATAATACGCTTTGTACGGACTCTACATTTAGTTCCGTTTCCTGGACATTTCAGCAATTCTAATTGTCTCTCTGCTCTTTTCTTATTAGCAATATTTTCTGCTTTCTTGTGTTCCATGTGCATTACGCTGAAAATGACAGCCGTTTCAATGACAACCATCACAACCAGGAAGACGGCTAACTTGGTTTGATCTCGTCGACATTCAGGCATGTTCTGAAATAGAACACAAGCTTAACACTTGAAAATCAAAACAATTTGCAAGTAAATTTTTCTTACAATTATAATTAATTTATAGACTTTAAAGAAGTTATATATAAAAAATTAAATTGTAAATTGTAATCTATTGATAACAAATCTTGCAATATGGGAAACCTACGCTACACCAATAATATTTATCACTTTAAAAAAAAAAAACATTTAAAAATAAAGTTTAAAAGTAAGATTACAAAGAGAGTTTGTGTTATCTAACAAACTCAGAGGCGGCCCTCTCAGAGACGCTTATTTGCAAGAACTATTCAAAGCATGATTTTGATTTAATTGTCCAAAGAAATAACATGTGAAAGATTCTTTTGACGTTGCTTTTTCTTAACAAACTAATGACCTACGAGAGTTTTAGGCTTGCTGGTATCGAACTCGTACTTCGATTTCGAATTTTTGGATTTTTAGGGCACACCTGATTCAACCCAACTCTGATGGGTACCCGAGTTTAGTTGGGGGATAGTAAAGACGTTTGGATGTTGAGCTGGCCAAAGAAACAAGATGAACTTAACATCATCTGACCTATAGATAACAAGTACTGAAAGGGGAACTTTACTTATTTAAACATATAGATTAGATTTACGTAAAAATAAAAGCCTGGATAGTCTATAATGTAAGCGCAAAATGCTACTCATTGACTGACTCGTTGATCATGAAATCTCTTAAACTGACGTAAAGATCCGCATGAAATTTTGTACACAAATTCCTTTTACCTTATAGGTGCTCACAAAGAACAGTATTTGACATAATAGCAACCTTGGGATCGATATTCTCGAAAACCGCAAGCTTTCTATCAAACCTTTGTATTTTATTTTCGGTATTTCCCCACAAAGAGGCAGTCTACATGTCACGCATTAAAAAAAAGTAGTCAACCCTCGGCGTAGCATACACTTCTGAAAGACACAGTTGTCCAAATGGGGTGGGTTTGGGCAAACGGCTGTGAGTGAATGAAAAGAACTCTGGAGCGAGCAACATACAATAGTCCATGACTGAAAGCAGGTTTTGGAAGATAAAGGCATATCTTTTAAACGTTTGGCCTTGTGCTTTATTAATTGTCATGGCAAAAGCTAATCTAATTGTCATGGCAAAAGCTAATCTAACAGGGAATTGTCTGCGCATAAAGGTAAAAGGTAAATTTGAATCTGATGGAGTCAGGGATATTCCGGGGGAAAAGGACAGTTTGTGAGGTAGAAGCTGCGATAGTTTTACACTCCAGTATGTTGCGGTGAATGTAACCGCTGAAGAGCAGGGATATGGAGAGACGTTGACCCGGATTGTAAACTCGAGGAGGGTAATGCGGACGTTCTCGGAAGATAGTGATAGTAGTGGGAAGTATTTGAGACATCGACACAATTTCAGCCTCGCCACCATAAACGCCGGAAGTATTCATGTAGTCAACGTATTGTCGAGCAATGTGTATGACTGTGCTTCCGTGAGTAAGAACAACGAACAGGGCGTCGCCATAGTTGTTCCATTGTTCGCAAACAAAGCTTACAGCCATCTTTCAAAGTTGGAGAGCAACAGTTTCGTCGATGACGTTTTTCCAGAAATTTGCGACTGATGGAAATAAACAGTTACCTGATGCAGGAATTTCGACTAGATTGAAAGATCTGTTGACTCCGAGAAATATACGTGAAGCCGAGACCATGGTTAGGAAACGAAGGGCAATACGAAGGGGCCAAATCAAAATAAAGTTACAGAAAAAAACATGCAACTATTTTAATGACACCAGATATTGACGAAGGTAAAAAATTCACACATAAATGTGCCTTTACCTTTGTGTCTTTCTGAGTATTTTATTAAACTTTGTTTTTGTATTTGAAGATTATGGTTCAGTGTTTTATGTATAATTGCTACTTTACTTTTGAGTCTTCTATCCTGAAGGCTTTCTAAATTTAGTGATTTTACTAAAGGTGTTACTCTAGTCAATTGTGAATATTCGTTTATTATAAATCTTACTGCTCTATTTTGTGTCTGTTCTAGTTTCTTGATGTTTTCTTGAGTTGAGGGGTCCCAAACAGAGGATGCATATTCTATTATTGGCCTAACCAAGGTTAAATAACATTTTAGTTTTATGTTCTTATTTAATTTATAGAAATTTCTTTTAATAAACCCAAATGCTTTGTTTGATTTTTTGATAGCTTCATCGATATGGGGATTCAATGACAGTTTTTCATTTATTATAACACCTAGGTATTGTGAGCTGGCGCTTCTAGATCTATTTTTTATCTATTTTTATCTTTTTTAAAATTTGTGTAAACTATCTAGGCTAGTGCTGAGTGCATGTATGTTTCCCGCCAGCTCTTTAACGTTAGAGTTAGTGTAGATGAGTCATAACCTGGCTCTATAAAAAGAACGGATGATGCCGTGTCTGGTCTCTTTGTCCTGTTTGGGCCACTGGTATTTACCTCATGCATTTAGGTATGTGTATGTGCTAGACCAGGTCTAGTTCATTATTTTTTTTTCATGTCTTATGTTTTATGTATTTGTAATTGCAGGCTATAATTCCCGCCTAACTGCCTGCTATATAGCTGCCTAACTGCCTGCTGTGTAGCTAGTAGCCCATAGACAGCGCAACCATCAACAGCGTTTCCGTTGAGTAACGGATTGTTAATACCTCTTGACATGGTAGCCATCTGTTTCTCTGTCTTGTTCAATATGGCACCAAACGTTTCATCAGAGTTGTTCAGCGAGGTACTGATACCTATCTGTTTAACTATGGTACAGACCTGCTCGTTGACCTATTTCAGCTTCGTACCCAGCTGTACCAAGAACAAGTCCATCCGTTCATTCACGGCGTTCATGAGCTCTCTGATATCTGGTTGTACTTCGAACAGATACGAGTTGGGGTCTTCATCTTCGTCCAGCAAGTCTTGTCGAAGGCGTTCTCTTAGGGTTTCCTTGTTTCCAAGCATTATCTTATCTTATCTTATATAATACAGACGTTACTTCAAAAAAGAAGATGATTACGTCCTACGCGTCATGCATTTAGTCATGCATATTAACCAATGACTTAAATTCTGACAAGTCACTGGTTTTCCTGGCTAGCTCAGGCAACCCATTCCATGCTCTAATAGCACTAGGGAAGAAGGAGTATTTGTACTAATTTGTCCTAGCATATGGGACGATGAATGTACCTTTATCTTTGTGTCTTTCAGAGTATTTTATTAAATTTTGTTTTTGTATTTGAAGATTATGGTTCAGTGTTTTATGTATAATTGCTACTTGCCGATGTGCCCAAAATCACAAATCACAAATCACAAATCACTTTTGAGTCTTCTATCCTGAAGGCTTTCTAAATTTAGTGATTTTACTATAGGTGTTACTCTAGTCAAATGTGAATATTCATTTGTTATGAATCTCACTGCTCTATTTTGTGTCTGTTCCAGTTTCTTAATGTTTTCTTGAGTTGAGGGGTCCCAAACGGAGGATACATATTCTATTATTGGCCTAACCAAGGTTAAATAACATTTAAGTTTTATGTTCTTATTTGATTTATAGAAATTTCTTTTAATAAATCCTAATGCTTTGTTTGATTTTTTTTTTATAGTTTCATCAATATGTGGATTCCATGACAGTTTTTCAATTATTATAACACCTAGGTATTTTGCGTTTTTAGTCTGTGTTACTGGTTCGCCATGAATAAGATAAGTGGAATTAATTTGTTTTATTTTTTTGTTACTCTTAACAACTGACATTTTTCTGGGTGGAAAGACATGCTCCAATTTGATTCCCATTTCTGTAATTCATCTAATTCTCTTTGTAAAATATCTGTGTCTTGTGTTGTTTTTATTGTTCTATATATTATGCAATTGTCTGCAAATAATCTGACTTTTGTTCCTGAAGTAATGCAATTTGGTAAATCATTTATGTAAATTAAAAATAGTAGTGGACCCAAGACTGTTCCTTGAGGTACACCTGAGTTTACTGTTATTGGTGTTGATTTAGAGCCATTTATTATTACAGTTTGTTCTCTCCCTATCAGAAATTCTTTAATCCACTAATGCAGTGGACAATTAATGCCAAAATATTTTAATTTTTTAAGCAAACTATGGTGGTGAACTTTGTCAAAAGCCATAGAAAAATCTAGTAAGATAGCATCTATTTGTTCACTATTATCTAAACCTTTTGAAAAATTATCAATTAGTCCTATTAGTTGTGTTTCACATGATCTATATTTCCTAAAGCCATGTTGGTATGGTGTGAGGACATTTTGTTTGTCTAAGTGGCTTATGATGTTGTTCTAGGATTTTACATGTGATGCTGGTAAGTGATACTGGTCTGTAGTTTCCTGGGTCAGATTTTTCTCCTTTTTTAAATAGAGGGGTGACATTTCCAGTCCTTTGGTACTCTGCCCTGGTTAAGTGAAACCTGAAAGAGTATTTTGAACACTGGGGCTAGCTCATTGCTTAGTTCTTTGAGTAATCTAGCTGGAATACCATCAGGTCCAGATGCTTTATTTGTTTTGGTGTTGGCTAATAGTTTTTGAATTCCATTTTTTTGTACTACTATATCTTCTATGTTGTCTACTTGGTTCAAATTTAGTAATATGTCTTTGTCTCCTGGGGCTGAGAATGCTGATGCAAAGTATTTGTTAAGGATGTTTGCTTTAGTTTCATTATCATTTTGTATTATGTTATGTTTTAATGGTGCTATGCCTGTTGTTTCCATTTTCTTAGACTTAATGTATGACCATAGGTTTTTGTTGTTATCTTTAGATATTACATTGTTTATGTATTCACTCTGCAGCTGTCTGCTTACTTTTTGGGTTAAGTGTTTAATTTTTAGATACTTTTTGTAAACTCTTTCTGTCTTAGTTTCTTTAAATTTTCTATATAGGTTTTCCTTCTGTTTACAAAGCTTCTTTAGTCTATTATTAAACCAGCATTTATATTTTTTTAAATGTGTATTTAGTTGGTATATGATTTTCTATAATGCTTTTAAGATGGTTTTTAATGAAATTTTAGAGATTATCGACTGGTTGGTTAATGTCTTTTTCTAATAGGAATGTTTGTTGATGTTTAATGCAGCTTTGTGTAGTTGTGTTAGGTTACATTTATTCCAGAGTAAGATTTTTCTTTTGGGTTTTGAATTGGCTACTGCTTTTATCTGACTGCGTATTTTTATGATCTTATGGTCTGATAGACCAGTGATAATATCATAATCAACTACTAATTCAGGTCAGTCCATTTCAGTCCACGACACCGAAGCTCTTGTTTCAATTCTTTTAGATCAAGTTCAGCAAGCAGTTTTACAGAAGCCATAAGAAATCCCACTTCTGACACCAGTGTTATGATCTTCTCTATCAGGCCTTCTGCAAACACTACTTAACAACACAACAGCACATCTAACAAAAGAACTTGACAACAAGAGCTCAAGTAACAAAGTGGCGATTTAATTACAACTACATCAACAGCCAATAAACACAGTTGGCTAAATCAAATGCTTTCTTGTACTTAACAGAACTGCCTAACACTACAAGTCTCTCTAGCTCATACAGCTACATTCTCAAGGACTCAAAGGTACATCACAGTCCTTCTGCTTTGCTGTTCTGGACGCAACTGTCCTTGTAAACGCACTGTCTCTCGACCGTGGAGGCTCTTGATCACATGACCACAACACAGCTCATACTTGCGGTTATTAGCTATACTGTCCCTTGTCTATCGACAGCAGTGGACCCTTTGACCTGTGTGGTTGGCCTGAGTCGTTTGTAGCAGTAGGCCGCACACACATTAACCCTTTCAGTCCGCCACTAGAGTTACAACAATATATATATATATAGTTTTTGAGATCTGATTGTGACATACGGACAGATGGACATTTTGCACAAATCTAAAGGTGGCTTTTCCTCTTACGTCCGCCGCTAAAAATCACATTACGTCAATGAGAGCATAAAGTACTTCAAACTTTTTAATTACCTTGGCACTGTCTTAGACAATACATTTAACTGGAAACACAGATTACACCGCCAAACAAGAACAACAAAGATTAAAACGTCTGAGAAAAATGTCATCCTTAAGTGTTAGCGAAAAAGCCTTGTCAATGTTTACTGTGACAGGTTAGCGAATGTGACGTGTGTTTGGCGTGGTAATTGTCTAGAGGATGATTATTTTCGAAATCTATCACACACCAACCCGTCAGCATATAAATCGGGAGCAGACACGCAACGAGACAAGCAATGAAAGAGAGATACAAAATTAAAAATGAAGAATATTTATTTACATCAATATTTACATAGAAGAATAAAAAGGGGGAGGGTTTGCACCTATCTCTAATCAATAATATATCTAATCATCACTCTTGCACTTAATAAGAGAGTATGTCACTTTGTCTTCTGAACTTAGCTGGTTGTCCTGTTGTGTCGCTGCTGGTTGTGTCCTGGCTTGAGGTTCTGCAGCTGGAGGCGGCGCTCTAACGGGTAGAGGGACGCCGGTGATACAGTTCTTGTGGAGTCTCAATCCAAAGTTCTGATATCTGTAGTGGGCACTGTAGGGCGGGTGGCCGGCTACCGTGGGCACTAGTGGTACTGCGGGCAGAGCGGATCTGCCGTGGGCAGCGTAGTGAGTTACAAAGTTCAGGCAAAGCTATGACGTCTCGCACAGACTCTGGGTCTATAGTGACGTCGTACCTATAAGTTGACAGGTGGGCTGTCGAATACATCCGATAGCACCAAGTAAATAGTTGAGTGGATCCCAGTAGGCAGGAGGTGATACTCAATATCAAATAGGCAATTAACTAGGCAGACATTGCCAAATAAATAGGTAGGTAAATAGGCAGGTAAATAGGCAGACACCTGAGGGAGGCTGTGGATAAATAAAGACAAGTTAGGACATGTCTCTCATGCATCTTATCGATGCCCTCGACTGAGGTGCATTCGTCAGATTGGTGAAATTGCCTTTGAGCACAATGGGGAGATGATAACAAAAGAGCATTTGGAAAATTGATGGCTGATAGCAGTAATATAAAAATGTACATAAAAGGGGAAATAATAATCTCAATTAAACAACACAAGTTGAAAGAGAAAAAAAAGTGGGGATGGGCGGTGGTCAGCGACCATGACGGTTTGTTTACATACGACCGTCGGCCGAGAACAATGGAGCGAGCTTGAATGAGGAGAGCGTCCGTTCAAGGGACGCAACTCTCGCCAAGGTAGAATGACTAAAGGGGAGATAATTCATATCTCTTTTCTAAACGCAGTATTATTGCGCTAGTAAAATCATCAAGGCGGTCAGCCGAGATAAACGAAATAAAATAAGATGTACAAATATATACATGGTTGCATCAACGATCGATTGAGCAACGTAGCATTAATAGATTAATGCAATACATAAATATATATACATGCCATGTTTCTGTTTTCTACTTACGACAGTGAGAAATACACAATGCACTAATTAAATATAAATGAAATAATAAAATACACATAATAGTCTCCAGTGAGAAATATGCACAAAAAACTAAGATGTAACTAACTTGTGATTAAGTTCGGCTTACCACCAGGTATTCCTCTAAGAGTAAGAATAAATGAAGTACTTCCGACTCGATTGACAGCGATAGAGAAATAAGAGGGTCTGGCTTGATTTATTTACTTTATAAAGGCCTGGGAGAGACGGGCGGAAACAGGAAATGTCCTAGGCTAAGAATTATCTTACACGTGGGTGAATCCGACAAGAGTCGCACCTTGGAGTGTCACCAGGCGTGTTGACCCGAGTAATCTCTTTGGTCAAAGGGAGGCGTGGGAGAAAGGGGGGGGGAAGAAATATTGGCTTGCGGTCCACCCAAGGTAGTGTCAACTGCGGCTGTCAGACATCCGGCGGGTAAGACCAAAGAGATCGTGTGTTTACCTTTCCCCGATCAAAGTCATATAAATGAAAGGACGCTAAGGTGGTGGACCAAGTCTAGCCTGAAGAGGAAAAGGTGGGGCGGGTGGAGAAATTGGGGATAGAGCGGAGAAACAATTTAATTAAAATAAATAAATAATAGTAAATAGTGATTAATGCTGTGATAAGTTTGAGTGACTGACAGCAAGATTTTGACTTGTCACATTTACAAGCTCGCATATGCAGTAAAGTTTCAACTTTTCAGCCCGGTTTGACAATCTCAACATTAACAAGGGAAAACTATTTTTAAAAACGACAATTCCTCTTTTATACAGCTGACCAACCTTTGCAAGAGCGATTATTTTGCTCTTAATGTCGACAGATTTAAATAGATTTAAATAATGTCACATTTTTTACCTTGCTCTATTCCCATTCCCCACCCAAAAAAAAAACAACAAAACAAAAAATTCTGGATAAGCGAATGTATAAATCATCATGATTACAAAATTCTTACGATACACCTTTAAATCCAGACTTAAAAGACGGAGCGCAAAACGTTCTTTAACCTCTCTCTCTTTCTCTCTCTCTCTCTCTGTATATATCTATATATATACTAGACATATGTTACCCGCGACCCTCGGGTGTTTATTTGCGCATTACTGTCGATATAGTCACAATTAAACGAAATAATAATGTAATGCGTTAATGTGTAACCAACTGGTAATGTCTAATGAAAGAATGTTCGCCAGGAAATCCGTAGTCACAGATATCAGGAAAAAATGCTTTTGAAAAACGAAATTGAAGGTTTATTTTATTACATAATGAAATCAATGGATCTTCTTTTGTATTTTTATGTGTCAAAGTAAAAAACTATGTGCGCAAAGTGTATTTCTTAAAATTAGATCTAGGTCTAAATCCTTTCGATCTTTTATAATGTCAACATTGTTAACCATGGCCTAGATCCATAAAATACTATAGCTGTTATAGAGTCGGACAACTTTTTTTTTTCAGGGTCTTAAGTTTGTTTTAGGGCTACAATACATACACTACGGTCTAAGTTAGTACCCAAGGAACATTCCTGCCTAGTTTTATCAAGATTGGTCAAGCGGTTTTGATGTCTATAAGTAACATACATACATACATACATCTCACATTCTACTTTATAATATACTAGAAATATGTTACCCGCGACCCGCGGGTCTTTATTTGCGCATTACTGTCGATATAGTCACAATTCAACGAAATAATAATGTAATAAGTAAAGCGAATGTGTCAATGTAAAAATAGTGTGAATGTAATAGGCTTAAATCCATTTTTTCAAATTAAAACATTTGCTTGTAGGCCTACATATATTTTATTAAAATTTGAGATGAATAGACTTAATTTTGTATGTTTATGTGTTAAAGTATAAAGTAGATTTGAGGTAGACATAGATTTGAATCTACACTAATCTAGAGTTAAAAATTGGCTTTTATAGAGTTCATTCTGTGTTGTGCATGCGTGACCTTTTTTCATGAATGAATATAGGCCTATCTCAACACGGCTACGCAACTTTAGCGAACAGCGAACGAATGTTTAAAAATGCTTTAGAAAAACAAATTTGAATGTTAAATTGATTAAAATATTAAATGAATGGACAATAATTAGTATGTTTATGTGTTAAAACACAAAACTATCTTTGCGAAAAGAAGTTTTTTCATCTTAGAGTTCAATAAGAGTTTTAGACCTAGACCTAGGAATAGACTCAGTAGAGAGATGTGTTAATGTGTAACCAATTAGTAATGTCTAATGAAAGAATGTTCGCCAGGAAATCCGTAGTCACAGTTATCAGGAACAAAAAAATGCTTTTGAAACACAAAATTGAAGGTTAATTTTATTACATAATGAAATCAGTGGATCTTCTTTTGTATTTTCATGTGTCAAAGTAAAAAACTATGTGCGCAAAGTGTATTTCTTAAAATTAGATCTAGGTCTAAATCCTTTCGATCTTTTCTCATGTCAACATTGTTAACCATGGCCTAGATCCATAAAATACTATAGCTGTAATAGAGTCGGACAACTTTTTTTTTTTGAGGGTCTTAAGTTTGTTTTAGGGCTACAATACATACACTAAGGTCTAAGTTAGTACCCAAGGAACATTCCTGCCTAGTTTTATCAAGATTGGATTATATATATATTTACATATGTATATATATATACATATGTGTGTGTGTGTGTGTATCTGTGTGTGCTTACGTAATTAATCTTCATTACATTCTGACCCTTCATTCTTTCGGACGTTTATTGTACGCTGGCCTAGAATAAACTCTTCCTTTAGTTAGTGAAAACACAGTAGACACCCCACTCTTTCCAGTTTGGGGGTGCACGGCGGGAGGTGGGTTTAAATCTCAAAACCTTCTAAGGTTTTTTAAACTTAAAACATCCATTGGCTACGCTTATGGAGTTTGGTGACTGTAGTTTACTTTAGTTTAATATTAGAGAGGGAGTTTTAATCTCAAAACCCGCTGTCCACGTTCATAGAATTTGGTGACTTGTTTGCTTTAGTTTTATATTGAAGAGGGGATTTAATGCCAAACACCCTGTGGGGGGTTGGGGGTGTTAAACTCAACTCCCCCCTCCTTAGCTGCGGTGGGGAAAGAGATGGTTTACATTAAAATCTGTCTCATAAAAAGCGAAATTCAATTTAAAAAAAACAGTCAGAGAATTTTACAAGGGGGAATTTCATTTCACGGGGGGGGGGGGGAGGGGTGTGAAATGTTTCAAAAAATTATATCAGTCAAACTAAAGTTTTCACAAGGAATGAAAATCAAATGTCCGATTTCTATGGAAATCATTAGAGTCGTTTTCTAGAACCGTGTCCACTCACCCAGGTTTTTGACGTGATGATGAGTTTGCAACCTGAAAAGATGAATAGTAAAAAAAAATACACTCTGGTTCAGGATTTGACTATTTTACCATCACAAAGGAGATGTAAGGCACCAATCACTGAAATTAACGGACACAAGAACTAGTTCCGTTTGGAATTATATCGTAGAATAACATTGAACCTACTGTTGTAAGTTTCACGTGTAATGTTACAGAATAACTGGTATGAATTTTTTTTTCGTAAGCTATCGTATAAATTATTTGCTCTAATGATGTGTTATGTGTAATGCACAACTGTAAATCAGATTTCCTCAAGGATAAAATTATTATTATTATTATTATTGCTATAAAACAATTACGAATATTGGCTAATTTCATCCTTAGGACTGATGTTGACGCTATAACATGTGCAATAAGTATGTCTTCAAGCGTTCAATTACACTTACTGGGATATTCATGTACAACACTTCAATATTATAGCTACTTATAGATATACTGAAAATGAATTGCATTCGACTTATGACATTATGTACAGCAACACTAAGAAATTCAATTCATATACTCACTTCCACTTTGAAGCTACACACTCAGATGAACTGTTACTCATTGTCAATGTCATCCAGCGAGTTAATCGATAGTTGAAACATCGATCCTCTAGAAAAGCGTTTTCTTTTTTTTTCTCAAGAATCGTTTGAGCCGCGACGTACGATTGCGTTCAACAAGTACAAGAAAATGTTAAAAGATAATGATAAAAAGGAAAATACAAAATAATAATTGTAATTGAATGTTAATTCGCGTTATGTAAGCTTGGTGAGAAGAGGTTATAGACATGGGCAAAAAAATAAGACAACTTTCAAAGACTAGGCTTAGGACGTTTTTCTCTCTGAGTCGACACAGTCGTAATGTTAATCGAGACCAAGTTACAAACATCAGTGGTGACCAGGTCATATATATATTTAGAAAAGTAGTTACACATCGGTCACTCTGTTGTAACAAAAAATTGAAATATTATTGTCATACTCAATTTATGGTTACTCAGACCCAGTTGCGATTACCATATTTTCCTGCATCTGATCCAGACAAAGTTGTTGTCCGCTAAGGATCTATTTAAGTTTTCTTTACATCCTCTGCGCCTGTCTTCTACAAGGGCTTTCTTTTGGGACTTAAATAGGTGTCTCGCGCCTTCGTGAGAGCTTTCCAGCTGTCTCTTGCAGAGACCATTTGTTGCCAGCTACTTTCCTCTACGTCAGTGAGAGCAAAAATGGCGCCTGAGTTGATCTGTATATCGCTTACAGTGGCGGGTATCTCTGTTACGCCTAGAGGGGTTTTGGTCTGCACAATCCTCATTCCACCATAAAAATACCTATCACAG
Source organism: Biomphalaria sudanica (assembly GCA_036873155.1). Classification (NCBI taxonomy): domain Eukaryota; kingdom Metazoa; phylum Mollusca; class Gastropoda; family Planorbidae; genus Biomphalaria; species Biomphalaria sudanica. Next base: position 5,088,285 of record JAZGLO010006670.1, read on the forward strand.
ACTGGATGACTAACAATATTTCACAAAACCTACGTCATTTTCTATCATATTTAATCAATAAACTGTAGATCACACTAGTAGAATGATACTGCCCTGATGTCAGATTACATGCCTGCGTGGGGCAAGCCTATAACTATGTTTCTCATACTTTACAAAAAATAACAAAATTACTTTCGAGACTCTCCTCCCCCATCCCCATATTCAATGTTCAACATGTTTTGGTCTATACCACACTTTACTCTTAGAAAGAAAAGTGCGCTAAAGTCAAAGTGAAGCTCGGAACAGTTTAATCCTGAATTGTGCGGTATATTCTAGGCATTAGGGCAGGTACGTTGTAATGCACTTGATCGAAAGGTTCTACTGGTATTTAGAAAGATATCTTGTGGCGTGCCTAATTGTTTGCGTAAAAACTGTCGAACGATGATACGTCACTCTGAGGGAGTTTAACCAATCTCACATAGAAAAAACGACTTTACAATGTAATCATTCATTTTTAAACATATAAACATTTAAACACATATCAGTCATGCAGATCAGTCAATCTTTTGGACCTCATTCACCAATCGTAAACAAACAACATTTAGTCACGTGATCTTATTGATAAAACAATGAAAAATACTGTCACGTAACAACCACCATGAATTAAACATGAGATCGAAAATTATATAGAAGAGATAGAGCACCACGTGGCCAAATGTTGTTTGTTTACGATTGGTGAATGAGGTCCATTCCTCATTAGAGATCTTGTCTGGCCAGCGGATCATAAGAATGGATAAATACATGTTGTTGTTTTTTTTCATGGCAATGATGGTGGTTCTCTAGGTCTCTGCTCGATAATGGTGTTAAGAACCTGATCTTGGTAGTGATGTTTATTTCCCTAGAGCCCCAGGTAATTTATAGGCTGCTCGAGCTTTAACGATGCGGGTTTTGACATCGGCATCTTTTTTTCCATGATTGTCTAGGTTACTGCCAAGATATGTGAAGCTTTCCACCTCTTCCAGCGCCTCCCATTGGACTGTACTGGGTGTCTTGTTGGTCGTCTTTATCTTGAACACCTTGCTATTTCCTCTGTTGACGATAAGACCACATTCTATCTTTTCCTGCATCTGCTGCTGTGTGTGAGAAAGAAGAGCCAGATCATCTGCAAAGTCGAGGTCGTCTAGCTGTTTCCACAGTGTCCACTGTGTACTGTTCCACTTCTGTTCAGTTGATGTCTTCATGACCCAATCTATGGCTAGCAGAAATAAAAAGGGAGAGAGTAAGCAGCCTAGCCTCGCTCCTGTTTGGACTTCAAATGCATCTGTCACTTGTCTATCATGCACTATTCTGCAAGCCAACCAGACATATAACTTACTGACATGGGTGTCCGCTGGGGGGGGGGGGTGCACAATTCTAGCTCTTTTTGTTTTGAACTATCAAATCAATTAAATTATAAGTAGCAACTGAGCAAGTAGTGCTTCCGTTGATGTACAGTAGTGGGAATACGCTAGAATAGGTTAGTCCATAGTTTATGTCCGACCATGTAAGCTCTTTTATAGGCTTGCAATTTAATTTTCTGCACTATAAACTGTGTCAAATATTCTATTGCACGTTAGTCTAGACGATTTGTTTTTTTTGCACGTATTATAGTTATTTTTATATTTAGTAAAGGCCTGGAGTAGGATTAATTTTTTTTTGCCTTGGAGAAGATATCCCTGCCAGTTGTCTTTCGATGTGATAAATGTAAAGGTTCTTTGAACCAAAACAAAGCCTTAATGTATATGTATATATTTTGGGTGTATTTTGCTCTTTATTTACATATGAAGCTTTTAATACAATAGGTGGATTAGGCTACTCAAAGAAGTTGATTTAGTACACAATTAAATTAACAATGTTTAACATTTATTTACCCTCCCAAACAAAAAACTATTTTTTATCATGTTCCTATGTTTCTCTCTTAACTTTGAAATCTCCCCCCCCCCCTTTTTATTCATGTGAAACACTCTGCTTTAAAAATAATTATATAATTGAACTTCAATAGACAACTGACATAGATTAGTCCAAATGTACTCCAAAATTCTGTATTTATATATTTCATTTTGATACTTATTATTATAATATAAATTTAAACTTTAAAATAAATTTTACATTTATAATTAGACTTTACTGCTCGACTTTATTGTTCGAAAATGGATTTAATGAAACCTTCTTAAGAACACTATGGCATTGAGCTCAAGTCTATCGGGGAATAGTAAGGCATTTTACTTTGTTACAAAATCCATGTTTTACTCTGTAACTTAGAGACATAGCATCATTTGATGTTAGATGAAGCTAAGAAGTTTCGCAAAAGACATAATGAATTTGGAGAATAGCCAAAGTATTGCTTATATGTTCTTACATTTGATGGACTGCTGCAATATTAATGTCTAGTAATGGGAACTTAACTAACTTTAAAAAGTTAAACTAAAACTAGTTTTCAACTAAACTAAAGTAGTTAAACTAAAAGTTTATCATGCATTTCAAAATATAGTTAAACTAAACTAAAGAAAATTAATTTAACTTGCCATAACTGATGTTGTTTTTTTTTGGAGGGGGACGGGGTTGAACTAGACCTATATAGATATAATCATCCGAGTTTATGCTTACGGTTCGATCTTTTTTCTTTTAACATTGTAGAAATATTTATCCATAATACAATCAGTCATAAGGAATATGTTTCTTACATAAACGTTAATGCACAATAAAATAAAATGTCTAAATAAATATGTGTGCTTGAATTTTTGCCTTGAACCGTTAGAAAAGAATGGTATCCTTTTTTAAAATTATATTAACTTATTATATAACGGAAAATCTTACTTATACCGGTAACGTTTAAAATCTCATTAAATAACATAGATTTGGAATTTCAAATTTAGATCTAGTAACCAAAGAAATAGAAACGAAATCGTTAGAGTTTTTAAGAAACATTTGACCTGTATAATTATTTTATAGTGTAAAGACTAACCATGCCGATGTGCTATTTTCTTGTGTGACCACTAAAAATACAACTAACACTATTGCATAACCATTACACGCGCAAGGGAAAAAAAACTTGTCTTGTCATTATGGACTGCACACTCAGTAGGCATACATTATATAGGCCTACACGTGTACGTCTATCTGGTCAGGTTGTTAAAATCAGTCGAACACACCGTCTATTTACTTTCTGTGGATGGAGGGTGTGTAACTATTTTAGTGTAAAGATATATCTATGAACATGCTTGACTAGCCACGCCAGTGTGTTATTTTCTTGTCTGACCACTCCACATTAAGCAAACAAAACACTATTGCATAACGCGCAATAAAAAAAAAATGCAGGGTAGTCTTGTAGTATCATCGACTACACACATTCAGTACACTAGTCCTACATGTGTATGTCTAGCTGACCAAGTTGTTAAAATCAGTTGGACACAGTCTATTTACTTTATGGTCAGAGAGGGTGTGGATTAAGATTTTTTTCTAGAGTTGGTTGTCCTAATGCTTTTAGATCTATAATAGGCCTATATAGCTGTCGATTTAGGCCTAGATCTCAAAAATAAGTCTTAAGACTATAAATAGGGTGTACTTGATGTTCCTGCAGTTAAAAAAATTATTGTTTGCCGCAAAGCAATTGATTAAAACCACTAAATATTGACATTACTCACTAATCAGATTCTCACTATAAACAGAAATTAAACACCTCAACGTGGCTCCAAAAAAAAATTCGGAACAACCTTATTCATAATACTGCATAGAAGATTTTGGCAAAAAATGTTTAACATTTTATAATACTGCTACTTTCAGTTGCAAATATTTACTCCCATAACTTCTACCAGCAACTTACTTTACCCTTTTCAAATGCAGACTGACTAAATAGTTGTTAACTGCATCATTTTTTGATAATCAAAGTTATTGATATCACATGACCAGAAAATAGGGATGTGCGTTTCAACCCTGACCACATGTTGAAAAGTTGTACACATTTTAATTAAACTTTATAGTTAGTAACTAAAAAAATTAATTAAACTGCGATTTTAACTAAACTTTTTTTTTAAAGTTTAACAATGGTCTTGCCTTAATACATTTTTTTAGTTAAACTAAAAGTTTCTAACTTTTTAGTTAACTTTTGCCCATCTCTAAATATTATTGTCTGAAACATTTCAGCAGTTACACTGCTCATTTTCGTCATTAGAAAAATGTTTCCAAAATGAGTTGGGGTAAATATTAACCTTCCATGAAAAATTATTTAACCGAGCGAGGCTTGGTATTAAATTTGACCCACAGATTGAAGACTTCATGAATAATTGTAAGAGAGTTCTTGTTTTGATGTACCAGTAAAAATGGAGATCATTAAATCTGATCAACCCTAAACTAGTGTACTTTACTGTTTACAAATACAATACGTGTATCCGGTTTTAAAGATTCTGAAATACATATTTCCTTTTCCAAATTCATATTTATGCAAAGTGTTTGTTTTTTTCAGCATTTGTAGGTATTAAAGAATGTGCCAGTATAACTTCTGATCAGAGAGTACATTACATTGATGGGAATAAAATAAACTGCCTCGCTCGTTCAACATTTTGTGTGCACGACAAGAGCTCCACACATTGTACTCAACAAAGACTTAGCATTGATATAGGCGAGTAAAGACAACGCTAGACTGAGATGGCATAGTGACAGTAAATGTTGTTGTTTTTTTTGTGATCTTAGTTTAGTCTGATAATCGCTTTCAATTTAAGTCAGTTTTTTTTAATATCTGTTTATACGTATATAAATTCTTATTTGTAGGTCATTAATAATCTAAATAAATAAGAGATGTCGATTCTATATTTTTTTGGAGTTTGAAGATAAGAGATGTTGATTCTATATTCTTTGGGGTGGGGAGAAAGAGCTGTTGTTTCTATATTCTTTGAGGTTAGGAAAAGAGGTGTTGATTCTATATTCTTTGGGGTGGGGATAAGTGGTGTTGATTCTATATTCTTTGGGTTGGGGATAAGGGGTGTTGATTCTATATTCTTTGGGGGGGAAAGAGGTGTTGATTCTATATTCTTTTGGTTGGGGATAAATGGTTTTGATTCTATATTCTTTGGGGGGGGGGCCTTACAAAGTATTTTGACGCATTTAGTAATCCCTGCCTTTCCTTCCGTAAAAAAAAGTCTTTATGTAAGCTTAGTCTAGGCAATATGGTTAATTAGTTCAGCTCATCTTATTAGCGACTTTTTTCTTCCTTTCCACATCTTGTCTATTTACCTAGCGTATTTTCGTACTACCACTGGGGTGAAAGAAATATTTTTGGTATAGCGGCAGTAGAAAAATTGTTTGGACTATTGCGCTATAGACCTTGAGCTATGTTGAAAAGTCTTAAAGGCAGATACGTATGAGAAACACGCAATCTTACCTCTTCGTTACATTAAAAAATCATTCGTCTAAATGAAATTTGAATTTTTTTATCACAAGCTTAGCATCATAAATGAGTTGTCTATTTTTGTTTTGATTTTCAAATGTTAAAATTGCTATCAATTCAACGTCGTGTTCGAATAACTAAATTTTAATCTCTTAATGAATTAGGGAGTAAGCCGAGACAGTAATTACAGAACTCGTGTTATGAAATGTAAGACATTTGTGAACAGATGGAATGAAGACATTTCCCAGACTGCAATCACCAATGGCAGACTTAAATTCAATAGCTTTTTTTTTAATTATGTGATGAGCTAGCTTCACCATGACAATCGTTCGATCTGCACTAGAATTTTGATGACGTCAATTCCATGACGTCAATGGGTCAGCGCTTATTTTCGATAATTGCTCATGGGAAACATTTGTGTCTTTATTGTTCTCTATGAGGACCTTGGAAAGAAACGAAAAATCATAATAAATGAAAAGATTGAAAGGGAATGAAATAAATAGGAATATAGGATCACTTTCAAATAATAAAAAGATATCTGTAATATCTTAATGACAATGGAGTGGATTAAAGAATAATGAAAAATTCTAAAAATTCTTTTAAAAAATATTACCTTGTTTTTTTTTAAATTGCTCAAGCCAATACAATTTCAAATCTTTAAAAAAAAGTTATGTATGTTTCAATTTCTTAATGACAAGGTGAAATTGAAGAGGCGGAGAAAGAATGAAACAAAGTAAGATATAAAAAATACTTAAACAAAACAATTTTCTTTTATTACTGTTTTGTAAAAGCGAAAATGTTATTCTTAATAACTAAAGCATGATATTTGTTTTTCTTTTTAAAAAGGAACATTTTATACTCCGCCTTCTTTCACGAAAAACATCCTGGTTAAGGGTTTGTTAAGAGTCAAAGTATATAAAATTCAAATGATAGATCTAGACTTAGAAGACGGTGTACAAAATGTTCCTAAACGTCTATAAATATAATAGTGTTACGACTCCACTTCCCAGACTCCCTGTGAACTGCACAACACGAAACTATCTACCAAAAGAACTTGACAACTAAGGTATTCAAAATAACGTAACGTTCAATAAATCACAACTAATATTGTGTAATTGGCAACACATAACACTGATAGATTGGAAAGTTGTGACTGACTCGACCCTGCTAGAACCGGATGGATAATCGCTCGACCCTTCTGGGTGGTCACCTGGCTATATCTGACGTCACTGGCCTGAGTACTATTCACAACACATGTCCTTCTCGAACCGTCATGTTGTCACTCGTCTCGGCTGTCCGTCGCAACTCGTCACGGTTGACCACTCGCCTAGCACTGGCTTGTCGCGATTCGTGTCGGTCAACTACGCACACTACTACCCCTTCCGCATCACCACCAGATTTATAACAACATATTGTTGTAACTCTGATTTGTACCTCTGTAAAGTGCATCGCGTTATGCGAAAGGTGCACTGCTAAGAACTAGACTAAAAAAAAAAGTTGAAATAAGACAAGTCGAGAATTTAGGAAGAGGCTGTGCTCAAGGCAGAGATTGTTGCTTTGTGTTTGTGATGTCCTATCTATACTATAAAGTAGAATGTGAGGTGTATGTATGTGACTTATAGACATCAAAACCACTTGACCAATCTTGATAAAACTTGACAGGAATGTTTCTTGGGTACCAACTTAGACTTTAGTGTATGTATTGTAGCCCTAAAAAAAAATGTAAGACCCTAAAAAAAAATAAAGTTGTTCGACTCTATTAAAGCTATAGTATTTTATGGATCTAGGCCATGTCTACAATGTTGACATGAGAAAAGATCGAAAGGATTTAGACCTAGATCTAATTTTAAGAAATACACTTTGCGCAGATAGTTTTTTACTTTGACACATGAAAATACAAAAGAAGATCCTTTGATTTCATTATATAATAAAATTCACCTTCAATTTTGTGTTTCAAAAGCATTTTTTACATTAATTAGTTCCTTATATATGTAACTACAGATTTCCTAACGAACATTCTTTCATTAGACAATACCGTAAAGAATCGCGTACTGAAAATTAATTCGTTTAATTGTTTACTTTATAATCCCATCCCTAGATCTAAAACTCTAATTCAACTCTAAGATGATAAAACTTCTCTTCGCACAGATAGTTTTATACTTTAACACATGAACATACTAATAATAGTCAATTCATTTCATATTTTGATCAAATAAACATTCAAATTTGGTTTTCTAAAGCATTATTTTTAAGAGACAACATTCGTTTACAAAAAAATTTATTCCAATGACGTCAAAGGAAAAAAAAATCCACTACGTCACATGGCCTAGTTAGACTAAAAAATGTCTTCTATACGAGCAGCTTCTCGAGGGATCATAGACATTTGTTGCACCAAGTTTGTTCTTTTAGCATTTTATTTGATGGGCTAGTTAGACTAAAATAAATAAATAAATATATATATATATAAAAGGATTAAAGACGCTTTTTGTTTTGTTTTGTCTGTCAGTCTGTCTGTCCGTTATGTTAATAGCGAGAAAAATAAACTAAAAGCTATTGATAATCAGTATAGTTATTTTTATTTAGCATTTATATGCTATTTACATTTAAAAACCGGAACATATGTTTCTCGCAACGTTTAAGCATGGAAATAAAATCTAATATAAGTTAGAAGAAAAAACAAATATTCATTGGCATTGATTTGTTTTTCACAAAACATCCGGAACAATCTATTATAGATACTTAAAACTATTGCTATATTTCTGAATCAAAAATTAAAGGTTAAATCAGATTTACAATAGCCTTTAGTGTAAATTGTTAATCTAATCGTGACGGACAGACCGACCCACAGACAAAACGCACAAAAATAATCTTCTTTTATTCGGATGGGGGCATTAAAGAAAAAATAAATAAAATCTGATGATTTTTTTAAAAAGTTTAAGGAATTGGTTTAGCGCCCGGTTTATGTGCGTGATATTTACATACAAAGTGCATTATTAACCTTTATAAACAAACAGAAATGTTTTCTTTTAATTTTAGCAGCTAGTTGACCAGAAAAAACATCTTTAACTATTATTTATATTTGTTGTAAACATTTCCTGTACATTTTATACATATATTTGACTTAGTGACACTGAAAATAGACAGAGAATGTCCACCTTTGTTAGCATATTGTAACATTGCCTCCCTTACATTTACGTAATTGTTTTAGAATTGGTGTATTTGTATGAAAAAATCGCTTGCATAATTAACTTTATAAATTAAACGGTTTGCTGTTAGAAGACCAAAAGTAGCCGTTGCACCTAAACTTTTCAAGCCGCATTTAATGATGAAATAATATTTTTCATATCTCTTCTAGTTTTCGAGATCTGAGTGTGACAGACGGACAGACGGACATTTTGCACAAACCTAATAGCTGCTTTTTCCCCTTACGGGGGCCGCTAAAAATATTGTTTTTTAAATAAAGCTTATATTAAGTGTAATTGTATAAATTTGTTTGAATCAGTCGTGTAATTTCATATATGATTAACCTAGACATAGTAAATCTGAGCGATTAGAAATATTTTTACCTAATGTTTTTGCTTAGCTTCTATCTTTCCCAATGTGATATGATCCAATCACTTGTCTGGACCAGTTGTGAAAGGAGTAGGGGAGAAGGGGAAATATTTGTGAATGTTTACATGATCTGTTTTAAGCATAGAAAAAAGTTCACTCAGGGCTCAAGGGGAGTAACTCAACTTATACCACCACATTTGTCTAGTACGATTTCTTTCCCTTGTTCAAGATATCAAACAAAATAATTAATACCAATAGTAACTTAAGTAATTTTTTTATCGATTCTTGTGATGTCATATAAAAGAAATAAGTGTGCAAATCTCAACTTAATCCGAAATTGGGTGTGGGAGAAATAACGTCTACAAACTGTGTATTATACAGACAGAGTCAGCTACTATAAGCTTTGTTAAAAAAAAATGTTTCGCTCTTGAAAATCTGCCAATAAATCTCTCTTCTACAAATAACTCTGGGTCCGCATGAACTGTTTACATTTTCAGCATAAGCAATTACACAATCATGAGTGGTCAACACGTGACAAGTATGAAAATAAAAAGTTATTGAAGGACGGGAAACAGGTTTACAACACTGCTCTCTTATTAAGGAGTGTGTGTATGTGTGTTTTTAAGGTGACAGTGAAAAGAAGTTAGCGATAGGTTGGTGGCTATGCAGAATGAATGCTGTAATATGAACTGATTTGTCGTAATGCAGATTTGGAGAGAAGGGAGACTATCTACAAATTGGAAACAATAAGGACGTGTATTTGTAATGAGTTAGCTTTTGTTTCAAATACCATTTTCAGAGATACCTACATGCTCAAAGGGAAATGTGTATTCCCAGAACCGAAAATGTGTATTTTGAGAGGCAAATGTGTATTTTCCAAAATTTAAAGAAAGATACTCCTTCAAGCACTTAACATACACGAAATGCAGCAATCCTAAAGCTAACACAGCATAAAGATATACACGACATTTTGTACATTTTTCAAAATATTTACACTTTCTATCTCTGTAGAATATGTTAGAATGATGCCGTTCTTGTCACTTGGCAATGATTTTTATGACAAACAGATGTGTTGAAGGAGGGCGAAAGGAATCAAGAATTTAATAATTTTGTCAGCATATTTGAAGCTTTTCTTAATTGTATTTATTAAGTAACCCCTAACGAGCCAAGAATCCGACATTTGTGGGCTTGTCCGGGATAAAACGTGTTCATAACACGTGCATGACTATTCACATTCGTAACCTGGGAGTACATAAACAAGGGGATTTAACTACCATACAAAAATATCAAAGTAACATATTTACTGTCGCCATCTCTCCCCCTGAGACACAATAGTTTTAAGTATCTATAATAGATTGTTCTGGATGTTTTTGTAAAAAAAATCAAAGTCAAGTTTGCTCTGCTAACATTCAATTTCCGTGCTTAAATGTTTGCAAAATACTGATCAATAATACGTTGTTCCTTTTTTTTAAAGTAAATAGCTAAATGAAAATCTCTATTTTTACTATTTTATTAACTATAAAGTTGTTCCAAGTATTGTTTTATAAAAAAAATAAATTATGTCAAATGATTGTTTAAAATCGCATAAGTGACTAATATTACACTTATATTCTTGAACAATACGTCACTATGGTTTAATTATCGATATCAAATTTTTTGCCGTAATTTTAACTTAAAACAAATTTGTTAAATGACTTTAAAAAGGTTGTTTAGAAAGTAATTTACTAGAAACGATTATTATAAATCCCTTTTTAGACTTATTTTACATATAATTTTCTTGATGAAACATAACAGAAGATTTTTTATACTTAAAAAATGTTCTGGATTTTGTTTTGAAAAAGATTTTGAAAATATTTTCAATAGCTCTAAGTTGTTTTATTTACGGTATTAACATGACGGACAAGACAGACTGACAGACAAAATGCTCAAAAAATGAGTCTTTAATCCTTATATATATATATATATATATATATATATATATATATTTATATCTTTAAATGAAATTCTATAAGAACTCGGTGCACCAATGTCTATGAACACTCGTTAACTCTCTTGTGTTAATAAAGACATTTTAAGTTTAACCAGCCCATTGTGACGTAATGGATTTTTTTTGCATTTACGTCATATGGAATGAATTCTTTAAATAAAATACTTTATGTCTATGAACCCTCGTCACATTGCTCGAATTGAAAAAGACATTTTAGTCCTTTGACGTCATATGGAATTAATTCTTTAAATGTAATGCTAAAATAGCTTGGTGCAATAATGTCTATGAATCTTCGACAACTTGCTCGTATTGATAAAGACATTTTTAGTCTTACTTTTGGCCGTGTGATTTAGTAGAATTATTTCTTTGATATCATATGGAAAGAATTCTTCAAATGAAATGAAAAAAAAACAAAAAAACTCGGTGGACTTATGTTTATTAAACCTCGCGAAACTGCTCTTACTAACAGGTGAAGGGGTGAAGGCGGATACCTGGCGCCACAAAAACCGGGAGCTTTGGGCAGATAGAGCTAGTCAGCCTAGTAAGGCCATTCATCTAGAAGAGGGGTACACCAAACCCCCGCTACCTTGCGGTACTGAGGCTTCAGGAGACAATCTCGAGGAAAAGTCGGGAGTGTAGCCCCTTAGGCGTTGGGAATAGCAACTATGACATTCCCTCCGGTCGCTTCTGCAACTGAGCTGGTGCCAAACGTATTGCGAAGCATTCCTTTGGATCACATCAGCAAGGTCGAGAGAGGGATCATGGCGCTTGTGCTACCCATAACCCCTTTATTTAAGGCCCAGGAAAGCGCCCGGGAAAGGAAAATCTGGTGCTGCTGCAGCTGGACTCTCCACCGACAGAATACCTATTAGGAGGATAAGTGCGTGCCCCCCGTGGAGGAGATTGCCGGCCCCACAAATAAATCTGTCCCTTTTAGGGCAAGAGGGAGCCACCAAGAGGCGCTTAACACCAGCCATACTAAAAAATTTGGCATCTATAACAATTAAGTCCTACCCATCGGATGCCATTTTCTGCTACACTGATGGGTCGGTTATGAGGGACCCCGATAGATCGGGGTATGGGGCCCTTATAGTATACCCCGACCGGACTGAACAAGACAGGCTCTCTGGTCCATGCAGCTACGCTGCATGCTCCATGGACGCCGAACTAACAGGGATAACTAGAGCGTTCGAGGCCATTAGGGCCCGAATGCTCCAAAAAGAGACTAGCGCCACTACAGTGGTGCTGGTCACCGACTCTAGCTCCAGTCTCCTAGTTATGGGTGGCGGCGGGGGAGGGTCACCTGTAATAGAAGAGGCAGTCGGCGCCGCAGATAACATCCGCCGGGCTATTGGAGCTGTCGTTTTTATGCAGTGGGCGCCTTCACATTGCGGCGTGAAGGGCAATGAAACGGCAGACGCCCTCGCAAGGGAGGGTGCAATGGCAGCCACACACCTCGAAGCACCAAGCACGTACTTACAAGCAACGGCACAAATCCGAGCACTCATTCATGAGAAGTGGTTAAAGTCCTGGGAGGAATCCGACAGAGCACGTGGTGTCTGGCAGCACATGCGTCACCCAGATCGCGACGATTCATGGTGGCGACTGAAGCGGTCAGAGCAATCGATTATTGCACAATGCAGAACGGAACACTGTCCTATAGGGGCATACTTTGCCCGGTTCCGCGCGAACTTTGACCCCCGATGCCGCCACTGTGGAGAGAGCGCTGAAACAGTGGCGCATGTCTTGTACGAGTGTCCCCAGCTCCGCGAGCTAAGGGGGGACCTGTCTGTGCAGTCACTCGAACTGTATTGTAGCTATGAGGCATTACGCCGGACGGCTAAGTTTCTTGCCAGAGCACTACGGGAGGATTAGTCCTTCCTGCTCTGATTTTTCAATAGGAGTTCATCTCATTTGCTGCTGCAAAGCAGCTAAAACAACCCAGTCATTTAGGTGCTGATCCGCCAAAGCCTGCCTGCTCTAATGGATGCTTAGAGCTTAGTTTAAAACGACAAGTAGGCTGGAAACTTGCACCAAGCAATAAAAAAAAACTGAAAAAGAAAATCCCCGTTATGCAAACTGGCCACATGGAATGTCGGGACAATATGTCCTGGTCTCACTGATGATCTTAGGTTGACGCAAGGAAGATGGCAGTCAAAAACAACGAGCTGAAAAGGCTACACATTGACATCGCATCCCTGCAAGAAACCCGACTGGCCGAAAAGAGCATATTCCGCAAGGCTGACTACACTTTCTTTTGGAAAGGGAAAGCACCAGGATGAGACTCGAATGCATATAGTGAGCTTTGCTGTCAAAAACAGCCTTCTTCCCATGATAGTCCTTCCTGTTGGTGGCTCGGAACGGTTACTAAGCATAAGTATGATGACAGCATCTGGAAAAGTCACTCTAATTAGTGCCTATGCCCCCACACTATGTTCGTTCCAGGAGGACAAAGACAAGTTCTATGAAGACCTCAAAGAAGCCATTGCGAACAGTCCTCAAAAAGAACATATGATCCTTCTAGGTGACTTCAATGGCAGAGTAGGATCAGATCACACTACCTGGCCAGACTGCCTTGGGTTTTTTGGAATCGGAAAGATGAATAAGAATGGACAAAACTGCTTGAATTCTGCACATACCATAAGCTCTGCATTACCAACACATACTTCAGAACAAAACCACATCACTGTGTCTCACGGAGGCACCCTATGTCTGAGCACTGGCACCAGCTGGACACAAAAAAAGGGACATTTGAAATATACTACTGACACGTAGCTACCAAAGCGCGGATTGTGATACTGATCATACTTTAGTGTTCTGCCGGACAAGACTGCTGCCAACTAAGATCCACACATCACAGAGAAAAAGAAAATCACGCCTGAATGCCACTAATACAAAAAATCCTGATCTTTGCACCGAATTTGAGAACAAATTAGAGGAAGCTTTTAGAAACTTCTCTGTGACTGAGGTAGAAAAAAGCTGGATGTTTATGCGTGATATAGTCTACCAAACATCATCACTGGTCTTTGGGAACAAAACCAAGAAAAGCGAAGACTGGTTTGAAGCTAGTCTACCAGAAACGGAAACTGCCACTACGAACAAGAGAGCAGCCATGCTAATCTACAAGAAGGATCTCACCCCAAGCAACTTAAAAATGCTTAGAGCTGCACGAGACAGTGCGCTAACAAATACTGGCAGCAGCTATGTGAAGATATTCAATCTTGTGCCCACTGTGGTAACATAAGAGGACTATACGAGGGCATGAGAAAAGCTTTTGGACATCACACCAGCAAGTGTGCTCCGCTCAAGTCAAAAGACGCCTCAATTATAGTGTTCGTGCGCTGAAAATGGAGCGATAGGTAGAGCACTATGCAAACTCTACCAGATTGAAAACCCGATCTCACCAAATGATGTTTCCAACTTCCCATCACTTCTAGTTTTGAGGGAATTAGACGAAACGCCCTCAGTAAAGGAACTGAGCATAGCTATTGACATGCTTGCACATGGGAAAGCACCCGGAGGAGATGGCATTCCTGCTGAAGTCATTCAGGCTGGAAAACATGCCCTAATCAATTGTAAACGGAATGGACGGACGGACGGACGGGCATTACACACAAAACTAATTTCGTCTTTTCCCCTTTCGGCGGGCCGCTACAAATTTAAATCATTGGGCTCTAAAATAATAGGTGATAGCTCCACCACGGAACGCAAAGGTAAATTATAGGAAAATGAATTGTCCTCTTGTGGGCTCGGCATCCTGCCTCACATGGGTCGGATAGACCATAGCGTTGGCTTAAAGTTCCGTGATACATGAACAAATGGATACAGAACGAGACAGCTGGAGGTCACTCACAATGGCCGCAGGATGCACATTTGAGACCAAAAGGAAAGACGCAGACGGCTAAGGAAAATCTTAAGTGACCACCGGCGGACAATGGTTATGCTTCTTTAGTTGTGGGAAAAAAGGAAGGTTACAACTGGGGCTGTGTAGCCACGAGAAATATTGCATTCCTCATTAAATGACGAGCAATATTTAATATTACATTAGTATATTAGGTCTTGGAGTTGAAAAGTTGATCAATAAGTAGAAGTATACATTCAATATTATATAGATAGTAGATCTACTGAGTCTGATCTAGACTAACTATATAATGTTTCTAGATCTAGATCTAGAGTCTATGTAGAATAATCTATATAGTAGATGTAGGTCTATCCTAATTAATAAACTTTAGTTAGGTAAAGGTAGATCTAGACTAGTGACAATCTAGTCTCACGTTAGAATCTAGATTTCTAATCTAGATTCGATCTGAAAAGTAGATCTAATATAGAGTCATGACAATGTCATTGATTCCGAAAATTACTATGTTTTTGAATGTTTCACGAATCACATGTGCCCTTGTGGTGATATGACTACGCCTACGGAATACGCAGAACCGCGAATGGCGTGAACGGTATACTCAGAACCTGTTGCAACTTACGGCTTTTGTAAGTTTGTCTGCTGTGCTGTACGAGATGCTAAAAATATGTAGATTCTAAAATTCTGGCCAGTAGTTCAGATTTATTTCCTTCATTTGAGACAATAGCTATTAGTTATTTAAAACTACTGACACTTGTCACATTTTGATTTTATAGCTGAAGTCCATGTCCAATTATTTGTTTATAGCTGTCAATAAATACATCGTCTATTATTACCTCTTTCTATTTGTTGAGTGCTTGCTTGCCTTAGATTTACTACAATTTGTTGTTTTTTTAAAGACCCGAACATCTTTTTATTGATCATAAGTTGTTTGAAGGTTTAAGCAAGAAAATTTAATGTAATATAATTAACAAGAGCAATAACATTCGTTGGCATTCATTTATTTTTCACAAAATTTTTGCTATGTTTTGGAAGGAACATCAAAGGTGAAATCAGATTCAAAATAGTCTTATATTCTTTTTTTTTTTGGCAATTTAAAGGTGACGGGCAGACAGACCAACAGACAAATTGCACAAAAGTAATCGGCTTTTATTCTGACGGGGCACTACTAAAATAAAGTCTGATTACTTAAGACTTTTTTGTGAGGACTATGGTTACCTATGTGTGTCGCGGCCGTCACACTACTGCGCGCTGGTACAATTACATCGCAGTCTATTATAGAGATTTTGTATAAAGAAACATTAATGTTTTCTACTTATGTTCAACAGTCAGTGTACCTAGATAAACATACATAACTAATTTTTATTTTTATTTGTTGTGAACATTTCTGGTACATTTTACATATATGTATATATATATATATAAGACATACAGAAAATATACCAAAATTTTCATCCCTTGCTAACATATTGTTAACATAAATTACATAATCTCCCTTACATTTATGGATTGTTTTAGAAATGGTGTATTTTTATGAAAAAATTGCTTGCAAAACTAATTTAAACAAAAACGGTTTGCCTTTAGAAAACAAAAAGTAGGCGTTGCACCTAAACTTTGCAAGCCACAAAGCATGGTGACATAATATTTTTCATTTCTTTTCTAGTTTTTGAGATCTGAAAGGAACAGACGGAAATTTTAAACAAACCTGATTGTGGCTTTCCCACTTTCTGGGGCCGCTAAAAATACCAAATTTCCTCTATCATAGCACTTGTTACGTATCTAGGCGTTATTTTTTTCTTTCTTTGACCTGTTGCGGTCAAGAGACGGGTAGGTTGTCTGCCCCTTGTGTAATAAGTTTTTTTTTATTTTATTCGTCAAGCCACACAGACAGTGACCGGTCCTTGACCTGTGTGTGTACCTCTGGTTGAAAGGAGGGTGTTTTTTTTTTCTGTCTCTTTGAAGAGCGTTCTAGATCTGGGTGTTTATGACTTTCTATTCTAGAATTTACGAGATATCGACGCGCGGTAGATTATATAAGACCGCTCGCGTAACGTTGACGGACAGACATACGGAGACAGCCGTGGGACAGAATAGCGGAGACATTGCGTTACCCGTGCGTGGTATACCACTTAATCGTGTAAGTTAATTTTTTTTTTTAAGGCCTTGCTTGCTTGTATTTGTAATTACATTTTCAAACTCTTGTATTGTAATATTTTTACATGCCATTTTTGTAAAAGGGTTTTGGTCAACACCTCAATTCTGTATTGAGTAAATGTTTATTTTTTCTTTCTTGTAATTTTATATTTGATTAAACATTAAGTTGATAGTTTACCTTCCGATTTCTTGTGTCATTTTTTTTTGTTATTCATTGTAAGTCTTTGATTAAATTCAGACTTAAGATAAGTGACACAACTCCTTTTCTATTGTCACGTTCCCCTAGGCAAGCCATTTAAAAGTAGAATTCAATTCGTAATACGTGACAAAAGAAGTTTGGGGGCTCGTCCGGGATATTTTTCTGAACCTATTTTCGTCTTACTTGAGTAATTTTGTAAAGGCGAAGTTGACTTTAACAAAATTTTTTTTTTGTGTCAAAGAGTCGGAAGTAAAGTATCAATAGTATTGACCAAACTCTCTTAAGGTTTTTTGTTGTACTGATTTTGTACTGTATATTTACATTGTATACATTTTTTTTTTTGCTTGTAATAGTTGCTAGTTAGTCATGGATATTCAGGTTTTTCTTGCAAATCCCTCTGTGGAAGAGCTTGATGCTTTTACTAGGAAGGAACTGGTCCTTATTTCTAAACATTTAGGGTTAAAAATAAAATCAAATGCCCTTAAACAAGAAATCAGAGATAACATTGTAATCCATTATGTAGACGAGGAAGTGTTTTCTGAAGACCTTTTAGAAACCCTTAGACCCGATGAGGGTAAATCAGATTTAGAACTTCAGATAAAATTAAAACAAATGGAAATAGAAGCCCAGTTAGCTTTAAAAGAGAAGGAAATTAAACAACAGGCCGCACAAAAAGAATTAGAGCTTGCAGCGGCTAGAGAGCAGAGAGAAATTAAACAAAAAGAATTAGAGCTTGCAGCGGCTAGAGAGCAGAAAGAAATGGAAATGAAATTACAAATAGAGTTAAAAAAATTAGAGTTAGCTGCTAATGTAAGACCAGATTCTTCCCCTGCCAGTCATACTGTTGAAGCAATAAAATTTATGAAAATAATTCCACGCTTTAATGAAGCCACAATTAACAATTATTTTCCACAATTTGAACTTGCTGTGAAAAATTTTAATGTACCTGAAACTTTGTGGCCCACTTTGCTGCAAACAGTTTTGACTGGTAGAGCTGCAGAGGTATTTTGTTCTTTGACCATTGAACAACAAAAAGATTATAATGTTGTTAAGGCCTTAATTCTTAAGGCATATGAACTTGTTCCGGAAGCTTACCGAAAGCAGTTCAGGGATTGTCGCAAATCGGATGGCCAAACCCATGTAGAATTCCTGCGGGAAAAGGAGCGACGCTTTGAGAAATGGCTCACTTCCAGGGAAATCGGCACCGACTTTGCAAAATTCAAGAACCTAATGCTGATGGAAGAGTTCAAGAGTTGTGTGCGGCTGGACGTCCGTACGCATATAGCTGATCGTGGCGAGGAAGATGTGCACAAGGCTGCAGTGTTGGCAGACGATTATATAATATCACATCAATTTGCCAAGTATATGACGGATGTCAAGCCAAAACAAGTCAAACAGCCTGAGTCCATTGCTAGCAACTCCATCAAGAACAGCAGTACAAATGACAGAAAACCTACTACAAGTAAAGCTACTTGTTCCTACTGCAAACGAGAAGGCCATAAAGTTGACGATTGTTGGAAACTGAAGAAGAGAAACGAAAAAGCTCCTTCAAAAGTCAGCGCTTGCACAGTACAGTGGTCGTCGAGGTTTACTCCCTCATCCTCAAGTCATATCAAGAATACCTCGACACCACCTGTTTCAAATGTATTGACTGTACAAGACTCTCCGAAAATGTCTCCACGGTGTTCAAATGACTCAACAGTGAGTTCTTCAAATACATCAAGCCGATGTTCCAATGACTCAAACAAGAGTTTTTCAAATACATCAAGCCGATGTTCCAATGACTCAAACAAGAGTTTTTCAAATACATCAAGCCGATGTTCCAATGACTCAAACAAGAGTTTTTCAAATACATCACATCGATGTTCCAATGACTCTATCCAGAGTTCCCATAATACATCACCCCGATGTTCCAATGACTCTATCCAGAGTTCCCATAATACATCACCCCGATGTTCCAATGACTCTATCCAGAGTTCCCATAATACATCACCCCGATGTTCCAATGACTCTATCCAGAGTTCCCATAATACATCACCCCGATGTTCCAATGACTCTATCCAGAGTTCCCATAATACATCATTCCGATGTTCCCATGACTCAATCAAGAGTTCCCATAAGACATCACCCCGATGTTCCAATGACTCCATCAAGAGTTCTCCAAATACATCCACAAGATGTTCTACGGACTCAAGAAAGAGTTTCTCCACTGCGTCTCCTAGAGATGTCAATGACTCCAGCGAGAGTTCGACCCAAGTCCAGTCTGCATCAACCAAAATTGATGTTTTATTAGAGGATTTTAAGCCTTTCATTTCGGAAGGATTTGTATCACTACCCGGTGATTCTACAAGTCTACGACCTATCACCATTTTGAGAGACACAGGTGCCTCACAATCGTTACTTTTAGAGGGTATCTTGCCCTTGTCTAAATCATCATCGACTGGGAAGAGCATCCTGTTACGAGGCGTAGAGCTTGGATGTATAGATGTGCCTCTACATCTAATCGACATAAAGTCAAATCTCATTACTGGACCGGTTGTTGTAGGTGTCCGACCAACATTACCATTGGAAGGCATCTCGTTGCTGTTAGGCAATGACTTAGCAGGTGGAAAGGTGATAGCCGAACCCATCGTCACTCAAACACCCGACTTATCTGCCACACCCGAGGAAGACCTAGAGTTATATCCAGCGTGTGCAGTAACAAGGGCAATGAGGTTGAAAGCATCTCAAGAAGAAAACGTCATCAAAGCCAACAGTTACCAAGATGATGTGGACTTGAGCACCACATTCTTTGCTTCTCTTGAAGAAGAACCAACGCCAAATTCTGAAAAGCCGGCATCAACTCGAAAACAGTTGATTGAGGACCAAAAGAAGGATCCAGAGCTCGCCAAACTCCGAGAAACCGCAATGACATCACAAGAGGCAGAGCTAGCATCAACGTGCTACTACATCCAAGATGATATGCTCTTCAGGAAATGGAAACCTCCAGACGCATCCAACGAAGAAGAATGGAGAATATGCCATCAAATCGTGTTACCAGAAAGATACCGAGCGTACATCATGAATCTGGCTCATGACACACCAATGTCAGGTCATCTCGGCATCCACAAGACATACCACAAGATTATGTCACACTTCTTCTGGCCACGTTTGAAGAAAGATGTCATCCAGTACTGCCGATCCTGTCATGTCTGTCAGATGGTTGGCAAGCCAAATCAAAAGATCCCTGTTGCTCCTCTGAAGCCGATTCCAGCCTTTGAAGAACCTTTCAGCAGAGTACTTATTGACTGTGTTGGTCCTCTCCCAAGGACAAAAGCTGGCAACCAATACCTGTTGACCATTATGTGTGCTTCAACTCGTTTTCCTGAGGCTATTCCTCTAAGGAACATAAAAGCATCAAACATTGTAAAGGCCTTAATCAAGTTCTTTACTCTATTTGGTCTACCAAAGTCCATCCAATCGGACCAAGGAACGAATTTCACGGCCAATCTTTTCAAGCAAGTCATGACTCAGTTGGGCATCAAACACTGCATGTCGAGTGCGTATCATGCCGAGTCGCAAGGCGCTCTTGAGCGATTCCATCAGACCCTCAAGAACATGATCCGAACCTATTGCTTTGAGCACGAAAAAGACTGGGACGAAGGAATCCACATGCTGCTGTTTGCAACCCGTGAATCCGTCCAGGAATCGTTGGGATTCAGCCCTTTTGACTTAGTCTTTGGCCATTCGGTGCGCGGTCCCTTGAAATGTATAAAAGAGACTTTGTTGTCACCAACAGCCACTGAAGGACTTTTAGACTATGTAATTAAGTTTAAAACTAGACTTTATGATGCTTGTGTTCTGGCCAAAAATAATTTACAAAACACCCAATCCAGCATGAAAAGCTGGTATGATAGAAAGGCCCGTGTTAGAGAATTTTCTCCCGGGGAGAAGGTGCTTGTATTTTTGCCCATACCAGGTCAACCCTTGCAAGCCAGATATTTTGGTCCCTATGAAATTGAGACCAAAATTAGTGACCTCAATTACACAATAAAAACCCCTGACCGTAGGAAAAAGACTCAGCTATGTCATATAAACATGCTGAAGCCTTATGTATCTCGGCCAGATCACTCAGAGAAGAGTAATTGTGTTTTAAATACAGTCAAAAGTTGTTCAAATAGCCATGTTTCTCCTATTGATGATGATATTGTAAAGGAGAAATTTGGACAATACAAAATACCTAATTCTTTTGTATTACAGAATTTGGATGTAAAACTGTCTCATCTGTCTTCGACAGAAAGGCCAGTTATCATGAAACTCATTAATGAATTTAATGACATTTTTTCTGATGTACCAAAACAGACTAATGTTATAATGCATGATGTAGATGTTGGCGAGGCTACTCCAGTCAAGCAGCATCCTTACAGGGTCAACCCTGAAAAACTTGCCATACTTAGGTCAGAAATCAAGTATATGCTTGAAAATGACCTCATTGAACCAAGTTCCAGTAGCTGGAGCTCCCCATGTGTCTTGATACCTAAACAGGACAAGACTTATCGTTTTTGTACAGACTACCGTAAGGTAAATGCTGTAACAAAGACCGATTCGTTTCCTATCCCTAGGATAGACGATCTCATAGATCGTATTGGTGACGCTAAGTACATCACCAAAATAGACCTACTTTCAGGTTATTGGCAGGTTCCCCTGACTGATAGGGCAAAGGAAATCTCCGCCTTTGTCACCCCTGATGGTCTGTACCAATACAAAGTGATGCCATTTGGCATGAAGAATGCTCCTGCCACTTTCCAGAGAATGATAAATGCCCTGCTTGCTGACATGGAGAATTGCCACGCATACATAGACGATGTAGTAATTTTTAGCCAAGATTTTTCTAGCCATTGTAAACAACTGCATTGTCTTTTTACTAAACTGTTACATGCAAAAATTACTGTAAACCTGAGTAAGAGTGATTTTTGCCAGGCTTCCATCCAATACTTAGGCCATATTGTAGGACAAGGCCAGGTGAAACCTGTAATGGCCAAAGTAGAAGCTATCCAAGCTTTCCCTATCCCTGCTGATCGGAAACAACTCCGAAGATTTTTGGGAATGTCTGGATATTATAGAAAATTTTGCGAAAATTTTTCTGTCATTGCCAGTCCTTTAACAAACCTCCTGAGAAAGAACGTCCGATTTACTTGGACGGATGAATGTCAGAAAGCCTTTAACCAAATTAAGCAGATATTATCTAGCTCCCCCATTTTGATGGCTCCTGACTTCGGAAAACCTTTTAGGTTAGCTATTGACGCCAGTGACACAGGTGTTGGGTCAGTCCTTTACCAAGAAGATAATTTCCAAGTAGAGCATCCTATTTGTTTCTTTTCCAAGAAATTTAATAGACATCAAAGAAATTATTCTACTGTGGAAAAAGAATGTCTTGGGTTGATTCTTTCTATACAACACTTTGATTTTTATATCAGTGGGTCCAGATGGCCACTGGTTGTATTTACTGACCACAATCCCCTTACATTTATCCACAAAATGTCTGGCAAGAACCAACGACTTCTCAGGTGGAGTTTATTTTTACAAGAGTACTACCTAGATCTTAAACACATAAAAGGCAGCGAAAATGTTATCGCCGATGCCTTGTCTAGATTGTAAAAAGTATTTTGATGTATATATTTTTTTATATATATCATGATAAATACATTCTGTCATGTAAATATTTTTTTTTTGTAGTTCTAAAAAGATTTCCATTTCGTGGAAATGTAAACTTTTTATTTTTAGGGGGGAGGTGTTACGTATCTAGGCGTTATTTTTTTCTTTCTTTGACCTGTTGCGGTCAAGAGACGGGTAGGTTGTCTGCCCCTTGTGTAATAAGTTTTTTTTTATTTTATTCGTCAAGCCACACAGACAGTGACCGGTCCTTGACCTGTGTGTGTACCTCTGGTTGAAAGGAGGGTGTTTTTTTTTTCTGTCTCTTTGAAGAGCGTTCTAGATCTGGGTGTTTATGACTTTCTATTCTAGAATTTACGAGATATCGACGCGCGGTAGATTATATAAGACCGCTCGCGTAACGTTGACGGACAGACATACGGAGACAGCCGTGGGACAGAATAGCGGAGACATTGCGTTACCCGTGCGTGGTATACCACTTAATCGTGTAAGTTAATTTTTTTTTAAGGCCTTGCTTGCTTGTATTTGTAATTACATTTTCAAACTCTTGTATTGTAATATTTTTACATGCCATTTTTGTAAAAGGGTTTTGGTCAACACCTCAATTCTGTATTGAGTAAATGTTTATTTTTTCTTTCTTGTAATTTTATATTTGATTAAACATTAAGTTGATAGTTTACCTTCCGATTTCTTGTGTCATTTTTTTTTGTTATTCATTGTAAGTCTTTGATTAAATTCAGACTTAAGATAAGTGACACAACTCCTTTTCTATTGTCACGTTCCCCTAGGCAAGCCATTTAAAAGTAGAATTCAATTCGTAATACGTGACACACTAAATTATACAGATAATATAATTAAAAATGTACAAATAATATCTTGGAGCTCCAGCTCATATAATATTATTTCTTAAATGCTTTTGAAGGTAAAGGCAGCAAGATATTTTATTGGTTGAGTGTTTACGGAAACCTCTAAACACTTACAGGCCTAATTGTCATAGTCGGCCCCTCCATTTTTTTTCTGTGAAACGGATTGGTATTCCCTGAACAAATACTGTCTATACTTCCTCTCCCCCACCCTATTCCTGTAATGGTTTTATTAACATACAGGGGAAAAAAAAGAATGGAACGATCTGGTTACAATTGTCGTCATTGCCATGTGACTATCACAGATACATTGGAAAAAGGCACGCAAAAAAAAAGGAGATTTAAAAAACTGTAATTACAATCAGGCGAGATGACAAAATAATATCTTAAAGAGATTGTCAATATATTAAGGATACAGTAAAGAAGAAAACAAAGTAGGGGAGATAATCTCAATTAAACAGATGCAAGGGAGGCAATAAGAATTATTGCTTAAGTTACAATGCATGTGTAGCTAAAGGGGGTTAATCAAATTATTTAAAGTGTCAGTTACTATATTGCGTGTAGATTTTGGGGTTCAAACCCTTCCCAGCAGGGGGGGGGATCGGAATTTAGTGACTGATTTCTTGCTTTGATTTTGTTTATTTTAGGTGAGATTTTAATACTAAACTATCAGTTGCCCCAGCACAGCCAAAGGGTTTTGAATTTAAAACCCCCTAGGGCCTAACAGGGGGATTGTGAGTTTAAAAAACCCTATCAGGGGGCTTTGATTTAAACCCCCCTATCTGGAACTTTTGCAGTTAAATCTCCCTCTTCCATAAGACAAAACAAAAAAAAAATGCAAACCACAATCCCCAATTTCCAAGAGCACAGTTAAGGAAGATTTTGATTTTAAAACCCCCTTCCATAATTTACGATAAAACCCCTCTTCAATATAAAAAAAGCAAATTAAACACTCAAAATTCTATGAGATTTTGAGTTTAAACACACACACCCCTCTTCAGTAGGGTTTAAAGCTAAAAAATACCTCAATATAAAAAAAAAGAAAATTACGCACTCAAAATGTAGCTTGCAAGTGTGGGTTCTCAAATCATAAAATCCCCTAGACACCCAAAACGGCCAAAATCTAATCCAACTTGTCACAGTGCGTAATTGCTTTTTTTATATTGAAGAGGTATTTTTTAGCTACGCTCATAGATTCTAGTGACTGAGAAATAAATAGTCTCATATTGAAGAGGGGGGTATTAAAATCAAAATCTTCATTAGCTATCTTATCTTATATAATACAGACGTTACTTCAAAAAAGAAGATGATTACGTCCTACGCGTCATGCATTTAGTCATGCATATTAACCAATGACTTAAATTCTGCCAAGTCACTGGCAAGAGCTATGCTCTTTAAATATGCATTATTGTTTTTTTTTTTATTCTTCTTTAGAAGAGGAGAATTTAACTGCAAAACCCCCTGGTAGGGGGTTTTAAAATCAAAACCCCCTTGGCTGCGCTGGGGCAAGTGATGGTTTAACATTAAAATCTCAACTAAATCAAAGCAAAAAAATTAGTCACTAAATTCCGATCCCCCTGCGAGGGGATTTCATTTGGGGGGGGGGGTTGAACCCCAAACCTCCCCCTGGCTACGTCCATGTAATATATTCTGAATCCTGGAATAATCTAATACCGATAATGAAATATTTGGGATGGTCTACGCCTGAACGTAGAACAAAGATGTCCTTTGGTGTGAAGAAGTTTTTTGTCCTTAAACAAAATCCATAGCCAAAAGTTATAACGGTATAAAGATTTTTTGACGTTTTAGCAAGAATATTAAATATTTTCTTTTAATTTCAATAGTAGTGCATCAGGAAAAATAAATAGCATTTTATTACATTTATTCAATTGTTATTGCACATTTTACAATAATACTTAATTAAAATTATAATCAGACCTAACATCACATGAACAGGTTTCTTTTGTTATACTTTAAATGGTATAACGCTGTGCATTTACACTTCAACTTCCATCAAGATGTGCCAAGCCATATTTGGGTATATATCTAGAGATTTTATTATTATCTTTTCCCATGTGTCTGCTTTTACCAAGTCATAATTTTTCCAACTTGGTTGTCACCCCCAAAAGGGTGTCGACTCGATCTAGAATTTAGACTAGGCCCTAGAAAATGTTTTACATGTTTAGGATGTTCCTTCAGAGTTGAAGATAGTTTACTTCCTAGTCCGAAAATCCCGCAGGACGACGGGGGATGGGAGCGGGCATGGTTTGAACCCAGGACCATTGATAAATCCAAACGACCGTCCAACGCGCAAACCGCGCGACCAGGCAGCCATCCTAGACTAGGTCTAGACTAAATAGATTCTAGATAAAGATCCTGAACTAAATCTATAGCCTAATCTTGACTAGAATCTAGACTAGATCTATAAATAGAATCTAGATCTACTAGGTCAATATTATGAACAGGATTACTACTGGGTTACAGATTCACTTCTTGATGTACTGCTTACATAATAAATCAATCTGCACCCCTAAGCTGATCTAAACGGGACGGACAGACAGGCCACACAAAACGGGCCGCTAATAAAAGTACAACTAAATCAAAACTTTAAAAAATCAGAGCGAGTCTGAATTGGTTTTCTAAAATCGAATGAGTTGCTGAGTAATCAGTGAGTATAAGAATAAAGTAGAGGCAGCCATCTCAGTGCGCAGGGACCTGGGCGAGTGTCCATCGGGGACATTAATACTTGCTGGGCTGATAGCGACAAAAGAATTTTCGCGGTGCACTCCAAAAGTGCGGGGCCTTAGGCGGCTGCCAAAATCTCCACCACCTAAGGCCGCTTCTGAATGAACAACACAGTGATATTTGCCAAAGACGTTGTCAAGTACACCGAGTGCTGTCTGCCAACATGACAACATGGATTATTTGTTTAAGTTCAGACCAGGTAGTGAGTGATTTGGGCGGATACAGAGATTGTGCCATCTATCGTACACATCCTCAGTTGAGAGTTGTTTCACTTGATCTCATTGCTTTTCTTTCCACCTTTTAAGAAACAAACAAACAAGAGGCGGCTCGAAATTGCTCTTGGTGTTTGCATTGTGCTGTTAGTGTGAAGGTTGTGTGAGGACAAACCGTAGCAGTAGTCCTCCTGACTCCAACTACATGTTTCCTCCCCAAGATAGATCACATCCTCGGATTGTCCATGTTTCCTAGACCAAAGAAAACACCAAATGGTTAGAAGAAAAAAAAAAGAGACAAAAGGGAGTGCATGAAACAACTGAACCAACAAAAACATTCATGAGCTAAGCAAGCAAACACATACACAAATTTCTTCAATTTGTTTATCATAGATCTACCGTCAGTTTTTTCCGACCATTATAGTAATAATAGATCTAGTAATACTGGGATAAGCCGTGGATTTTAATCGCCTTGATTTATTGTTTATAGATAAAAAGAAAATCAACCATCATCGCCATACCACTATACCACAATAAAAAGAAAACCGAAATTGAAAAACAAAGAAGATATAAGAGCTCAAGCTTGGAGATTAAGTGACAATGGAAGTTATCACAAAATAGCAATACATCTGTGATTCCTGTTATATCAACCAAGGGGATAATAGCAACTAACTTTGCATTAATCATAATAATAATTTATGTTATAGAGCTTATTAAGTTATAGAGCGCTGTGAACAAAACAAATGTAGACCCTGTGTGAGAGCCAAAATGACAAATTAATCTAAAAAGTTCGGTAAAATAAATATACGTTGATTTTTAGTCTTCGCTACATCTTGAATTTTTTCGCTACATCTTGAATTTTTTCTTCTCAGTAGTCAATAAGAGCATAGGCGTAGCCTGGATTTTTTTTTTCGGGGGGGGGGTTGGGGGTATTTAATTCTCTCCCCTCCCGCCGGCCATATATATATATATGTATGTATATATACATATATATATGTGTGTATGTGTACATAATTTATCTTTATTATATTCTAACCCTTGATTCTTTCGGAAGACGTTTATTGTATTTGTACCCTAGAATGGAGTTCTTCCCGGAGTTAGTGGAAAAATTGTGACACCTAACCTTGCCAGCAAGGAGGTCTGGAGGAGCGCTTTGAGCTCCCCTAGCGGGATTCTGGGCTGAGCTCCGCCGCCAAGCACTATTTCCAGTATTTGAAGCCAAAAATAAAATGCATATTCTGAGGTGTCTACAGAGCATTATCCTGCAATTAAAAAGTTTTAGTTAAAACACTAAATCTGCTATTCTTACTGACTTAGAAGTTAGATCCTCCCACACCGTTCGGCGCATTGGGCGACATGCTGCCTCGACAAAAATATGTCACTGGCAATGTCTGAAACCTCTTCCCACCTGATGTCCACTGCTCTAAGGACCTCTATGAAAGTGTGGCGCCAAGTTGTACTAGGATGTCCCCGTTTGCGCTTTCCTCGTAATGGCCTATATGTCATCGCAACTCTTAATATGCGTAATTTATTTTGTCGGAGAACATGTCCCGCAAACCTTATGCTACGCTCTGTCACAACCTCACTAATAAGGTCCGTTTATAAAAAAAAAAAAAGAAAAGAAGGGTTAATCC
The DNA here is from genome assembly GCA_036873155.1 of Biomphalaria sudanica. Lineage (NCBI taxonomy): Eukaryota > Metazoa > Mollusca > Gastropoda > Planorbidae > Biomphalaria > Biomphalaria sudanica. Next base: position 5,116,540 of record JAZGLO010006670.1, read on the forward strand.
GGCCAAAATAAACAATAACAAGGTTAGAAAGACGGTTTTATTTTTAACTTTACCAATTATTTTCTTGTCCACCCATAACTAAATTCGTCAAGACAAAGGTACTGGCTCCCATGGGACGAAACTCGACGTAAAACATAAACAGGCCGCCCTAGGAATAGTATTGCTCGGGCTGGACAGAGACATATTGGTTGAAGTCTCTACTCACACGGTAGGCAACGAATATAGACCATAAATCTGACCTGACGCCTGACATCTTCGTGAGAAAATCACCTAGCTTTCTTCCCCAACTGTTACACAAAAAGTCCCAACTTAATATAAAGAGAGACCAAAGCATTCTAAGATAGGCCCGCTGGAATTCATAGTCTCCTCTGTAAGGGAGTTAATTTTGTGAGGTTTCATTAGGGACAAACTGAACTTTTCGGGTGAGTATAAATATTTTACTATACTTATTTTATCTTATAGGAATGTGTGTGTACACAACCACGTTCCCCGTCATTACATCATTACTTTGTTATGCAAGAGCATTGTGTTATTTTATATCGATGCTCTATCTTCATATAGATATAGTATTAATGCCACTACGGTTGTCTACGTTTGAAACCAAAGTTATTATATTTGATGTTTTATACATCCCTGAATCTTAGTGATTAATGTAAATGATAACCTTTCGTGAATCTAAGTGCTGTATAAGAACCTAGATAACCGTACTCTAAACTTATAAAACGCAGGTATGTTTCATTGTTTTACATTCCCATTATATCCCTAATAAATATGATTATAACACCTTTAGTAAAATCACTAAATTTAGAAAGCTTTAAGGACAGAAGACTCAAAAGTAAAGTAGCACTTATACATGAAACACTGAACCATAATCTTCAAATACAAAAACAAAATGTAATAAAATACTCTGAGAGACACAAAGATAAAGGCTCATTTCTCGTCCCATATGCTAGAAAATGTGTACAAACACTCCTTCTTCCCTAGTGCTATTAGAGCATGGAATGGGTTGCCTGGGCTAGCCAGGAAAACTAGTGACTTGGCAGAATTTAAGTCATTGGTTAATATGCATGACTAAATGCATGACGCGTAGGACGTAATCATCTTCTTTTTTGAAGTAACGTCTGTATTAGATAAGATATGTCTCACACCCTGTGAGCTAATAGTTCCATGGATGAATATGATTTCGATTAATCATATCAAGTCTTAACATTGTAGCTCTATCCCTAGCATTTTATTTTCGCCTTATCCTGTACTGTAGTGTATTATGCTCATTTCCCATTTTACTATAACTGATTACTTATCGACGTAATCACATTCTATGGATTCATTGTATCATAACACAATAATTGTGGTTAACTTCCTTGTAGTTTGTTTATCATTGAGCTATGTGTATTTTAAGATTTCATGCTAATTGTTTTAAATGCCTTTTTGAGATTGACATCTGAAAGGTTGCAAGGAATTTGAGAATCCCTACGCAATGCCTTTAGGAGGGTCCTAATTGTCTATCATATCCCCAGCCGGGTTGCTGTTGCTGTAACAGCTTCTTGTAGCTGGTTCCCACATCTGCAGTTTCCACGCAAAGCTGTAACCGGAGCCGACCACACCTGATATCCCCACCCCATGACATACCTGTCAGCAAAAAGGCATTGCTTACTGTCCTTGGTCATAGAATTTTGCCCAGTGTCCAAAGTGCTTACTGCCCAGTATCCGTCCCAAGCTGTCCACTGCCCAATAGCTACTGCCCACTGCTTAGAGCAACCTTCGCTACAGAAAATAAACTGGTGTGAGTTAGCACGGCCATCTACGAGCTAGAGACCACAGCTGAGAGATCATTCTACGACAACAACTAAAACTAAGTCTGCAGCACCAACCCTCTCTACTGCTAAACAGGCAACGGCCTAACCCTAGCGCCAGCTTCCTACAGCATAGAGGACACCCCGAGCCGTCGTCCTAAAACAGAGCTGGATGACTCAAGTGTATTTCGCATCTAAGTAATGCGAAATTGATCAAAATTTGATCGTCTTCAGTGCTGTCAACAATGATAGATAAACATGCGCGGATTGGATCTCTTTTAGTATTTTTCCTAGACCTGCATTGTCCAACAAGTCCATTATCTAGTTTTGAAATTATGGGGCGACTAAAGTGTTCTCTTTCAACAATCTTACTTGGGGATTTAATCTATCAACGCTAAGAAATATCCTTTGTTACTCGTGTCACCTAAACGATAATCTTGAAGATGATCACAAAATGAAAGGTTGTTGCATGCTGAATTCAGAGTAACACTCATTATGTAATAATGTGCTTTCCGCCAGCAATGTTCAGCTTCTTCAAGATAAATCCAAACGACTGTCCAGCGCGCAAACCGCACGACCAGGCAGCTATCCAATACTAATAGTACAACTACCTCATCAAATGAACCTACTAAAGCAGAAAGTACCTCAAACCCCTAGTAATAAGCTTTCAAAGTATTAAAAACAAATCATCATATGCATAAGAATTAGCTTAGAAATTTTATTAGAAGAAATAAGCCTGAATTAATTGCAGGAACAAAAACTTGGCTACACCCTGAAATTTATAACTCATAATTTCTCAATAGCAATTATGCAGTTTATAGGAAAGATAACCACAGTTTTTTTAAAAATCAAAAGACTCACTGATAGCAGAAGCCATTACTTTACCAAACTCAATAACCAAACTCAATAAATATAGAATCAACATTTTGTGAAAATTAGCACAACCTCAACATCCCTACTAATTTTTTGAATAAATAAAAATAAATAAATAAATATATGTATATATATATATATATATATATATATATATATATATATATATATATATATATATATATATATATATATATATATATATAAGGCTTTTCGAGTCCGAACATTAATAATGGATACAGTATTTTCCGTGGCTGCGCAGCCCCAGCTGTGACCTACATATTTTGCCACATCTATGGCCGACGCCGCATGCAGCCAGGTGCTCTCTTCTATGTCAGCCAAGGAAAGTTGACGCCTAAGCTGGTCTTTGAAGCGTTTCCGTGGGGCGCCTCTGTTACGTCGACCACCTTATAGCTCACAAAAAAAAAAAGACTGCCTTTGGCATACGATCGTCTCCCATACGGGATACGTGCCCTGCCCAGCGTAGCTGTCGGACCAAAAGTCCCTCTATACTGCCCATACCGGCGTTCGCAAGGACATCGCTGTTTGTAGTGCGGTCCTGCCATTGTATGTCCATGATGGAGCACAAGCATCTTTGGTGAAAGCGCTGAAGAAGTCTTTGTTTTTTTTTTATATAGTGTCCATGTCACAGAGCCATATAGAAGGGTTGAGAGAACTACCGCCTGGTAGACATTCCATACTCTCGCCTGAAGGCGTCGAAAAGCGCCAGACGGTTATCAACTTCCCTTGAAAGTGAGGCTGTCTGTTTACTGTGATCCTTAGGGCTGAGTATGTTAAATTGGGTGATTTTTGGAACATGACGTTTGTTTTCCCGAGGTTTATAGATAGACCGAAATGTTGATGTTAATTTACATGAGAACATCACAAATACAAAGAACAACGTCTGCCATGAGTACAGCCTCTTTGTTAGTTCTAGTTTATATATATTAAGTCTAACTAGCCCATCAAATGAAATGCCAAAAGAACTAACTTGGTGCGCCAATGTCTATGAGCACTCGACAAGCTGCTCGTATAGATGATATTTTTTAGTCTTACTAGGACGTGTGACGTAATGGAATTGTTTTCCTTTGACGTCATATGGAGTTAATTCTTTAAATGAAATGCTCGGACGCACTCCCTGTGCACCAATGTCTTTGAACCCTCAACAAGCTGATCGTATAGATGATATTTTTTAGTCTAACTAGGCCGTGTGACGTAGTGGATTTTTTTCCTTTGACGTCATATGGAATAAATTCTTTAAATGCTAAAAACAACTCGGTATAGTAATGTTTATTAAACCTCGTAATGTGGCTCGCATTTTAAAAAGACAGAATAGCTAGATCTAGATCTAATCTAGATTTTTTACGCTAGATCTAGATTTTTTTCACACCAGCTAGTTTTTTTACACTAGATTTTTTTTTCTTACACTAGAGATAGATTTTTAAAACTGGATTTAGATTTAAGTTCTAATTAAAATCAATATAGAATCTAGATTTAGAATTTCTTGGTCTAGTTTAGAATGTTTGTTTTACATGTTTCGGATGTTCCATCAGATTTGTAGTCCAAACCTCCCGCATTACGACGGGGGATGGGAGCGGGCAGGGTTTGAACCTGGGACAATCGATGAATCCAAACGACAGTCCAGCGCGCAAACCGCACTACCAGACAGCCATGATTTAGACTAGATCAAAATCTTTAATTTTAATTTCTAGGCTTAAAGTGTAGATTTTTATTTCTAAAGTCTAGATTGTCAATATGCCAATATTGCAATGTTATAAAATACTAAAAGTAATCTACTATTTTAATATTTCATATTGCATTAGGTCTATTAATTGATTATCTAGTGTGTTTTTTTAAAATATAAATCTTATCTAAATTACAACTACATTATCCCAAATATATATTATAGATCTAGATCTAGTAGATATAGAGATTGAGAGTGCTAAATTAGTAGTTTAATTTAGGTAGATCTACATCCTTATTCTAGTTCCATTTAAATGAAAATTCTCAATACCAAAGATTATCTAAAATCGCTCTTCTGACATATTGTACATATCCGGTAGTTGTCATTCCGTAATGTGTAGGTATGGAGGCGCGGTGGCTGAGCGGTAAAGCGCTTGGCTTCCGAACTGGGGACTGGGGTTTGAATCCTGATGAAGACTGGGATTTTTAATTTCGGGATCTTCGGGTGCCTCTGAGTTCACCCAGCTCTAATGGGTACCTGACATTAGTTAGGTAAAAGTAAAGGTGGTTGGTCGTTGTGCTGGCCACATGACACCCTTTTTAACCGTAGGCCACAGAAACAGATGACCTTTACAACATCTGCCCCATAGACCACTAGGTCTGAAGGGGGAACTTTACTTTTACTTTTTTAATGTGTAGGCATATTATCAATAGTAGGCTATTAGTTTGTAACCAGTTTGTCATTAGATTAAAAGCAATGCCTGGTCGTGCGGGTAGCGCGCAGGACTGATTCTCTCTACGGTCTCGGTTTCATACCCTTCTCGATGACATCCTCAGTCGACCAATGAATAAGCGTATCCGACAGGGATCCCACGGGGCCGCCTCTGAGTTTGTGTGGCAAGACAAACTATCTTTGTAATCTTGTTTGTGTGTATTTTTATAGGCTAGAGCTATTTTTATATATTCTATTTTGTATAGGCTAGTGCCAGAATTAATATTTGTACTTCCGCTATTACTATAGGGGTTAGGGCGGGTAGTATAAATAGTTAAATCCATGCTACATCATGTACAGTTGACCAGTGGTCAGTAAAGTATATCTCTGTCTGTGTGACAGTTGATGATCTTAGTGATCTGGTGTATGATAATTTAATCATTGCTATATTTCTGTACCTGGGACGGTCTGTATGTGTATAACTATTTTATATTTTCTTTTACTAGATCTATGTCACACTATGTGTAAATATGCTAGATATATTTTAATTTAGTATATTTTCTAGTTGGCAGTTGTTCCCAACATGCTGTATTAAAATGGCGGCGCCCAGCTTAGCCTGATATGATTATGTTGTTCATGCTCTAGATCTAGTAGAATATGATTTTGTATTTATAGTTTTTCATTTATGTATTGCAGGCTATTGTTACTGCTGAATATTACTGCTGTGTTATTGCTGCTTTAAGCTGCTATTACTCTGTTGCTATAACACCCTCTGCTGCATTTATTACTGCTATTGTTATTGCTTCTTTAGATAGATATAGGGAATCTAGTGTTATTTTGTTTTTGTAGTGTTGCCTTAGTCGGCTTAGACCTAGTGGCTTAGTCTGTTCTTAGTGAATAGTAAGGTACTAAGGTGTTCTTGTTTTAGTGTCAGTGTAGATCTAGGTCTAGTGTAGTAGTTGTAGTGATTTAGTTAGATAGTTGTTTTTGATCAGTTTGTTTTAGATAGTTGGTTTGGTTAGTTTGTTGGTGTTTGGTAGTGGCGTAGATTTAGAGGGTTTTAGTTAGTCGCTAGGTTCAGTTGTAGTGGCTAGTGTATATATTACATTTTATTATTGATTTATTTTTCATGTAAATAAAGTATCGTTTTATTTTTAGTATTTCAAGTAAAGTTTTTGTTCTTGCTTTCTTTTAGTTAGTTTAGTCTAGTCTAGTTGTCTGGTTACTTAGGCGACTCTAGCCCCTTGGTCGTAGACTGAGGTGTCACAGATTGAGCCACCCAGTAGCACTAACATCTGCCTACTGTATAAAAATTAATGTTGAGCAGAGAAAAGTTCTCTCGCGCCTCCTAACCTGCTCACATAAGTAATACAATTTCAAAAAAAAAAAAAAAAAAAAGCCGTTATTGTAAACTTAAACAGGACAACACCTTATGAATAATAAGACTCTTCTAACTATTCTGGAATAAATATTTAGAGCTGCCTTGAAAGCAGAATTGCATTAACTAATCACACAAGAATAGCACGAAACCTCTCTTATTCTCTATATTGTTTTATTCCACCAAAAGTTAAACGCATAACAGTGAATTTAAAAAGCATGTATGATGGTTCCAAATTTGAATTTGGTATCTATCAAAGTTACAATGTTATGAACAGTTATAGACACATTAATTCATTTTTCGAACACAATTTAATTTCTAGAACACAGACATTTTGTTAGTCAAACTAGGCAGTGTGATTTATTGGAAAGTTTTTTTCTTTGACGCTATTCGGAATGAATTCTTTAAATGCTATAAGAACTCGTTGGGCAAGGTCTTTAACTCTCATCAACTCTTTCGTGTTGATAAAGACAGTTTGTTAGTCAAACTTGGCCATCTGACATAGACGAAGGGTTCTTATAACATTTCATTTCAATAATTCATTTCGAACGATGTCAAACAAAAAAATAAAAAAGAGCGTCTCAGCCAGGCGTTTTGTCTTTTGACCTTCCCGATTGCCGTTGAAACCTCAGGAAGACTTGGATATTCGTTGAGTTCCTTTTCTACTGTTTCTTGCGAGCTTTCAGAAAGAAACTCATTAGACACATCATTTTGACGCTAATTAGTCACTGATGAAGTAAGTCGGTTAGCAAGAAATGGCCGTCTCAGTTTTTTTGACACCCCTTAGTCCTGTATGTTCAAGTTGGACCGTAAGTTCAAAGAACGTGCTCGTGTCTCCTGCGTCCGCGTATTGTAGTATGTTTTCTGAAAGCTCCAACCAGCTTTTTTGTTTTAATTCGAAAACTTTTGCCATCAAAGAAGTACACAAGGCTCTGTAGAGCGATTTTTTTCGGTGCTGTTGGGGTTCACCAGCACATAACAGTAGTAGGTGCGTTTTCTTTTAAAATTAACAACTCTTGAATTGCTGTGTTGTTCTCGTTGAACCAGCGTCTGTAATAGCCCACGGCATTTGCCGTTGCGTCATGGAGAGCCTACTTTAGTTGGTTCCAGTTTGTCTCAATTTCCTGAGACTTTCTGAGTTCGGCCTCATGCATGGCTCTAAACTTGTCTTGTACATCTGTGACGATTCGTCTGCTGAGCAAAATCAATCGACCTCAGCATATTACGCAGAAATTATTTTATTTTTGCCTTATTAAGGGCCGTGAAAAAAAGTGTATGCCTAGACTATTTTCATCGGCATCTCTTAGCACATTACCTTTCCTAAGTCAAACCACATTTGCTACTCATCATCTTACCTATCTGGCCTATGGCTCTATTACTCTATTCAGGTCTGTCAATCTTGATAGCTCGAGACAATGAGGCCCTTCATCTTGCGAGGTGACAATTACCCCTCCCCTTTGTCTAAACCAGTGGTCTTCAACGGGGGCGATATCGCCCGCAATTTCATTTCTATTTGAATCTAATCATAAAACTGTAAATAAAATACAAGCCCATGCCGAAAATAAGCGCATCTTTTAACAGTTTTATGAAACAAATGATGAAAAAGGTGTAAGACTCTAGTTGTAAAAAATTGTTTTACATGGTAGGCATCTAACACAAATGAATGAAACCAACTTCCGACTGCTAGGAAAGAGATTGACTTTTATTGATAATATCATTTTCTCTTTTATTATTATTATTATTATTATTATTATTAAAGAGTTTTACAATCTCACATTGTTTATTGACAAATGAATTAGTGCCCAAGGACACCTAGATCTATTCCATTTACATAACAATTCTATGAAGAAATTAAGATTCGCTTCTAAAATTAAATATGTATAAATATATATATATAAATGACAATTATTAAACATCTGTTACCTACGTTCAAAGTGAGTTGCATGAAAAAAATAGATTTACAAAACTGTGTCTTCAGTGAAAAGAATCTTAACATAGAAGGAACACAGTGGCGTATCTAGGGTGGGGGGAGGGGGGAAATTGAAAATCCCCCAAATTAGTGCTTTTTTAATTAATTAAATTAAATATTACGCAAAATGCAGCGGCCCCCAGAGATGTCAAGCCCCCTGGCCCCCAAACGATGGAAATTCCTAGCTACGCCCCTGGAGGCACAACAGAGATGTGGCTGCATTTAAATGTTTCAGTAAAATTCCAAAAGTGTGGTCGAAATTGGAATGATGTTTTAGCTTTTCAGTAAACATACATGGTTAACATATATTTAGTGCGAAACTAAGTTAATGAAAAAGCAAAGAAATAGACTGGATGTAGCCACTAGAGGAGACCTTCGCCTTGCCTTGGCTAATTTTAAGCTTGAAATTTCTCATATTGTCAGACTGAAGGAGGCACAAGGTTACCATTAGCTTAATTTCATTTTGTAGTGAACTCAGTAATAGTAATATTTATATTAAAAACTAAAACTAAATTGACAATTAAACCTAAAAACAGTAGGCCCAAATATTCTTAGGATTTGAAAGGAAGTCTTTACAATTAATTTTTGTGTGTAATGAATAAATCTTTATAGCGCTCACGGGGGAGGGGGCACCTCTGTAACTCAGTTCTTCTTAAAGCTCGTCAGTCATAGGCCAAGGAGTTCACAACAATCGCCTTTGGCATGCGGTCGTCACCCACGCGGGATAAGTGTTATTGACAGCATACAAATTAATAAATAGATGATATTTTGTTCAAATTAGCTTTCTCACGCTTCTCCATAACTGTTTTTCTTAGGGGGGGGGGGGGGACGGTGGCGGATTTTTTAAAAAGAAAACATTCGAAAAGGGGGCGGTAGGCCAAAAAAGGTTGAAGACCACTGGTCTAGACCCTGAGCGCACGTCACGCTTGACCTCACGCCCGGTCAAGATTAACGCCTCCCACTAAGGTCTAAAGAGGCTCTGATCTTGATTGCGTACACCCGAATGTAGCTTTTACATTGTTATTATTTTGCTGGTGAATTACTGTCCCATACCACAACATAGAAAATGGTCATAACACAGCTTATCTAAGCCTTACTTGCACAACCAGGGCCGGCCCTAACATTTGCGAGGCCCTATGTGAAATGGATTGCGCGCGGACCAGTAAGGGTAGGGATAAGGATAATAAGTTTAAATAAAAATTTTGCATTAGAAAATAAATTCGTATTTGCATTACATTTTTATTAAATGAAAGCTGACGATGCCGTTTTTTTTTTATATCACGCGTAGGACTGGCGTTTACCATATTGATTGACACCCCCAAATGACAATTTTGTCTTTTTAAGGACATTTTTATGAGTTTCAGGAGATTTCCAGGAGCTCCTTGAAAACAAGGAGATTACGGGAACCCTATTATAAATTAAAATGGTTTAATTTAATAATTTACACCTAAAATTAGCGCGGGGCTTTTTAACCTTCGGGGTCCACTGCGGCAGCATAGGCTCAAGTCAGGTCCTGGTGATATCCAGCTCGCGGTTAACGAATTTTCATCACGCTGCTGCTTTTTTTTGGTTAACCTATAAACCTTGGTAAAACAGAAGTCATGTTCCAGAAGTCACCCAATAAAACCTACTCAGCCCAAAGATCACCGCGCATAGACATCCCTTTAAGTGGTAGATAACTTCACATTATCTGGGAAGCATAGTATCAAATGTCGCGTTGCTTTGAAAGAGAGGTTGATATGTGATCAGGGATAGTCGTGCTTTTGGACGCCTCTAAGCGATATAAATCGCCCCGCCTGTCTACAAAAATCAGTGTCAACAAGTGATTCTCTCAACCCCTCTATGTGGATCTGAGATATGGGTACTTTATAGAAAGCAACTAAGATTTCTTGAACGACTTCACCAAAGACCGCAATACAATATGGTATAAACTTCTTAAAATCCGACATTCACGCTTTGCAGGGCACTTATTCCGTGTGGGAGACGAATATATTTTTGGAAATCTTTTTTTTTTAGTAAGCTGAAAGGTTGTCGGAGTACCAGAGATGCCTCACAATAATAACGCTTTTTTTTAAGAATATTAACGCGATGTTTTTAAGTCTCTTAGGAAAAAATGCGCGATTTTACTTTGTTACTAGGTGCACGTTTTACACTATAACGTATTTTGCATTATTTGATGATTCTTACTAAAGCCATAATAATAAGGCTTGTCTTCGAGTCCGAAGATTAGTGAGGAATGCAGTAATTTTCGTGGCTGCGCAGCCCCAGCTGTGACCTACATATTTTGCCACGTCCAGGGAGAGCATAACCATTGTCCGCAGGTGGTTGATTTAGATTTTCTTTTCGCCGTCTGCGTTTGTCCTCGACAGCAGATTTTCATTTGGTCTCAAATGTGTATCCCGCGGCCTTCGTGAGTGACCTCCAGCTGTCTCGTTCGGAGGTCGCATACAACCAGGTGCTCTCTTCTATGCCAGCCAAGGAAAGTTAACGCCTAAGCTGGTCTTTGAAGCGTTTCCGTGGGGCGCCTCTGTTACGTCGACCACCTTTTAGCTCACCAAAAAAGACTGCCTTTGGCATACGTTCGTCTCCCATACGGGATACGTGCCCTACCCAGTGCAACTGTCGGACCATAAGAAGTCCCTCTATACTGTCCATACCAGCGTTGGCAAGGACATCGCTGTTTGTAGTGCGGTCCTGCCACCGTATGTCCATGATGGAGCGCAAGCATCTTTGGTGAAAGTACTCAAGAAGTCTTAGTTGTTTTCTGTAAAGTTTCCATGTCTCAGAGCCATAATGAATATATTAATTGCAATATTAAATGTCAGAAAGTAACCATTTTAGAAGTTACACTGCAAAGACTTTCTTCCAAGCCTTTAATAGCCCAATAGAAGCAATGTAAAACGTTAAGACTTGAGCTGTGGTTTTCTGTAGGCCAACTGTTGGGGGGACTTTCTATTCTAATCGCCATGTACAATTACATTGAGAACTGACAGAACGAAAAAGCAACTCTTCAAATTAATATTCTTTACTCTATCGTTCATTTTCGTAATTACAACAATATTCCCAAAATGACTTCGGGTATATATCCTTCCTTAACAAATTATTCATCCGAGCGAGGCTCGGTCACCTGATATTAAATTCTTATCCGCGATTGATCGATTCACAGACATATATATATATATATATATATATATATATATATATATATATATATATATATATATATATATATATATATATATATATATATATATATATATATATATATATATATATATATATATAAATAATAATAATAATATATATATATATATATATGTATATTGGATAGATAGATAGATAGGTTTTTATGTAAGTAAACTATTTTTTCCCGGCTATAAGGGAAGTCGCCCCAATAAATTTTTTGTGTCTTAAAAAAGTAATGATCTTTAGTTTTCAAAGTTTAGAAATAATGTGTTACGATGGACACTCAAATATAAATACACTTAACATAAGAACAATCTCAGGTAAACACAAACAAGTTTAATCAGCCATCTTGATTACTAGAGTAGTTTCCCCTGTGCATGGGCACAACTCTTCATACAAATATAACATTCCATCAACATCCCCTCTCCTCCCAAAAAAAAAAAAAATTAAAAAAAAGAAAGTTGAAAAAAAAATATAACGAAAAAAATAATTATACAATCAAATTGATAAAACTATTTACAACCGTAAATATGTTTCAAATTAAATAACTACAATCAGATGAACAAAACTATTTACAACAGTTCATATATATAAATCGTAAACATAGTCTCCATATCTTGACGGTTACTGGAGGGTGGCCCTAGGTCGCAGAGAGTACTGGTGATGAGTGTTTTCGGCGTTGGGCGGATTGTTCATACACTCATTCTCTGCGTCTGGGAAAATGTGCGTACAATTACTTTCTCTATCTGGAGAAAAATATATATGTTGTTAGTGGTGTCAGGTCGTAGGTGTCTTCTATTTCTTTGGTACATGAAACCATTGTCGCCTTCTATAATGTAGGCACGTTCGTTCACTTTCCGACATACTCTGCCTTGTCTCCAGGTAGTATCGTTTGGCGATTGATACAAGACTTTCTGTCCGACGTTTATAAGCTTCATGTCACGAGCTGTTTTGTTGTAGTGTTTTCTGATACTTTGCTGTCGCTTCTCCCGTTTGGCCGTGGCTTCTTGTGACATTCTTGCAGGATGCTCTCTTCTTGGCAATAACGTTTTTTTTGCCCTTCCAAAGAGCATCTGAGCCGGACTTAAGTTGGTATCTTGCCTGGGTGTATTTCTAAACTCTAATAGGGCTTCATAGACATCTGATTTACTTTCTTTGGATTTTTTCATCAGATTCTTTAATATTTTCACTGCTGCCTCTGCCTTGCCGTTTGACTGATTGTGTCCTGGTGAAGATTTTAAATGGTGGACACCCCATGCTTTCATAAATGCGATGAATTCAGCAGATGAAAACTGAGGTCCAAAATCACTGATACAAACTTTGGGGACACCATATCTGGCAAACAAATTTTTTAGTTTTCTTATAACAACTTGACTTGTTGTCGTGTGCAAATGTTCTACTTCAATAATATTTGAATAGTAGTCAACTATGGCAAGGTATTGTTGGTCAAATATTTGGAACAAATCTATTCCAACTTTGTCCCAGGGATTTGAACCCTCATTATGCTGTATTAAGCTTTCTTTCTGGTTTGCAAGTGAACTTTCTTGCCGGCAAGAAAACTGCGTCCCTTGCTCTTCTCATCATGGCATCATACCCTAAATGTGCTGCATGTAGTTTGGTCTCAACTTCTTTTCTTAATGCTCTTGGGATAATTATTCTCTCCCTTTTCATTAGAAGGCCATCCTCATAATCAGTACATCTGCAAGTGACCAATACTGTTTGAGTTCTGGTACAATATGATGCTTGTCTGGCCAACCGTTCAGTATGTACTGTTTCAACATCTGCATCTCATTGTCTACTTTGACTGCATCTTTAACTTTATCTAACATTATATCTACAGTGTTGATAGAAGTGTCAGGAAAATCTTCCTGTTCTGTCAAAGGGTCTCTGCTTAGCGTGTCAGCAATCTGTAATCTGTTTCCTTTGGTATACTGGTACTGAACATCGTATCGGTACAAGCGCATCATTAAGCTTTGAAGATTTTTAGGTGCACAACTGAGGGGTTTATTGAGTATATTTTCCAAAGGTTTATGATCATTCTGTATTATTATTGTTCTGCCGTACGTGTACTGGTCGAATTTTTCTAAAGCTACTACTACAGCAAAGAGTTCCTTTTCGATTTGAGCCCACTTTTTCTGAGGCTCTGTGAGTGATCTTGATGTGTATGCTATGGGTTTGTCATCTTGTAGTAGTACAGCTCCTATGCCATTTTGACTACTGTCCGCCTGAATAGTTACTTTCTTCTCCGGGTCGAAATAAATTAGGGTTCCATGATTGGATATCTTCTGTTTGACACTATTAAATGCTTTCTCGCAGTCATTCGACCACACAAATAGCTTGTGTTTCTTTGTCAGTTCTGTTATTGGTTGTAGGTCTGCTGAAAGACTTGGGATGAATCTTGATAGATATTGTATCATTCCACAAAATCTACGAACCGATGTAATGTCTTCAGGGGTTTTTAGATTTGTTATGGCTCTCACCTTGTTTGGGTCTGGTTTTATTCCTGACTGGGAAATAATGTGTCCCAAAAACACAATTTCTGACTTTCGGAATGCTGATTTCTTTTCCTTTAGCCTATTGAGTAATTTTGATAGGTTTACGTCATGATTTTTGCGAGCCTCTTCTACTGTGTCCCCCTTTCCAATTACCATTATATCATCCACCATGTTAAAACATCCTGTTAGTCCCTCCAACGCATCATTCAGATGTCTTTGAAAGACTTCCGAGCTTACTTTGAGACCAAAAGGAAGTCTATTCCTTTTGTATCTACCGAATGGGGTCGCCATTGCAGTGAGACCCGATGAGTCCGGGTCTAGTTTGATATGCCAAAAAGCTTCCTGGATGTCGACTTTGTTAAATATCTTGGCGTTACCCATTTCAGCCAAAATGTCTTCTTGTGTTGTTAGGTTGTAGTGCTCCCTCAGTAGTGCCTTGTTCAAGGGTTGAAGATCAATACAGATTCTGATACTGCCGTCTGATTTCTCTACCAATGCCATTTGACTAGCCACTCTGTGGGCTCAGTAATTCTTTCCAGAATTCCTCGTTGAACTAATGAGTTTAGTTCGGCTCTGACTTTTTCTTTTAATGCTATAGGAATTCTTCTACATGGTAGGACTTTGGGCTTCACAGTCTTGTCTATTTTCAATGTAGCCACGCCCAAGTCACCAAGTGCGTCAATGTTTTGATGTTTGTTTCCTGTGGCTTCCACTTTAGCAATAAATCGGTCTTCATTAATGTGAATGAGTTCCATCTTCCTCAGTGTTGATAATCCTAGCAGGCATGTTAGATCATTTGGTACTACCACATAATCTACATTTAATTTCTCATTGGTCTTTAGATTGGTGGTTACCAACGTAGCTTTTCCTTTTGGCTCCATTACCGTCTTATTCCACATGGTTAATCTCTGGGACGTCCGTACTATCTGGTCTGGGCACACATATTTTTCGTTTATGGTATTGACGTCGGCGGCACTGTCCACTTGAAATCTGACTCTTTGGTTGTTGATCATCATGACGGCAGTCATCCTATGCTTTTTGGGGCCATTCATTGCCATTACCCATTCAGTTTGGAGTGTAACTTCTTCTTCTTCTGTGTCTGAGTCTATGTTGCTCTGTGTCTTTGCTTGAGTAATGCTATATACTTTCTTTTTGCAGACTGAGGCGAAATGATTCCTGCCTCCACAAATGTGACATGATTTTCCCAGGCCGGACATTTTTCCTTTACGTATTCATGGTTGCCCTTGCAAAATTTACAAGTTTTACTTTGTCTTGGCCCCTTGTCACTCTGTTGATATTCCTTTCTGTATTTTGGACCTGACTTAGATGTTGAGATTCTTTCAACTATTGGTTTGTCCAAAGGTTCATTTCTTCCTTCTCTGATATCTTTCATTAGCCTTTGTGATCTTTCATATATCCTACACACATCTATGCATTTCTGTAGGGTTAGTTTATCATCTTGCAAACAGTTTCATCTTTAAGTGTTCACTTCTAACCCCTAAGATAATTCGGTCCCTAATCAGACTCTCTTCTAGTTTATCAAAATTGCAGCTGCTTGCCAGTTTCTTCAGGGCAGTTATATATGAGTCAATGTTCTCGTCCTCTTCTTGTCTTCTCGTATTGAAGACATATCTCTCATATGTTTCGTTGGTTCTCCCAACATAGAACTCTTCAAAACTCTTTAAAATTTCATTTATTTTTGTCTCATGCCCTTTTCCAAATGAATCAAACACGTCTGCAGCCTCACTTCCAATTATAATCATTAGTGTTGCTACACCTATATCTTCTGTCTCTGTTGTGAGTTTCGTGGCCTTTTCATAGTTATCCCAGTCTCTTCTGAATCGTTTCCAATTGGCCGCCATATTGCTTGTTTGCAATAGCGGTTGCGGTACTGGGAAATATCTGTTAGCAGTTGCCATTTTAGCTACTGCTTTCTTATATTTTCCTCAAGATATTCTAGGTTATCGTTTACCTTTATTAGATCTGTAAACCGCTGCCACCATGTTACGATGGACACTCAAATATAAATACACTTAACATAAGAACAATCTCAGGTAAACACAAACAAGTTTAATCAGCCATTTACTAAAGTAGTTTCCCCTGTGCATGGGCACAACTCTTCATACAAATATAACATTCCATCAACATAATGCAAAATCATTTCTCGAATATTCACGCAAATATATTAAACAAAGCCATTTCCTGTTTGTTTCCATTCAGATGTTTCAAAAATCCTAGACCGAAATAACTCATGTTGATTTAAATCATCTTAGTTCCTTTAAATAGATTGATACTTAGATCTTTCTAGATTATGTATATAAAAATTGCAAAATAATAATTATGAGACGAGAGTACTCTTATTTTTGATGTTCAATTACTAGATCTACATCTAAAAATTAAATTACATGTTACGTAGGTTAGGGTTGAAAAAAAAACTTCCTTTAACTGCTTTACAAAACAACGCCTTCATCCAACTTTCTAAAAAAGTTTCACATTTTTTGTAGAGTTTAAAAAATCTCCATGTCCAGTCTAGAGTAGTATATATATGTCTATGGTCAGTCCGTTTTTTTTTTAGAAAGTTGAAAGGCGTTCATTTCAGATTCTATTTGTAGCGGTCCCTTATTCGTATTCTATTCACTAGGACTTTGCGGTAAGAATTGTATACATTGCTTGACGTTGGTAATTTGTATTTACCCTATTGCAATCGTATTGAATGTGTGCCGTGCATTATGTGTATCTCTCACAGTCCTAAGTAAGAAACATCATTACATTATGTGTACATATTTATGTATTGCAATAACTTATGTCCACCATGTGTGACGTTATTATTTTCCACATCATTTATTGCTGCAACCTTGTATATATTTGCACATTTTATTTTATTTCGGCTGATCGCCTTAATTTTTTAACGCATTGACACTGCATTTACAAAATAGTAATGAATCAAATACCCTTGTCTATTTTGCTTCCCTTGAACAGGCACTCTATACATTTAAGTTTCATTCCATTGTTCATGACCGACGACCGTATGTAAACAACGACGTCATGGCCACTGACCACTATCCATTGTTCTTGTTTGTGTTTACCCCGCCCCCCCCCCCCCGCGTGATTCCACTTGTATTGATCTGATCTCATTGACCTGCAGTGCTTGTAAGTGTCCATTGACCTTATGCAATTCTTTAATCGACGAGGAGAACACAATGCCCTATTATATAAAGAATACATTTAACTCTCTCCGTAATTTTTTTCCACATTCCTATGGAATTCTTCATTTTGCTCATTAGTATTTTTCTACCCTGCTTTGATTAAGCTTGAATAATTTTTTCCTTTATACGAAAGTGTTTTATTTGGTCTAGAATTAAAGGGGAATGCATTCTTTTTATATTTAACACAAAGAATATTTTATAAAATCAAACATTATTCTAATTTAATTAGGTCAAATCAACGATGATATCGTCAAATAGGAGAGAAAGAGTTAAATCGGTGTTTTTATTTCAGTCTGACCGCGACTAGAGACACTGTCTGATTCCTACTTCTGGATCCGAATCCTTGTTTCTGTCTGTTCCTACTAATTCCATTTTTCCCGGCACCGGAGTTTATAAGACTGGATCCTTTTATCCTGCTACTGGATCTGGATCCCTGTTAGCTTTCCTGTTGTTTTTTTTAATCCTTTCGGCTGCGATTGAATCCAGCCTTAACTCCATGACTGAAAAAAAAGGAACCTTTACCATCTCAAGACAATTCTCAGCCATCGCAGCTTGCCGATTCAGCGTTGATTTTACCCCACTTCCTTGCTTCGATGACATACAACGGTGGCAGGGCAATTCTTATCTCCCAACGAATACTCTTGCTAACTGACTGTAACGGCATCCCTACCCCCCCCCTTCCAGCGAGGTTTTACGCTACAAAATATCTATTTAAAAAAAGAAAAGCAAACTAAACACTCAAAATTCTATGAGCGTAGCCATGGTGATTTTGAGTTTAAACCCACTCCTCCAAAGGGCTTAAAAAGTTAAAAACCCCTTCAGATGGTTTTGAGTTTAAAATCTCCCTACCGATAGTTTTGAGGTTGAAAACCCCTCATCAATTTTTTTTCTAAGGCTAACTACAGACACCAAATTCTATGAGCGTAGATAAAGGGATTTTAAGTTTGTTTAAAAAAACAACTCCAGAGATGTTTTTCAGCTATACCCCTCCCCCAACAAATGGTTTCGCGATAAATATAAAATCTAAAGCAAACTACAGTCACCAAATTCCAAAAGAGTAGCCAAGAGAGGTTACAAATTTCTATCAGTCGCTGGGCTCCATTAATAAAGTGCATGCTAGTCATCTTCCGAAATCGAAAAATACTAAATGTGGCTTAATAAAGACGGATTTTAGAAGTCAGTTATAGAGATCGAGTCTCAATCAAAGAAATCCTAAGTCGAACTGGAAGTCGACCTTTTAGTGAGGTTGAGACATAGTATCGCATGTGTTTTGCGGGACATGTTCTCCGACAAAATGAATTACGCATACAAAGAGTTGCGAGGCCATTACGAGGAAAGTGCAAACAAGGACGTCCTCGTATAAATTAGCGCCACACTTTCGTGGAATAACTCAGAGCAGTAGGCACCAGGTGGAAAGAGGCTTCAGACATTGCCAGTGACATATTTTTGAGGAGAAATCGTGCTGCCAAATGCGACGAACGGCACGGGAGGAGCTAATTACTAAGTAAGTAAGAAAAGCAGATTAGATTTTTGAACTAACATTTTTTTATAGCAGTATAATGAACTGTAGATACCTCAGAATATCTATTTTTTGGTTTTAAATATCGGAAATAGTGACTGGCAGCGGGGCTTAGCCCCGAACCTCGCCGTGGGGGTTTTGAGCGCTCCCCCAGACCCCCTTGCTAGCAAAAGCGGGGTGTTTACATTTTATTTTTTTTACTAACTCCAGAAAGAACCTATTCTAGGCTACAAAAACGACTTCCGAAACAATGAAGGGTGAGAATGTAATAAAGATTAATTATATACAAACACCGCATATATATATATATATATATATATATATATATATGCTACTGTGAACTGCATTTAGCTTAAAGAGTGGCATTCGTCTGCGCGAGCCAATTATCAATTTAAAAATACTCTGCGCAGGCTGGAGGCAATGCAGTAATTAGCCCACAAATGACTAGTCCCAAACGAGTCGAAAAAAGGATACCGCTCAAAGTCGCCTACTGGAATATCCGCACACTGCAGGACAGCAACAAAAGTGAATGCCCTCAACGGAAGTCTGCACTGGTGGCATTAGGGTTGGCTCGGCTAGATGTAGACATAGCTGCCCTCAGTGAGGTACGCTTGGCGAGCCAGGGGTCGCTGATTGAAAGAGGGGCTGACTACACCCGATACTGGTCCAGAAGAGGCACTGAGGAGCACAGGCAATCGAGGGTAGCCTTTATGGTAAAACAATCTCTTGCCAAGAAACTAGACTAGATATCCCTGTCGGTCACTGAGACCGACTGATGTCGCTCAGACAACCGTTAAATGGCTCTAGATACGTCACTATTATCATTGCTCACGCTCCCACGCTGCAGGTAGAGCCTGAAACCAAGGAAAGATTCTACGCTGATCTGAGGAGAGTCCTGTGCAAGGTGGACACTACTGACAAACT
Source organism: Biomphalaria sudanica (assembly GCA_036873155.1). Taxonomy (NCBI): domain Eukaryota; kingdom Metazoa; phylum Mollusca; class Gastropoda; family Planorbidae; genus Biomphalaria; species Biomphalaria sudanica. Next base: position 5,136,278 of record JAZGLO010006670.1, read on the forward strand.
TATTACCATGGGTGACTTTAACGCTCGAATGGGGAACGACTACAGCGCTTGGCCAGGTGTTCTATGTAGACATTGCATTGCCAACTGCAACGATAACGGCAGGCTCCTGTTGGAACTCTGCTCTGAAGCAAAGCTTGCGATAACCAACACATTCTGGCAACCAAAAAGCCGTTTCAAGACCACATGGATGCACCCACGCTCAAAGCACTGGCACCTGTTGGATTACATAATAATAAGATAGTACATTGGTGTCTGGAAGTGTAGCAGGGATGTCATGGGGTAGTTCAAGCACCCTGGACTATTTAATCTGGGCACATTTAAATACTTTTAGTATTGATGATTATGTATTCTATAGTATGTGTGTAACCAGTTGAAATGCTGTAAATAAATACTAAATTCTACTCTGTTGTTGAGTGTACTTTAAAATACTTGTAAGCTTTTAGTGATCTACAGCTGGGGCATTAAATTACGCCCTTCAAAGAACTAGCCTAAGTTCTTTAAAGTGGGATTGGGCGACTCAACGGAGGCGTTGGGTAGGATTTTATTTAAAAGGACAGCTATGAAACGGCTAGACGAGCTAGAATTGAGGGAACTAAAAGAAAACCTCAAATGGCTTTGAAAAGAATATAGACATTCTTAGAACACGTCTTCGGCAGACTCTGGCTGATGAAGGGGAGGATCCGGAAACATACTTGTTTGAGGTGGATCCAGATATCGGCTAGCTTCTGAAAACTATGAAAGACTCGCTAAAAGACATTTACGACTCGATGCGTGAAGAAATGAAAATGCGAAAGGATGAATAGACTCGCTGGTGAGGGAGCAGTTGCTTGTAGACTCGTTAGTGAAGAAGCAGCTGCCTGGCAAGGACTGTGGCTGCACAAACAGCTGGGGATTGGAGCGCTGTCTGTGACTGTGTTATGGGCAGGTCTTGCGGGGGTGACTTTCAAGACGAGAAACGTGACAACGATTGATGCGACGATCTCAACCGAATGTACCGAATCGAAAGAAAAGAAACAAATGAAGAAACTGTTATGTGCCTGAAGCTTTTGATCCTGATGTACCTGTAACAAATACCACAGTGAGCCGGACAGATGTCGTCGGGGGAAATTGTGAATACGGGCCCCAACAATCGGCAAGACAGAAACAACAAATTTGACTGTCTGCGGCATACGAAAGAGCTCGAAGCTTGGCAACTGCATCCAGGCAATAGACAAGAACTGTATATGCGGCGCCCTGCGGGAACAGTACCCATGTCAAAAAACCCAGCAACACGGTCTGAATTAACAGACATTTGTACTTCTGCCTACATAAGTGAGAGTGACTTGAACGATGGGTTAATTCCTGCGGAACCTGATGCAGTGGTGGATAAACATTGCTTATGGAACATTACAAGGGTGCTTCATGGCCTACAAAAGTGTAACGAGACGTCCATGGAAAAGTTCCGCTGACTTGGCGTCTTATAGCAACGGCTCTGGGAACTACAGTGATTGTCACAACCTCTATTTGTGTTAAGTGGCTGGCTACCTAACCTCCACTAATTTTCCCCTATATATATATATCATGGGCGTAGCCAGGATTTGTGGCTGGCTACCTAACCTCAACTAATTTTCCCCTATATATTTATTATGGGGTTAGCCAGGATTTTTTTTTTGGGGGGGGGGGGGGAGTTGGGGGATTTTTCCCCCCCAACCCGTCAAATATATACATATGTTTGTGTGTGTGTATACAATTAATCTTTATTACATTCGGACTCTTTATTCTTTCGGAAGACGTTTATTGTACCCTGGAGTTAGTGGAAAAATTGTAGACTCCCAGCCCTTGCTAGCAATGGGGTTTCGGGGAGCACTTTAAGTTTCACTAGCGTGTGGCGAAGCCCCGCCGCAAAGCACTATGTCCGGTATTGAAAGCCAAAGAAATGCTTATTCTGAGGTATCTACAGTGCACTATCCTGCTATTAAAAAGTTTTATATCAAAACCTAATTTGCTATTCTTACTGACTTAGATCCTCTGGCTCCGTTCAGCTCATTGGCCGGTAAGCTGTTTTCAAAAAAATCTGTCAATGGCAATGTCGGAAGCCTCTTCCAACCTGCTCGAAAGACCTTCATGAAAGTGTGGCGTGAAGTTGTACTAGGATGTCCCTTTTTGCGGTTTCCTTGTAATGGCCTCCATGTCAACGCAATTCTTGGTATGCGTAATTACATTTTTCGGAGAACATGTCCCGCAAACCTCATACGACGCTCTGTCACAACTTTACCAACTGATCGATTCCCAGTTCAGCATAGGATTTCCTTGATTGAGACACGATCTCTATAACTGACTCCTGAAATCCGTCTTAGCCATCTTAGTTAAGCCACATATAGTCATTTTAAAAATTCCGGTTTATCGTCAAAATCATCTGCTTGGGGAGTTTTAAGCTAAAATTTTACTTTTTTTTTTAAACTAATTCCAAACCCCATTTAGCTACGCTCATAGAATTTGGTGAGTGTAGTTTGCTTAGTATAATATTGAAGAGGGGTTTTTAACCTCAAAACTCTCTGTAGGGGGATTTTAAACTCAAAACCTTCTTGAGTGGTTTTAAACTTTAAAAAAACAAGCCATCTGGAGGTGGAGGTTTAAGCTCAAAACCCCTTTGGCTTGGCTAAGCTCAAAGAATTTTAGTCTAACTAGGTCGTGTGATGTAGTGGATTTTTTTCCTTTGACGTCATATGGAGTTTAAAAGAAATCACTCGGTGCAACAATGTCTATATAAACCCTCAACAAGCTGCTCGTATAGATGATATTTTTTAGTCTAACTAGGCTGTGTGATGTAGTGGATATTTTTCCTTTGACGTCATATGGAATACATTCTTGAAATGAAATGCTAAAAAAACTCGGTATAGTAATGTTTATTAAACCTCGTAATGTGACTCGCATTTAAAAAGACAGAATAGCTAGATTTAGATCTAATCTAGATTTTGTACACTAGATTTTGATTTTTTTTTACACTATGGCTAGATTTTTTACACTAGATTTAGATTTTTTTCTTACACTAGAGCTTGATTTTTAAAACTAGTATAGATTTAAGTTCTAATTAAAATCATTATAGAATCTAGATTTAGAATTTCTTGGACTCGTTTAGAATGTTTGTTGTTTTACATGTTTCGGATGTTCCTTCAGAGTTGTAGTCCAAACCTCCCGTAGGACGACGGGGGATGGGAGCGGGCAGGGTTTAACCTGGGACCATCGATGAATCCAAACGACAGTCCAGCGCTCAAACCGCACTACCAGACAGCCATGATTTAGACTAGATCAAGATCTTTAATTTTAATTTCTAGGCTTTAAGTGTAGATTTTATTTTTCTAAAATCTAGATTGTCAATATGTCAATATTGCAATGTTATAAAATACTAAAACTAATATACTATTTTAATATTTCATATTGCAATTAGTCTATTAAATGATTATCTAATGTTTTTTTTAAAATAAAAACTTATCTAAATTACATCTACATTATCCCAAATATATATTTTAGATCTAGATCTAGTAGATATAGATATTTAGAGTGCTAAATTAATAGTTTAATTTAGGTAGATTTACATCCTCATTCTAGTTCCATTTAAATGAAAATTCTCAATACAAAAAGATTATCTAAAATCGCTCTTCTGACATAACCGGTAGTTGTCGTTCCGTAATGTGTAGGTATATTATCAATAGTAGGCTATTAGTTTTTAACCAGTTTGTCACTAGATTAAGAGCAATGCCTGTTCTTGCGGTTAGCGCGAAGGACTGATTATCTCTACGGTCTCGGTTTCATACCCTGCTCGATGCCATCCTCAGTCGACCAATGAATATGCGGATCCGACAGGGATCCGTCTCCCACGGGGGCCGCCTCTGAGTTTGTGTGGCAGCACAAACTCTCTTTGTAATCTTGTTTTATATTGAAAAGGTATTTTTTTTTAGCATTAAACCCCACTGGATGGGTTTAAACTCAAAACCCCATTTGGCTACAGTCATAGAACTTCGAGTGTGTAATTCGTTATTTTGTTTATATTGAAGAGGTATTTTTAGCTTTAAACTCCGCTGAATGGGGTTTAAACTCAAACCCCTTTGGCTACGCTCATAACATTTTCAGTGTGTAATTTGTTTTTTTTATATTGAAGAGGGGGTTTTATAGAAATTTCGGAAGGGGTTTTAAAATAAAAATCTTCCTTAGTTAGGCTCTTGGAATTTGGGGTTTGTCGTTTGCATTATTTTTTGTTGTTTGTTTTATAGAACATTGCAATTTAACTGCAAAACCCCCTGGTATGAATTTTAAACTCAAAACCCCCTTATTGGCTGCGCTGGGGCAAGTGATGGTTTAGTATCAAAATCTCACCTAAAATAAACAAAATCAAAGAAAAATCAGTCACTAAATTTCGTCTCCCCCTAAACCCCGCCCCTATATACGGCCATTATATATATATATATATATATATATATATATATATGCCTATAGAATTTATACTAGATGTTCTCAATCTAGCGATCTTAATCTTAATTAGGCTATAGCACTAGCGGATTCAGAGCTTTGGAGTGGGGGGGGGCGATTTTTTTCCAAACCCTAACGCTAACACCGAGTAAACCCTAACCCTATGCATAAACGTGCGTACAGCATATATATATATATATATATATATATATATATATGAGAATAAAATAAATAGAGCAACCTTTAGCGAAAAAATAAAAAGTCATGGTGGGGCTTTTCTCTTGCAAGCTTGGGGGTCTAGGGTAACGCTGTAAGACGCAAAAAGCGTTTTCTTGCATTCTTCACTGCATAAACACATTCTCCCTACATCTACAGCTCATTATTTATCAGTGGGGTTCGGGGCTAAGCCCTGACGCAAAAAGCATTTTCTTGCATTCTTCACTGCATAAACACATTCTCCCTACATCTACAGCTCATTATTTATCAGTGGGATTCGAGGCTAAGCCCCGACGCAAAAAGCGTTTTCTTGCATTTTTCACTGCAGAAACACATTCTCCCTACATCTACAGCTCATTATTTATTAGTGGGGTTCGGGGAAAGCCACGACGCAAAAAGCGTTCTCTTGCATTCTTCACTGCAGAAACGCATTCTGCTCACATTTATAGCTCATTATTCATCAGTTGGGTTCGGGTCGAAGCCCAATCACGAAAAGCGTTTACTTGCATTCTTCACTGAAGAAACGAAATTCTCCTGACCTAAAGCTTATTATTCATCCTTTTATAAAGGACCTTTTAAATAATGTTGAAATATATTCTAATATACATTTTTACGCTCTTAATACTGTTGTAACCCTGCCTTGCACCAGTGCTTGAGGTGCGCACTAGTGAACGTAAACAGGAAGACACTAGAAGAGGGAGAATAACAGTGCATCAGGGATTGTGAAGAGTCTGAATGTTTGGGAAACTAAGAGGCAAACTTTTGTGCTGCCTGAAGGTTGTAGAAGGGACATGGAGCGAAGCGGGGAAGGCTGTCGTTGGTTCACATTCGGGTTAAGTAGCAAAGGACTGGTATACTTAGTAATAAGACTCTGAGGAAGCTGAATGATGTTATGTGTTTACCCTAGACTAGTGAATAAACACAACTATTTATTTCCTGTTAAACTGTGTTGAGTTGCATGCCTTTTCGTTGATTGCCTAACCTAGAGTTGCAACAATACATTGCAAATGAAACCAATTTGTTCCTTGAAATGATAAGATACGCCACATGTTTAGATTAAGGCTTTGAGGATCGCCGCCGAAAAAAAAAATTCGATAAATAATATTCAATAAAATACAAGCATAAATTGTGAGTTATAGTCCAAAACTTATTTAACTAGAAAAATATAAGATTGAGTAAAGGTTGGAAAAATGCGACTAGAACAAAAATTATTTGGGTTTAGAACTCATCTCAATCGTGACTCTTATACTGAAAAAATTCGTTTGAATTAAAACTTTTCCAAAGCAAAGTCTTTCTTAAAGTAATGAAGATAAATTCATGTGAAATTACATAAACTCATTCTGGAAAGGGGAGGGGGCGATAGAGTGGATTAATCCTCACTCCTTTTTATAATTTCTGCTAATGATTGCATTTGGCATTAAAGAATAGGGTTGGGGCGACTCGATATAAGAATTTAATTTTATAGCATGTTTAAATTGTGACAGATTTTTTAAATTTTGTAATTTCTTAACTATAATACAAAAAGAAAAAGTATTGGTTTGTCCCATGGGGGGAAGGTATCGCCCTTCCCACCTGGTACAACCTTTTTTATTTTATATTTACTAATGACACAATTTGAGATTAGAGTGTGGTGCGACATAATATACAATGGGTTCACGTAGTTTATATTATATACATATTCAACTAATTTTGTTCACATACAATGATTTCTCCACTACCTCGAAGTCTATGCCACACAGAATACAGTAGACGATGTCGCCCTGGCTTCTCTACCAGATCTTCCAGTACTGGAATGCCTAGAGAATCTTCCGAGCCTCAGTGACCTTAAAAACAATTAACTGCATAAAAAATAGAAAATCTCCTGGGAGTGATGGTATCCCAGTGGAAGTAGTGAAAGTCAAGAATCACTCCTGCTCCCTGAGCTCTATATTCTCCTCTGCCGCTGTTGGGAAACAGGTCATGTCCCACAGGACATGCGTGACGCAACTATAGTCACAATATACAAGAACAAAGGGGATCGGAGTGACTGCAACAATTACAGGGGTATCTCTCTCCTCAGTATAGTGGGCAAGATCTTTGCTAGAGTGGCACTATCCAGGCTGCAAGTGATAGCTTCTAGAGTCTACCCAGAGTCTCAGTGTGGATTCGGGAGTGGTAGATCCACTATAAACATGATATCTTCTCTACGACTACTGCAGGAGAAATTCAGAGAGAGAGAGACAGACCCCTTTACATCGTTTTTGTTGATCTGACTAAAGCTTTTGACATGGTCAGCAGAAGTGGCCTTTTCAAACTCCTGAGGAAAATAGGTTGCCCTCCCAAACTACTGCAGTTCATTGAATGTTTTCACGAGGAAACTAAATGCACTGTCAAATTCAATGGAGCCCAATCAGCACCTTTTGAGGTTTGCAGTGGTGTCAAGCAGGGATGTGTGCTCGCATCTACTCTGTTTGGCATATTCTTCTCCTGTCTACTGCATTATGCGTTCAACGACATAAGCGAAGGTGTGTTTCTCCATACAAGATCCTCTTGAAAACTATTTAATGTATGAAGGCTGCGGGCAAAAACCAATGTTAGGAAGCTACTTGTCAGGGAACTCCTGTATGCTGATGATGCAGCTATTGTGGCTGATTCTGATATTCAGCTACAGTGCCTGGTTGACAAATTATCTTCTGCTTTTTGTAAAATGTTTTACATGTTTCGGATGTTCCTTTAGGGTTAAAGATAATTACTTCCTAGTCCAAACCTCCCGCAGGACGACGGGGATGGGAGCGGGCAGGGTTGGAACCCGGGACCATCGATAAATCTGAACGAAAGTCCAGCGTGTAAACCGCACGACCAGGCAGCCAGACGTAAACATCAGTCAAAGCAAGACTAAGATACTTGCCCACTTTTACGTTATACGGATATACGGATATACGCAAACGCGACATGAAGCTCTTCAAAATCGACACTAGCAACTGGGAAGAGGTGCCACTGGACAGATCCTCATGGAGAGAGAGCATAATGGAAGGGTCAAAGATGCAGATGCCATACACAACAGAAGCAGAAAGAAGGGTGAAAATGCAACGGCGCCTGGTGATTATATATGCCCAACCTGCGATCGCAGCTGTGTATCAAGGATTGGCCTCTTTAGTCACACAAGAAGTTGCAAAGAGAAAACATCGTCTCTCGAGACGTAAAATGCCACAGACAATGAGTTCTCCATAAAAATAGGACCGCCCCCCCCCCCACTCAGAGGGCTAGAGTGGGGAGGGCAGTACATGCAATCGCCCCCCCCCCCCCCACCGAATCGGCAAAATACCTGAAGGAGAGCGACGTACTATAAAATTTATATATTAATTCAACTAATTTTGTTCACTAACTATGAATTCTCCGAAAAGTAGGACCGCCCCCCCCCTCAAAGGTTTTTGGTGGGAAGGGCAGTAGAGGTATTCGATTCCCACCCCATCGGCCAAGAGGGGAACGACATAATATGAAGATTGGTTAAAATACCAATAACAAGTTTTAATCATATAGATATTCAATTGATTCTGTTAGCAAGCTATGATTTCTACATATAAATTGGACCGCCCCCCCCCCCCACTCGAAAGTTTATAGGGGAGGTGGAACTGATGCCATCGCCCCATCCGACCCAACCATGTCGACCAAAATACTAGAGGAGGGGGCGAAATTATCTAAAAAAAAAAGGTTTATATATAAATAATAAGTATATATTATTAAAAAAAAGTAATAAATTCGTTTACAAATTGTGTGAATTCTATACTAAAATTCGTCCGCCCCCCCCCCCCCCAAAGGATCAGCCAGTGGGTTATAGACTCTAATTGACCTAGATCAATGTAGATTTAGATCTAGATCTGTTCACTTAGATGTTTCTGGTTGGCCACCTAGGCTATATTATAATATATATAACAATCCTTTTCACTCACTCACAGTTCGTTTTGGTGAATGTGGTCCATTTTTAATAATATCTAATCACTAATCTATCAAATATGATGGCCTATAATTTAATAAGACCAACAGCAATGTATGGAAGCGAGACCTGGACACTTGCAAAGACATCTGAAAATTTACTTAACACTTGGGAAAGAAAAATTCTTAGGAAAATCTATGGTGCCATACAGGATGAAACAGGGTGGAGGACACGCACTAACCATGAGATATATCAATTGTATGAAGACCCACCAATAGTGAACGAAATAAAAAAGAACAGACTACGTTGGGCAGGTCACCTTGAAAGAATGTCAGACAACAGAGGGGTGAAAATCGTATACAGGCAAAAACCAAAAGGCAGACCCCGAATGCGATGGATAGATGATGTGGAAGCAGATCTGAAGCAGCTTAGGGTTAGGGCGTGGAGACGAAAGGCCCAGTAGAGATCTGAATGGAAGGATGTGTTAAAGCAGGCCAGAGCCCTCCATGGGCTGTAGCGCCACTGGGATGGATGGATATAATTTAATGGGCCTATACGTCACATATTCTATTAAAATAAAAGGCTATTTAAGAAGATAATCTAGATTGATTCTAGATCTATTTGGATTTTGGTTATGCAAATAGAAATATAGATCTAGCTACAAAGATCTAGATCTATATGAAAATGGCAGATTTTCTGTAACAGAAAAATAAAACTAAACAAGTTTACCAAAAAAAAATAGAAAGGAAATGAACTATCAGAATCGGGCGAAGGAAAAAAAAATGCCAGGCGAGCATTTACGTCATGAATTTGACCTAGATCCGACCCAGTGGATTCCAAAACATGACCTACTACCCTCCCCCTTCCCAACTCATATGAAATCGAGGCTTTACATGTGTAGCTCTAGAGGGGTTAAAGTAAAATGGCGGCCGACAGGGCTGGTGGTAAAGAGAAGGCAGGAATAGGACCGGTTAGAGTCGGATATTATGAAATGGAACGAACTATCGGTAAAGGAAATTTTGCTGTGGTGAAATTAGCAACCCATATTGCCACCAAAACAAAGGTTTGTTTCTTTGTAGATGTAGATTCTATATTCAATTTTTAATTAAGTCTCTAGTCTATTATACATAATACACCGTGACCATATCCTTAGGCTTAGCCTAGATTAACTAGATAGAATATTATATCTCGATCTAGACTGTAGATTCTATGTGTAGATTCTAGATCTACAGTGGACTGTGACCTAGTCTGACTCTAGTTCTGGAGACAGACATTCTAGATCTAGAGTAATCTAGATCTAGTCACAATTTAGTCTAGTGACTAGTCTAGATTCTAGATCTACTAGATGATCTATACTTATAGATCTAGACCTAGTCATAGAAGACTACTAAACTTTACTTAATAATCAATAATGTAGAATATATAATAATATAATATATATATATCTATTATAGCCTAGATAATAGTTAGATTTACCTTGTACATAGAATCTCTAGCAGAGATCTATATCATCTCTAAATCTAGATTTAGATTCTAGATCTAGTTAGACTGACTAGATAGATCTGGAGTAATCTAGACTCTGACTCTTCACTCTAGTCTCATCTAAGACTGGAGACTCTGGACTCTAGATTGTCCAGATCTAGAATTCTAGATTATTGACTAAATCTAGATCTAGATTATTCTTGATCTAGACTTAGATCTAATACTCAGTCTATATAGATCTAGATCTAGTCCTAGATCAGGACTGTTTGATTCCTTTGATGCGGACGCTTCTAACCCATACAACATACTAAACACCATCCCAAAACAAACTCACCAACCACTAGCCAGATCCACTCCTGTTAAACCTAAACCTACTAAAATTAATACAACAGCCTCACTAAACAAACCTACTAAAGAAGTAATACCAAAATACCTTAAAACCTTAGTAATAAATTTTCAAAGCATTAGGAACAAAACAGCAGACTTAGAAATTTTATTAGAATGTGAGAAACCAGACATAATTGCAGAAACAGAAACTTGGCTACATCCTGAAATTTATAATGCAGAAATTTTCAATAGTAATTGTGAAATTTTTAGAAACGATACTGCTGATAATCATGGAGGAGTTCTTTTAGCAATAAAAAAACACTCTTATAGCAGAAGAAATTACCTTACCTAACTCAAAAAATATAGAATCTACATTTTGTAAAATTAATACCACCTCAACATCCCTAATAATAGGCAGCATTTACAGACCACCAAATTCTAGTTTAGAATACATGCAAGAACTATGTAATCAGATTACTACACTTAAAGAGACAAATAAAAATGCAGTTTTTTGGATTATGGGTGATTTCAACCTACCTGATATAAATTGGAAAACACTAACCATAGATAAACACCAAAACCTCAAGGACCTAAATTGGCTTTTCATAGAAACTTTACACAACCTAAGTTTAGATCAAAGCATTAAAAAGCCAACTAGAATAAACAACACATTAGATCTCTTCTTAACCAACAGACCTGGATTAGTAGTTGATTATGATATTATCCCTGGTCTATCAGACCATGAGATCATAGAAATACACAGTCAGATAAAGGCAGTAGCCAATACAAAACCCAAAAGAAAAATCTTACTCTGGAGTAAATGTAACCTAACACAACTACACCAAGCTGCATTAAACTTTCAACAAACATTCTTATTAGAAAAAGACATTAACCAACCAGTCGATGACCTCTGGAATTTCATTAAAAACCATCTTAAAAGCATTATAGAAAATTATATACCAACTAAATACACATAAAACAAAATAAATAAATGCTGGTTTAATAATAGACTAAAGAAAGAGTTTACAAAAAGTATATAAAAATTAAACACCTAACACAAAAAGTAAGCAGACAGCTGCAGAGTGAATACATAAACAATGTAATATCTAAAGATAACAACAAAAACCTATGGTCATACATTAAGTCTAAGAAAATGGAAACAACAGGCATAGCACCATTAAAAGATGAACATAACATAATACATAATGATAATGAAACTAAAGCAAACATCCTAAACAAATACTTTGCATCAGCATTCTCAGCCCCAGGAGACAAAGACATTTTTCTTAATTTGAACCAAGTAGACAACATAGAAGAAAATGGAATTCAAAAACTATTAGCCAACACCAAACCAAATAAAGCGTCTGAACCTGATGGTATTCCAGCTAGATTACTCAAAGAACTAAGCAATGAGCTAGCCCCAGTGTTCAAAATACTCTTTCAGGCATCGCTTAACCAGGGCAGAGTACCAAAGGACTGGAAAGAAGCTAATGTCACCCCCCTATTTAAAAAAGGAGAAAAATCTGATCCAGGAAACTACAGACCAGTATCACTCACCAGCATCACATGTAAAATCCTAGAACACATAATATGTAGCAACATCATAAACCACTTAGACAAACATAATGTCCTCACCCCATACCAACATGGCTTTAGGAAATATAGATCATGTGAAACACAACTAATAGGACTAATTGATGATTTTTCAAAAGGTTTAGATAATAGTGAACAAATAGATGCTATTACAAAGAGAATTAGATGAATTACAGAAATGGGAATCAAATTGCGGTATGTCTTTCCACCCAGAAAAATGTCAGTTGTTAAGAGTAACAAAAAAAATAAAACAAATTAATTCCACTTATCTTATTCATGGCAAACCAGTAACACAGACTAAAAACGCAAAATACCTAGGTGTTATAATAAATGAAAAATTGTCATGAAATCCACATATTGATGAAACTATAAAAAAAATCCAACAAAGCATTAGGGTTTATTAAAAGAAATTTCTATAAATCAAATAAGAACATAAAACTAAAATGTTATTTAACATTGGTTAGGCCAATAATAGAATATGCATCCACCGTGTGGGATCCCTCAACTCAAGAAAACATTAAGAAACTGGAACAAACACAAAATAGAGCAGTGAGATTCATAACAAACGAATATTCACATTTGACTAGAGTAACACCATTAGTAAAATCACTAAATTTAGAAAGCCTTCAGGACAGAAGACTCAAAAGTAAAGTAGCAATTATATATAAAACACTGAACCATAATCTTCAAATACAAAAACAAAATTTAATAAAATACTCTGAAAGACACAAAAATAAAGGCACATTCCTCGTCCCATATGCTAAGACAAATTTGTCCAAATGCTCCTTCTTCCTTAGTGCTATTAGAGCATGGAATGGGTTGCCTGAGCTAGCCAGAAAAACCGGTGACTTGGCAGAGTTTAGGTCATTGGTTAATATGCATGACGCGTAGGACGTAATCATCTTCTTTTTTGAAGTAACTTCTGTATTATATAAGATAAGATAAGATCTAGATTATAATATTGTTGTAAATCTAAGGCAGGCAACTCAACAAGGTTCTACAGTAAATAAGTGTGTTAATTTACCAGAACAAACACATAACAGCCGTCTGCATTCCAAAAGAGTCTTGTTTTTTTAACTTGTTATTAATTATACCAGTCCTATCATCAGCAACCTGAATACAGAACAACGACAGCCTTCCCCAGGTCTCCACCACAGTCTTCAGGAAGCACAAAAGACTGCTCCCTAGTTTCCAACAATTCAGACTCTCCACAATCACTTGATACACTGTATTTCTTCTGTCCTATTGCATTTCTGTTCTGGTTCAATCATGCACCACAAGCACTTCTGCAAAGCAGGATTACAGCAATATAAATATATAATATTCTAATAGATCTAGTCTATAGATCTAGAAATAATCTAGATCTATAAATATCTAGAACAGATCTACTGTACTGATTCTAGACTAATAGATCTTGATCTGGCTATAACTTAGTATACGTATATATCTATATCTAGATCTATCATAGGATCTATAATCACAGCATATCTAGAGTAAACCTGCCATATCAAACACATCCTTTTGTGTACCATGTCAGACTTCTCACCTTATTTTTATTAATGCATCGTTTTTTTTTTATCGTTAGTAAAGAAATACTGTGGTATTATGGTGCGCAATCCATTTTTCTATTTTTTTAACGATGTGTTACTTATCATTTATGTATACATCATTTATGTATACCTGTGCAAAATCATTTTTCTAGTAATCGATAAAGTGCAGTGTTATGAAAGTGTCTTTTTTTGACTTCATACACATGTATGGGGTGCTTCGTAACAAAGGCTACTGTATAGCCTTATGGTGCATTGCTTTCCATTAAACCTATTCAGAGTTATGGGGGTGTTCGGCGAGGTCTACCATTTTAGAAAATGCTACAATATCGAACAATTTGTTTTTTTGAGTGTTCTTTAATTTAATGTTCATAGCAAAAATAAACATAATCAGTAAATTTTTAGAATCTTAAAGATAACAAAACACACAGCAATTGATAAATACATGTTTATTAAACATTATTTTGTAAAAAAAACAAAATTTTTTGGTACAAGTTAACAAAATTATTTTTTTTCAGATTTACTTCCCTTTGGCCCAAAAAATAAAATATTAAGTATGCTCTCCCCTGCCATTGCTAAATCTGTTTATAGAATTGACTTTGTCTAAATTTTGAACTATCTCTTGTGACATTTGTATGCCAATTAGTTTTTTTTTTCTCACTTGGTAGTTCACCTCTTGCTTGACCAGAAAATACCTGAAATGAAAGAATGGACCTCATTCTCCAATCGTAAACAAACAACATTTTGCCATGTGGTTCTCTATATCTTCTATACAAATTACGCAATCCATAAAGGCTGTCAAGTGATACATAATTTTCATTGTTTTATCAATATTGTCACGTGGCTAAATATTGTTTGTTTAAGATTGATGAATGAGGTCCTTTAGATGACCTAAACATTTTTTAAATGCATATTGTCTGATATGGTTTACAAGGTGTTCAATATCCTAGTCAGGGAAAAAAATTTGTCTGAAGTTTACAATTTGTCATACCTACCCCACCCCTCTTTGACATCGGATTTTATTTTAACTACTGAAGAAGAAACTGTGCAACATATCCAATTTTATAGGCCAATGGATGACCAGCTTATCTATGGTTTCATTTTTTTTTTTTTCTAGGTGTAGCCAATACAAGCTTTAATAATTCAAACGCAAAAAATCGCTGCGATCAGCTTAACTTGTTCGATATGGCAGCTTTACTCTAGATCTAGATCTAATAATCTAATCTAGTGACTAGTGAGTCTAGAATATAGATCTGGGATAATTTAGATTCTAGATCTTGATCTAAGACTAATAATTTACTAATACTAGATCTAGATCAAGAGTAGAGTTCTAGATTCGAAATAGGAAGTTGGAAAGTAGATCTTTATTCTTAATCTAATAATCTAGATATGGGTCTAGAGATCTACAATCTAGATTTTAATGTAGAATATTCTTGACCCTATATCTCTCCTTTTACATATAAAGACACACTCCCCAGACATTATATTTTAGCTTTTATGATGTGCTTATAGCATTCTCAGAGCGCTATTGTACAATCTCATTTGTGGACTAGTTGGGGGTATCTGGGAGAAGGTTTTCTGTGCTGCCTTTAGGCGCTCAGTAAACGCAACTCTGCTCGATTCGGGTGTCGAACCTCAAGCCTCCTTCATAGGTAGCCAAGCCAAGTTCAAGCGTACTTGGCCTTTCGACTACACATCCTACATTGATAGACTCCTAAGGTCTATAACTTACTATAAGTATAATCGTTAATCTATATCTAAGTTTACACTCTATAATTATCGGTATCTATACTATCATGTAGAGTAAAGCTGCCCTATCGAACATCCCCCTTTTGTGTATCATATGAAACACCTCACAGTATTTTTATCAATACATCTCTTTTTTTTAATGATTTTTTACAGAAATAATGTGGTTTTATCATATGGTACACGATTCATTTTTCTAATTTTTAACACATTTAGTTTTGTATTCCTATGCAAGATATCATTTTTCTACTTGACGATAAAATGCACTTGTGTGGGAGCCTTTATTTTTTTTATCTCATTCACATATAGAGGTGCTTCTGGTACTAAGGCTATCGTACTGCCCCATGATGCATTAGCCTAGCATGACCTACATATTTGACTTCAAAATTGAAAGAACATGTATAGATGATATCAAACACCTCCTTTATTTTTTATCATTGTCATTGTATTTTGGTGGTTATTACAGAAATACAGTGGTTTCTGGTTCAGTACGCTAAGGATATTAAAGTACCTACCCACAGATACTAATACTGATAGGTTCGCTGTCTTTTCTCTAAATTCCAAATGGGTAAAAAAACAACAATTACAAATAATACAAGCAAATTAATATTTCTTTTTTTTTTTTTTTTTTTTTTGGTTGACACAATGTCTATATAGATATAAAAGTAGTGTGGGGAACGAGAAAGCGGAATTGGGGCCTTCGAAAACAAAATTTTTCCCCCTCTAGGCCTAATGGTCTAAAGCAATGTTTTTAGTGTCTAATATATGATGTGATACATTGCTTACCTTATTATTAAAGGGTGCTAAAACAACAACAACAAAAAAACATAATAGAAACCAATTGTGCTATATGAAAACTGAAAAGTGTATCTGAGGGCCTGATCAATTGGAGGATGTTAAAAAGGGATTATCATTGTAATAAAAAAAAAGTTGAAAATTGTGAGATTGGGGTAGTGTGTCAGGGGTAGACTTTAAAAAGCATGTTGGTCTGAATCAAGTCAGAAATCTATGTCAGATACTTTTTTTTCCCCTTCAATTGAAATCTTTAGAAAAGTAGTTACCTTCATTAAACAAAATTGTATTAACAGAAAACCTTACAGTGAAGTTTAAAATCTCGTAATAGAAATAGGTTTAGGTGTATGCAGCTAGATTTAGTAAGGAAAGAAAATAAGAACGTAATAAACATTTGACCTAGCTCAACTAATGAGGATTTTATCACAAATAAAATAAATTATATAAATTCATTGGC
The DNA here is from genome assembly GCA_036873155.1 of Biomphalaria sudanica. Lineage (NCBI taxonomy): Eukaryota > Metazoa > Mollusca > Gastropoda > Planorbidae > Biomphalaria > Biomphalaria sudanica. The sequence continues at coordinate 5,152,797 of JAZGLO010006670.1, forward strand.
AATGTATTGCCCACCATCAGTCATGGAATGACTGGTTCATCATGTAGAACAAGACTTTGAATGAGATGAGAGCCTGGGCATTAGCTATGGTCTGAAGGTTGTCACCCAAACAGCAGTTTGGAATCAACAGCATGGCAGAGTCTGTCAAAGTGTAGCTCTATGTGTTGTAAGCTGCCTAATGGACACCATCTCCTGATTTTTTCTTATGGTTGACTCTTTCCCATAGGATTAGCTGCAATGCAGCATAGGTCAGTGGCCTACCAAAGTTATCAAGCCAGTCTTGCCTGTTAACTGTTCAGCTATCTGGCTCTTAGGCACCTTTGCTCCATCTGCTGTCAATTTTAAGTAATGACAACCTTGGGGAACTATTGGCAAGGATAATATTGATTAAAGCTCTCATATTTAATATAATCAAATTAGAGAAGTAAATTATTATAGATATTTAAAAATCAGACATTTTTTTATTTTTATAATTTTAATGCTGTTTCAAATGATTAAAACATAATATCTTTCAAATTGAGAAATATAGCCAACCATCCATTTCCACATTTTTTAATTACCAATTTGAAATATAATACATTATTAAAATAAAAATATTAGCTAAGTCATTATTTTCGCTCTTTTTTTTAAACATGGTCCTGGTGTGTTCATTTACAATTTCTTTGAAATATTGAAACGCTGCATATGGTTATCTTTTTCCTCAATGTATATTTGTGGCGTGACAGTCCTGTTTATTTATGACAAAGAGAAGCTATAAATTTACAGTTTGTGCAGCAAAATAATATTGTTTATATATTTTTGTTAAAGCAATCATTATTTAAAGAGTCCAAGAGTAGTGAACAAGTAATAAAAAAATACAAATAATAATAAAATAATTAATATAGTAATATAATTATTGCATAAATATACTTGTGGTACCAGGTCATATACATTTACTAAGATTTATGTTATGTATAATTGTAAATGATGACTCTCTATGGAATAGTGGTCCCCTTATAAGTTATTGGCCCATACCCAAAAATTTATGTTATAATTTCTTTCTTTCTTTTCATTAATTATTTAACCATTGCATCAGGATATTTGTTATAGTTTTTTTAGCGACCCCCGAAAGGGGGCTATTAGTTTTGTTTGGTCTGTCTGTCCAATTAGATCTCATAAACTAGAAAAGGTGTGGAAAATCATGATATCTTAGAACTTTCAAAGTTCTATGCCACGTATACGTTTTTCTTTTCTGAAAGTGGACTAATCTAATTTTAACACATTTATGCAACCGGTTTAAGTTTAAAAAAATATTTTAAAAAATATGTACTACGAAATAAACTCCGCCTGTAACACCAACTTCTTTTATTTAAAACAAAATGTTTACATTTTCATAAAGGGGAATAAAATCTATCTATTTAGTATGCATATAAGTCAGTATATTGTTATAATCTCACTATCCAGGCTCGCTGCGAATTGCACCAAACGACACCACCAACGTAAAGAACTAGACAACTCTGGGCTTTAAAGTAACGTAATAGTCTAATGTCAATAAATAACAGCCAACACTGTACAATTGGCAGCACGTAACACAAGACTGTACAACTATTTCTCCGCCGTGTCAACTCTTGCACTGGTCTCTCTGTCTCGTCTCGGACTTCTACTGAGCCGTTGTAACGAACTGTAGATCGGGAAGTTGTGACTTACTCGTCTCTGATACCTTCGCTCTTACATAGGGTCTCTACTGGCCTTCTCGAACCGGACAGAACGCCGCTCGACGTTTCTAGGTGGTCAGATGACTACAACTCTCGTGACGCTATTGAGCTCTGTTCACGACGTCGATCCTTCCCGAACCACCATGTTGACACTTGTCTCGGCCGACAGTCGTAACTCGTCACGGTTGACCGCTCGTCTAGCGCTGGCCTGGGGCGATTTGTGTCGGCCGACTACACTCACACCACTACCCCTCTCTGTGCCACCACCAGGTTTATAACAATATTTTAAAACAACAGTTTGTAAGTAGTGTTTCATTTTATAGGCGTGAAATGCAGTGTACATAAGTATCATACTTAGATACAAAACTAAAGCGAACAGTTTCTTTATTGAGGCTTTGAATGAGAGATTGGCTCTTTACAAAACAAATCAATTAGATAATCATTTAAGTTAGGCCAGATTCATAATTGACTATATCTTCAGAACTATCAGTTCATAGAATACATATGAATATTAAGAATGCAATAAAAATAACATTAATAAATCTCAATATCCTGCGGTATCAAGTTGTTGGTTGAACTAACAATACAACAGTATAAGCAACACTTTCGACACTTTCTTTTAGTATCGATGGAGACAGGGTTGTAGTTCTTAGTATTGTTATTCTTTCTGAAAATATTGAAACCTGCCTTTAAACGTACTTGAGCGGAGTCAATTCGGGGGCTGATTTTGAGCTGTGTTTCCACACATATTGTTTAGTTTATATATTTTTTTACTTTTCTGATGTACACTTTGGCTGTTTTCTCTACACTTCTTCCACTGCACTATTATCAAACTAATAATTATGTCTTAAGACCTATCTGTGGTTAATACATATATTTGCTCATGGTACCTTTGATAATCTTGTCTGCACAGACTAGGTTAAACTTAAAATATGTCATATATAATGACTTGACCTACTCTTAGTTTAAAGTTGTCTCCACTTGACCTACTACACAGTATCTTGCTTCACATGTCATCATCTAGTCATTGTGCTCATCACCTGCCCAATAGAATAGCCTTTTTGTTAAAATACAATATGCTCAATTTTTTTTTGTTAAAATGCAAACATGTATGCATTATCTCAGGGGTGCCTGCAGGATTTTTGCCTGGTGTGTAAGGTGCAACTTATGGCTCATAGTCGTAGCTTCAACTTTCTTGTTACTGAAAATGTTAAAGAATAAAACTGGTGCGCCACCCCCCCACCCCCTTTGCGATATTAAGTACACTGTAATGCTTGTTTCATGAAATAAAAAAAAGTGAAAAATAAATTACTGTACACATTATTTATATGTACGGCCCGTGCCTCCCTACGGTTGATCAAACAAAATTGTCAAAACAGTCAAACTTTACTGATGAATTGCTTCTCGCCACAACAGACAAGCTGGCGATGAACGCTTATCATGCACAGTGCTGAGAGTCTTTCATCAGTTATTGTTGTCCGCAACCAGGTTTTGATTTGTCATAGTGGGCTGAAAGATCGTTCAATGCTACACACGTTGGCTGGTAAAGTTAGACATTAATGGAAAAAAAACTAACGCATCAAGTTACAGAATGTAATGCCTTGTTCTGTAATACATGCAACTCTCAAAATCTTAGTATTGGTGTGTCTGTAGACTACATATCCTCAGCAGCACCGACTCAATACCAAGTTTGTCTCCTAGCAGTTTCGCTTTATTCAGGATGTTGTCCCTGAAGTGTTTCTCTGTATGGTCACGGTGATTTTTGATTATGTCATTGAGATTCGCTGTCAAGAGGCTACGTTAAGTTGGATAGACTGCAACATCTGAGCAACTGGTTTAAGAACGGATGAATGTTTATCAATGAAAAGACAAATCAGAAACGTACATGAGGAGCAGGCATTGTGCAGTTTGTCTAGTTTCATCAGCAGCCGGTATTTCAAGATCTTCTTAAAGTTGTGACTGAAAGCGCGAATGGATTTGTATTTTTTAATCCATGGTGTCGCACACAAGAGGTAAATTTAGTACCAACGCTCAACGCTCGTTTATTGGGACTGCCAAATGAAGACATTGACAATATTCTTGATGACACCACAGTATTAAATATATCCGAAACGTGTTTTGGGTCATTGATAACAAGTCTGTGAAACGTGTGTCAAATTGGAGGACTCAGCATTTCCACACAACTGAAAGTCTTAGAGTGGTGTAGTCCTCCCTTCATCAGAGTCCGGACCGTATATTCCTGCCGCATCAAAAAAAAAAACGAACTCATTCCACCTACGCTTTGTATAGAAAAAAAATCATTATTAGAACTGTTTGACCGCATACCAGATTTTGAAATCCTGCAGTTGTCAAATATGATCAGTATCTACATCACAGGTTCGTAGTCTATAGACATGAGAGCGGCCAGCCTGAAAGAGCACAAAGCAAACAAAACGCTAAGAGAAGTAGGCTTATCTGCTGTAGACCCAACTTACTCATGCGAACGAAGAGCTATATAAGCTTGTGAAACGCGTAGTGACTGCAGTACCAATAGACCCAGCAAATGCATTTTTTTTTGTTTCGCGCTGCTGCAAGTGCCACGTTTATCCAAATCACCAATTTAACTCGGAGCAGGGTACGTGAAAAACTTTCTTATATCCTCTTCCATTGTCAACTGATGGCTGTGTTGAAGCTGTAATTTTATTCAACGCTTACACCGACCGACCAACTTCGCAAGACATAAAATACATTTACCAAGATGACCACTCTTCACTCTTGTTCATAAAGAGTTCTTATTGAAAGATAACTGGAAAAGATTTCTTCTTCATGGCACGCAAAATCACATTCTAGGTCTATAAAATGCTTCTAATGACATGCGTCTCTAGAAGCCTCTGACGACCAGTCTAGGTGCTAAAAACTGGCTAAAATTCTGCTAAAACTAGGAATCTAGAGGGATGCTTGTATATGAATGTCCATCAGTTTCTGATTACCCTAGCCTATTACAATGATAACGTATTCTTAGAACTGTACTTTAGTTGAAGCATTGCTTGTTAAGCTTTTACATAGAAGTTAATTGATTTGAACGTGCAAATAATTGGCTTCAATTTGGCTACTCAAAATCCAGGGTTGTGCACGTACAGCATCTTGCACATGCCTGCTAGTGCTAAAAGTGCTTTATGTTTGAAACTAAATCTAATAGAGAATATTCTGATATTACGCAAGGACTTAGAAGGTAGGGGGGGGGCATACACATTTGTTACGATTTGTTATAAAGGGGGAGGTTAATCCGTGTATAAATTTCTCATTATTTTAGTCTGCATTTGCTCTTATCAGAAAGTTCAAGTAACATAAATTGGTTTTGGTCAAAAATGTTTCAAATACCAAACAAAACAAACCCGAAATTGAAGATGGTCATCTGTCCAGGGCCTGGAAACGTGCCACCATTATTCCTATACGTACCAAAAAAGGGGAAAAGATCCTTACACTGCTGAGGGCTACAGGCCCATCTCATTTATGGTAAATGAGCGTCTGGTTTGGTACCTTGAGAGTGCCCGTCTTATGACTCCAGAACAGGCGTCTGGTTTCAGGGCTGGAATGTCGGCTATAGACCAAGTCAACATCTTTGTGCAGAGCGTAGCAGATGGATTTCAAAGCACATACGCAGTCTTCATTGACTTAAAACAGGCATATGATAAAGTATGGCGGCCTGGTTTGCTTCATAAGAGCCATGGGGGTGCGGGGACGGATATATTACTGCATTAGAGACTTACTACAAGAGCGTACAAGAAGAACAAGGATGTACGGAGAAGTCTCAGGAGAAATGACCCTCGAGCACGGCCTTCCCCAGGGCTCCGTCCTGTCATGCGTCCTTTTCACGGCTTTTATAAATGACCTACCAGCTCAGCTAAAATGCCAAAGGGTGCTATATGCTGATGATATTGTCCTTTGGAAATCCTAAAGGAGCGCAACCCGTGTTTCAAGATTTCCATACGCTCAGCTCATACACACACAAATGGAGGCTAGAAATAAACACCTCCATGACGGTCTATTCTCTGTTCACGCTTGGGACTGGTATTCTCGGGCAACCTTTCCGGCTCTCCCTTAACGGAGTGGCTCTCAGCATGGAAAAGCTACCCAAGTACCTTGGTGTAACTTTAGATCGCAAACTAAGAATGGGTGAGCACATCCATGAAGTTGCAAGAAAGGCCTCAGGGAAACTTTGCATTGTGCGGAAGCTGGCATCCACGAAGTGGGGAGCCCAAGCAGACATGCTCCGATCACTGTATTTACCTATATTTACCTGTAGTACCTACATGTGCAAATTTATGGCTCTAGGACAGCTCTTGAACAATTTGATAAAATACACTAAGATTTGTCTGTGGAACCTTTAGGACAAGCCCAGTAAATGCGGCTGAAATAATGGCTAATGTAGGTCCACTAAACCTTAGGAGAGAAAGGTCAGTACTGACCTGCTTTGAGCGGTATAAAAGGCTGGATGAATACCTCCCAGCTAGAAAACTAGTGGATGGTTGGAAATGCAGAAGACGTATCCAGATGCAGTCTTTTATGCATCATGCCACTAAACTATGTGAAAAAGCTGGCCTCTCCACCAACCGACAAAACATTCAACGTTTTCATCCCCTTCCCCCTTGGTGTCGTCCTACGATTCCAGACATACGCTTGAATCTAGTAGACCTTAATGCCACTGATTTAAAAAAATTGCTTGATAATAAAAAAAATAATTACATCAGTTACACTTACAATGTTTTTTTTTTTAAATTACTTTTTAAATATTTTACTTACAGTAGTTACGCTGATGTGGTGTATTTCAGTCAAACTGAATTTCTATTTGATTTGACCAATAAAAATTATCTTCTCTTATTTTTATGTTTTGATGTTTTTTCTGATATCTATTATGAGCTCTTTAGTTTTTGTGACATTCGGTTCTAAAAAGTCGTCAATGCACAGTTTATGAACCATGGCCGTATCATCATCCAACCTAATAATTTTAACTATGTCATGGAAGCTTCTGATGTTATTGTAAGTTGTGTATAGTACTGGAGAAAGTATACAACATTGTACATGAATAGCCTTGTCGTAAGCTTCCATTTTTGTCTACCAGGTCGCCATTAAAATTGTGGATAAGAGCCAACTTGATGAAGATAATCTCGGGAAAATTTACAGAGAAATAGAAATAATGAAACTACTGAGACACCCCCATATAATACGTCTGTACCAGGTAAGCAGTTTGCAATTCTTTAAACGTATTTAGATAGCTTAGAACACTTAGGCAGTTTTCAATTCTAACCCTAATCCGTTGATTTGTTCCCTGGCATTATAATATATTGTTTCTTCTGCCAGGAACATCCCCTCCTTTTTTTAAATAATAAAAAAAATGAAAACGAGCCATATCAACGATCCCATAACATACTTTTTAAGCCCGTGAATCAACTCATCTGTCGCAATGAAATGAAACGGCCCTCATTCTCTCTGTTTCTCTATTATTATTTTTTTTACAAATTATTACAAAGACAATCCTTAAAACATTTTCATTTCTTAGCATCGACCCTTCACCATTCACGTTTCAGCTTTTGAATTCCATATATAACACAATTGGTTAGTTTTAGTTTTATTATTATTGCCGAATTGCCGAAAATAATAGACAGCTTGCCGTTTTTTGTGCTTTGATGTGTTCACGCTTCGAATCTGTTAAAACTGCCTCTTCGCTATCATGTGGTAAAAGGAAGGACGATCTTTTTCCTTTGCAACCTCTTATCTTATGTTATATAATACAGAAAAAGAAGATGATTACTTCCTACGCGTCATGCATTCAGTCATGCATATTAACCAATGACTTAAATTCTGCCAAGTCACTGGTTTTCCTGGCTAGCTCAGGCAACTCATTCCATGCTCTAATATCACTTGGGAAGAAGGAGCATTTGTACAAATTTGTCCTAGCATATGGAATAAGGAATGTGCATTTATGTGTCTTTCTGAGTATTTAATTAAATTTTGTTTTTGTATTTGAAGATTATGGCTCAGTGTTGTATGTATAATTGCTACTTTACTTTTGAGTCTTTTGTCCTGAAGGCTTTCTAAATTTCGAGATTTTACTAAAGGTGTTACTCTAGTCAAATGTGAATATTCGTTTGTTATGAATCTCACTGCTCTATTTTGTGTCTTAATGTTTTCTTGAGTTGAGGGGTCCCAAACAGAGGATGCATATTCTATTATTGGCCTAACCAAGGTTAAATAAAATTTTAGTTTTATGTTCTTATTTGATTTATAGAAATTTCTTTTAATAAACCCTAATACTTTGTTTGATTTTTTTATAGTTTTATCAATATGTGGATTCCATGACAGTTTTTCATTTATTATAACACCTAGGTATTTTGCGTTTTTAGTCTGTGTTACTGGTTTGCCATGAATAAGATAATTGGAATTAATTTGTTTTATTTTTTTTTGTTACTCTTAACAACTGACATTTTTCTCGGTGGAAAGACATGCTCCAATTTGATTCCCATTTCTGTAATTCATTTAATTCTCTTTGTAAAATTTCTGTATCTTGTATTGTTTTATTGTTCTATATATTATGCAATCATCTGCGAATAATCTGACTTTTGTTCCTGAACTAATGCAATTTGGTAAATCGTTTATGTAAATTGAAAATAGTAGTGGACTTAAGACTGTTCCTTGAGGTACGCCTGAGTTTACTGTTATTGGTGTTTATTTAGAACCATTTATTATTACAGTTTGTTCTCTCCCTATCAGGAAATCTTTAATCCACTGATGCAATGGACATTCAATGCCAAAATATTTAAATTTTCTAAGCAAACTATGGTGGTGAACTTTATCAAAAGCTTTGGAAAAATCTAGTAAGATAGCATCTTTTAGCTCACTATTATCTAAACCTTTTGAAAAATCATCAATTAGTCCTATTAGTTGTGTTTCACATGATCTATATTTCCTAAAGCCATGTTGGTATTGAGTAAGGAAATTATGTTTGTCTAAGTGGTTTATGATGTTACTACATATTATGTGTACTAGGATTTTACATGTGATGCTGGTAAGTGATACTGCTCTGTAGTTTCCTGGGTCTGATTTTTCTCTTTTTTTGAATAGATGGGTGACATTAGCTTCTTTCCAGTCCTTTGGTATTCTGCCCTTGTTAAGAGATGCCTGAAAAAGTCTTTTGAACACTAGTGCTAGCTCATTGCTTTGTTCTTTGAGTAATCTGGCTAGAATACCAACAGGTCCAGATGCTTTATTAGGTTTGATGTTGGCTAATAGTTTTTGGATTCCCTTTTCTTGTACTTCTATATCTCCTATGTTGTCTACTTGGTTCAAATTAAGTAATATATCTTTGTCTCATAACATCTTCTTGTGTGACTAAAGAGGCCAATCCTTGATACACAGCTGCGATCGCAGGTTGGGCATATGTATCACCAGGCGCCGTTGCATTTTCACCCTTCTTTCTGCTTCTGTTGTGTATGACATCTGCAATCCGTGACAATTCCTGGTAAAAGGAACCAGTTTACTAAATTTCATGCGAATCGTTTTGCTAGTATAAGAGATCCTTTTAATACATTAGTCAGTGAGAGGTATTTTACAAGTATAATATAGATATGCTTAAGAGTATCATAATTTGATGGGAGTTTTCTGGCTAGGGCTTTTCTGCAAGATTGTCGAATATATTCGGCATGCCGGCAAAGTCAAAGTTAAAAAAAAAAAGCTTGACGGCTAACGCCAGTCCGACTGATTGGCGGTTCGGTATTGGACTTTATTTTCAATGCAATAACTCTAGACTACTACTAGTCTATTAGGCTTTGTTGGCGTTCAAACTAAAAATTAATAATAAGTTGAATTTAAATAAAGACAAGAAGTTAATTTCTTAAGTTACGGTGCATGCGCTTTAGTACTTTCACTTTTTATCAAAACTATAAACAACAAGGTTACAAAAGACAGTTTGTGTGGAAACACAAACTCAAAATCGGCCACCAAAGTGGTTCACCCAGGCAGGCTTCAATATTTTCAGAAAGAACATCAGAATGAAATTATATCAAAGACAAATGAGAGATAAGAATGGAGAAAGAAGGTTGACAGATCTTGTGTAGGGCCCCAACTGTCCAGCAGATCAAAGGATAGGTGCAAGTGAATGCAAAGTTAGATGTGAACCTGGCCTAACTAGTTCCCCTTTCAGACCTTGTGGTCTATAGGGCAGATGATGTAAAGTTTATCTGTTTTTGTGGCCTACGGTTAACGAGGGTGTCATGTAGTCAACACAACGACCAACCGCTTTTCCCCAACTAATGTCAGGTACCCATTAGAGCTTGGTGGACTCAAAGGCGCCCAAGGATTCCGAAGTTGAAAATCCCCGTCTTCACCAGGATTCGAACCCGGGACCCCCGGTTCGGAAGCCAAGCGCTTTACCGCTCAGCTACCGCGCCTCTCCTGGCCTAACTTAAGTCTTATAATTGATGTAATTGTTTTGAAAAGGCTCAATCTCTTATTCGAATCCTAAAAATAAAAAAAAATTCCGCAAAAAAAAAAATAATGAAGAAAATGCAGTTTACAAGATTACTATTCATTTTAAATTAGGTCTAACTTATAATGCATACTAATTAGCTTTTTCTCTTTAAAAAAATGCTTGCATAAGTGATTTAAAAAATTAGATTTTCACTTTTAGAAAAAAAAAAGTAGCCGTTGCATCAGAACTTTGAATGGTCTAAAATATTTTGATGTCGGGTTTTCACTATCTTTTCTAGTTTACGAGATCTAAACGGGGCAGACAATTCACACAAAACTAATAGCGTCTTTTCCCATTTCGGGGGCCGCTAAAAGTGTCTAAATAAATATCTTAGGCTAAGGCCTAAGACGCCTATGTAGATCTAACAAGTTTTATCTGCCGGCATGCCACATTCAATTAATTATGGAACTTTCTCTTCTTAAAAAATTGAAACCATATCTAGATTCTAGATCTAGTCTAGAGATCTAGATCAATTCTACATCTAAAAATTTATTATGAATGGGATAGTAGCAAGTTAAGAAAACAAAGGTATATTTACTATATGGCATGGTGCATTTTTTTTTACAAAGCTTATTTCTTCTTCTTTTAGGTATGATTAATGTCAGGTACCCATTAGAGCGGAAAGACTCAAAAGTTGAAAATCCCAGTCTTCACCAGGATTCGAATCCGGGACCCTCGGTTCGGAATAAATAATGTAATAGTTTTGAACAGGCTCAATCTCATATTCGAATCCTGAAAAAAAACAAACATTTCCGCTATATAAAAAAAATGTTCACGATTACTATTCGTTTAAAATTATGTCTAACTTATATTGCATACTAATTAGCTTTTTCTCTTTAAAAAACTGCTCGCATAACTGATTTTAAAAATTAGAATTTTCGCTTTCAAGAAAAAAAAAGTAGCCGTTGCATCAGAACTTTGAATGGTCTAAAATATTGTGATGTCGGATTTTCAATATCTTGTCCAGTTTACGAGATCTGAACGGGACGGACGGACAGACATTTCACACAAAACTAATAGCTAAAAAGGGTTGTACAAATTGCAAAATTAATTCGGTTAAGAGAAGGAGGGCTCTTTCGGTTTAGTTCGTACCAGCAGTTTCAAAGTTCGGGTTCGATTCGGTCATAAGTGAGGTTCGAGTTCGGTTTGGGTTCGTTTCCCATCTCTAGTTTAAACCCCCTCCTTCAGAGGGCTTTTTAAAGTTTAAAACCCCTCCTGATGGTTTTGAGTTTAAATACCCCCATACAGAGAGTTTTGAGGTTGAAAACCTCTCTCTTCAATTTTATTCTAAAGCAACCTGCAGTCACCTAATTCTATGAACGTGGCTAAGGGCGTTTTGAATTAAAAAAAAACAAACTCCACAAATTTTTTTAGTTTAACCCCCCCCCCCCCCCCCCCCCCCAAATGATCTAGACGATACAAATTCCTTTTCGATATAAATTTTTTAAATTTAAAGCAAACTACAGTCACCTATTTCCAAGAACTTAGCCAAGAAAGGTTAAAATTCTCTACCAGTGGCTGGGCTCCATTAATAAAGTGCAGTGAATAGTCATCTGCTGAAATTGAAAAAGACTAAATGTGGCTCAACAAAGATGGCTAATACGGATTTTAGGAGTCAGTTATAAGATGGGTCTCAATCAAGGAAATCGTATGCTGAACTGGGAGTCGACCCCTTAGTAAGGTTTTGACAGAGCGTCGCAAGAGGCATGCGGGACATGTTCTCGTACAAAATGAATTACGCATAATAAGAGTTGTGATTACATGGAGGCCATTACAAGGAAAGCGCAAACAGGGAAATCTTAGTACAACTTAGCGCCACACTTTCATGGAGGTCCTCAGAGAATGTGGGAAGAGGCTTCAGACATTGAAAGTGAAAGATTTTTGTGCAAGCAGTTTGCCACCCAATGCGCCGAACGATGCGGGAGGATCTAAGTCAGTAAGAATAGCACATAAGGTTTACAAAAAAACTTTTTAATAGCAGGATAATGCATGTAGATACCTCAGAATATGAATTTTGTTGGCTTTCAATACCGGTAATAGTGCTTGGCTTACAGCGCTCCCTCACTAACTCAGGAAGAACCTATTCAATAACAACTTCCGAAAGAATGAATGGTCAAAATGTAATAAAGATTAATTATGTACGCACACGCACACAAGCACACATATTTTTCTTTGACCTGGGGGGTGGGAGAAAAAATTCCCCAAACACTGTTTTTTATCAAAATGGGAACAATTTCATCAGTTGCAACTTATACTTAACACAGGACAGCGTACAAGTATCTCCTCCTTATCTAAAAGCAGTTTGTTTCCATCAGCACTGAATTTGATAGATGAGCCTTTTGGTTGTGGACCATAAACAGCTTTAGTGGGCTTAATGAATAGGCCTATTATTGAGTTGTTATTGTCTGCGTATGTCCGGATTTCTTCTGCCTCCTTCAAGAGTTTGTTTCGCTGTGCATGTCTTTTAGTATAAGTGTAGTATTCTGTTTTGGGGGCAAGCTGGCTTGCAGTGATAAGCCTTGTTGCAGTTTTGACTGTATTTCAGTAGCTCTTTGATTTGCACATTATTTTTATTGAACCAGTCTTGTTGCTTGCGTTTTGGCTCACCTAGGGAAACTGCTATCCAGAGTAAACTTAGTCCTCCAGCAGTGTATATGTTAGTCAGCTTGTAGGCTGAGCACATTTCTGAAAACAATACGCCATTGCAGTTACTGGAATCAATGCCTTCTCTGCCTAGAACATTCTCCAGACTATCAAGTCGCCCATTATATATCTATTCTAGTAATTTTATTTATCAGAGATCAGAACTGTGTTGAAAGTTTCCTTGATACTATCTGGGTTGGGCAAAGTTGGGGCATATCCCTTATGAGAGTTCGGCAAGCTTGTTGACTAGTTTTATTTTCACTGCAAAGCCAACAGCAACTTTACATGTTTCCTCACTGTTTTTTTTTTACCTATCCAGAAAAAAAGGTATTACTGTTCCAACTTCCGTAATTTTACCTTCATCTGCAAGAGGCTTTTGACTCAAAGCAGCAATATCTAGTACATTGCCACAAGGTCAGAAGGACTTTCCGGCCGATTGGTTTTAGCATGCTCTAGAAGATTGCTGTAATTCCAACATCCGAATGTGAGTTCATGTACTTTGGTTGGTTTCCTATTTGGACTTAGTTTCTTTCGACTTTTCTCGCATTAATGGCATCTCCTGCAGCTTCGGGAGACTGGTCATGGTCATTGGAGACAGGCAACATTTAGGACACCTTTTCTAGCTCCTTCTTCCGCTTAGGAGGTAAGCAGTGTATACCTTAAAAAGGTTGCTTGGATGCTCAAATGGCTATCTCGGTCACTGGAAAAATGTGTAGCTATGGCTGCCAGTGTATCCACATCTTTCACTACTTGTTGACCAACGAAGATGAGATTGTGCTAATCTTGAAGAACGCCCTATTATTATACTTAACAGCCATTCCTTTTATCATTGAAACGCAGACAGGAGAAATGTTACATTACAAGAAACATTGCTGCCTCGCTAGTCATTACCTTTAGTAAGCAAGTTTAAAGACTTTTATTTAAAATAAAATGATTATTTTTCCATGACATCTTATTTTGATATTCTTTTAAAATTACTGCCAAAATCATTCCTCTTAGTTTTGATCAACCTAACAGCCCTTCGTAATGGTTTTAGAAAAATAGATGTTATAAAAAAGCCTTATTAGTTGTATTTTAACAAAAGCCTACACTGATTATTACCTCTGTTTGTTATTGTCCTTTCATTTTATCACACCCTTGTCCTATTGTAATGTACATGGAACATTGATATTAAGTTGAATGTAAAATTGTAAACTATATGTAAACTATACATTCAATTTATAAAATATCTTTGATTTTATCAGGTCATGCAATCAGAAAGAATGTTATATTTAGTCACGGAGTATGCCAGTGGAGGAGAAATATTTGGTGAGTCTATGATTTATTAATTTAAGAAGTACCTCTTCTAAACTAGTTTCAAATGAATACCCATTATTATTTGAAACTCTTTGGTTTTACTTTATCTCCAAAATATGGACGTTTCCATTTAAGGACTGTAATTGATTCTAAAATGTTTTCATATGATATCGTGGTTGTACATTGAAGCCAACAATGTATCTACTTGTAAACAGTTATATTAGAGCGTCTTCCAAATGGAACAATGATAAACGAGCTCAAGAAAAAGGCTGTAGTTGAGTTGTAGGTGGTGCTACTACCTTTGTATTATGCATATTGATTCCTTTGATTGGATGGCAGTCAAATATTTTTATAGGTTACACAGTAAGTTCAGTCAAGCATGAAACTTGCATGCGCGAGTTGTTACATTTCAATTTTTAAAAAAAGGCTAATTAAAAAGTCTTAATTTTTGGATTACAAAAGTTCATCTGCCTATTTTTCATAGTCCAGTTGTGTGGCTTTAAAAGCATCTATATTCTGAATCTGTTGTAAAGTCAATGTCTGTAGTAGAGTTACTGTTGTCTATAAAAATAGACATAGATGCTCTTTAATAGATTAAAGGGATGTTTGATTATGCCTCTATCAGTTTGACAATACCATCCATATTTGTAAAGGTCTTTACATTTTTGTAGTTTTTGTAGCAATTGTAACCTAATGTCTGTTTTACAAAGCTTTTATCAACTCACTCTGACTAGTAAAAATTTAGTAAACGTTATTTCTCTTTTAAGCCGAATCTAGGATTATTCTGAAATTTCGCACAATTTTTTCTTTTACCAGACCACACAAGCATCAATTAAAAAAATAATGCAAAATAATTATGCTAAATTTCAACTTGATCCAAGAATGAGAAGTGTCAAAACATAATAAGGGGACTAAATCCATATAAATATATATCCACTATCATTAAGTAGCATTTATTCCCCTTATATCAAAATCAAAATAATTGATCACCAAGAATTAATTAACTAATTGTTTTCTGATTGATTCATGTCTTGTCAGGCTCAATGAAAAATTGTGCAAAGTTTTAACTTGATCCGAAAATGGAAAACGGAAGATAAAACATGTTCAAACTTTTTACCAGACAGACAGAGTAGTTTGATATAAGCTATGTAAAACTGATCGATGCTATGAAGTTTAAACTTTCGTCCCTGCTATATAAATTCATTACTTGACTAAAAGAAAAAGCTTGTAAGAGCTATATAATCCTTCAGTTTATAAATAAGAATAATACCATTGGTTCATGTGATTTTTTTCTCTTCTGTAATGAGGTAGTTCCGAATCTCTGACCTAGTTTATAAAAAGTCACGTGACTGTGGTCTTATACATGGCAATAATGGCAATATCTTCCTATAATAAGATGTAGATCTAGATTTAGTGCTAGCCTAGATCTAGTAGACCTACTAAATAATCATAAAAATTAGTGGATTATTTTAACATACTTTTTATTACTTAAAGATGTATAGATCTAGACTATTTTCATGTTTAAATTACAATGAAATCAATGAGGTCATTGATGTAAACAACATACCCACGTGACTGAGAGATCCGGAACTACCCCATTTATCTGATATATTATATAAGGGTGCCAAGACATGCGCGCTAGTTGACCCCTTGGATGGCTTGGGCATGTTCACAGAATGCCACAAGGTTGTCTCCCACACGACATTCTGTATGGTGATCTAAAAGAAAGTAGGAGAGCTTTTAAGGTTTACTGATGCGAAAATGCGACATGAAGCTCTTCAAAATCGACAAACAGATGGGAGAAAGCAGAACTAGATCGATCCACATGGAGAACAAGCATACAGGAAGAGTCTAGGATCGCAGATGGCGTACACATTGTACAATAGCCCAACTTGTGACTGCAGTTGTCTATCAAGGATTGTTCCTTTAGTCACACGAGAAGTTGCAAAGGGAAAAGTTCGTTTCTCGAGACGTAAAATGCCACAGAGCATCCACTATACTATTATGTTATCTTCATATTGAGGCTATTAAATGTCATTTTTCTGATAGTCCAACTTGTTCATAGTATAGCACATCTGAATTTTAAAGATGTTCTCTTTTTAAAAAACGTATCACTTAAGCAGAAGTCCCTGGAAACTATAAGGTTATTCAAGTTCCTTTTCGGACACCTAGCGTTCCTTGGAAGTTAAAGAAAAAAACATGTCTTTGTTTTAATTTGATCAACTTTGTATATCCTTTATCTCGGGGTAAACAAAACAATGCGCGGCATGATCAATTAGCTCGTAGTTGCGATGATTGCGACTTAATTGATTACTAATACATTGACCTGCTATACATGTGTTAGTATCCTGTGCGTGTGGAATGCTCTGATAAAGAACCCCCTCTAGGACACTGTTCGATATCTTACCCCATGTTATCTTAGCTTGTACTTGATCCCGTGAATATAAGCATTCTTTAAATTTGATTGTACTTTCATCTCGCTAATGATGTGTACATTTCTTGTAGTCTTCTGCCAGTCTAGTATCCTGTGTGAACATGTCCACGTATTGTAGTCAAAGGCCAACACAATTACCTGTGTGAATTTGGCGTGAGTGTCTTGTGTGTGCCATTGTTTGATAAAGAATCCCCTCCCTAAAGAAAAAAAACAACTCACTACCTTACGACGAAGTGATATCTTTAAGTGCACCTGACCCACGACCTTAAAAAATGGTGCGTCCTTATAAGAGTGCACCCAAGGTTGTAAAAAGTTGGTCTGTGTTTACTACTGCTGATTTGTTACCGTGGAGTAGTGTAGTTTAATTTTCTTTAATCTTCCATTGTTACAATCATTTTTGGAAGTACATAAATTGTCATTAGTTTTTCTGTACATACACAATTCTCTTAGTTTGCAACAATTTTTTAAGCACCACAGTTAAGACCATTTACATCACTAAATGAATTGTAGTTCTCTTCATGGTTTACAAATACTTAAACTCCACAGTGTGTTTTCGACTGCTGTATAACAATATCATTATTTCGATGTTTTAGTATTGATCTTCAATACCTTGGCATGGTTTTAAATTTACACGAGCTCCTGAAGACTAACTGAACAAGCCTTAATACTTTCATAACTCGCAGTAATAGTCTGGCCTAGACTTTTAACGTTTGTTAAATCCAAGCCAGCATAAACGTTTTGCTTGTTTGCTTTGATCCAAGAGAAAGTCCAGTATTTGTTGTCTTTTAGCGTGTGTTCCTTGGTGGTTAAATGTCCTTGGACACCACATGGTTAATGTTTGTATGCTCGAAGATTTATTTGGAGGCCAAGTGGCACTTGTACCAATTAGGCCTACTTTTACATCACTGAAAAGACAATGTATTGCTTCATAGATTTTACCTGTAAGATATGCAATATTTGTTAATAGCATTGTTTATATTACGCAAATATCAATCATGTATTTATTGTTATGTTTTATCTGTTCCATTGCTCATCCATCCAACATTTTTTAGATATCATCATGATTTTGTAATATATGTTTATATCATTTTCTTAATATCATAAAAATAAATACCTTGCTTTTGACGGTTGACTATAGTAAAAAAAAGATTAAACCACATTTTATCCTATAGCAGTTCTCATACAGTTAGTGAGAGCTTACACTTTAATTTAATTATCAACATCTAAGAATCTCTTATTGACTAATGTGTGTGTTATGTGAGTTCTTTAATTATTATGAATTGGAATAGTTCAAGGGATGCAACTCGATGCAACAATGTCTGCCTTATGCACAGCCTCTCTATAAGTTCTAGACTTGGGCGGAACTCCATTATCTATGCTAACAAGTTGGCGCCTAAGCTTTCTTTGAAGCGTTTCCGTGGGGCGTCTCTGTTATGTCGACCCCCATTTAGCTCACCAAAAAGACTGCCTTTGGCATACGTTCGTTTCCCATACGAGATACATTCTCTGCCCGGTGTAACTGTCGGACCATAACAAGTCCCTCTATACTCCCTATACCGGCGTTCGCAAGGACATCGTTGTTTGTAGTGTGGTCTTGCCACCGTGTGTCCATGATGGAGACCAATCGCTCAAGTAGTCTTAGTTGCTTTCTGTATAGTGTCCATGTCTCAGATCCATATAGAAGGGTTGAGAGAACCACCGCCTGATTTTTGTAGGCAGCTGGAGCGATTTATTCCGCCAAACTCTCGCCTGAAGGCGTCCAAAAGCGCTACTGACCCTGGCCAGACGATTGTCAACTTCCCTTGAAAGGGAGTCGTCATACCTAGATATGTGAAGTGGTCTACCACCGTTTACGGTGATTCTTGGGGCTGACTAGGTTTTATTGGGTGACTTCTGCAACATGTCTTCTGTTTTCCCGAGGTTTATAGATAAACCGAAAGCGGCGGCAGCGTATGCAAATTCGTTGACCGCGTTCTGGAGATCACGTTCATTGTGAGCTAGCAGGGCGCAATCATCGGCATAGAAAAGATCGTTATGACCATCTCCTTTGTTTTTGTATGGGATAATAGACATCGAAGATTGAACACATTGCCGTCCGAACGAAACCTGATGCAGATGCCTTCGTGCAATCGCAGCCTCATTTGACCCAGTATTACACCAAAGAAGATAGCGAATAGAGTAGGATCAAGTACACAGCCCTGCTTCACGCCATTTTCTATTGGGAAGTGTTCAGACAGGTCACCATTGTGTCTGATCTGGCCTTTTTGTCCCACGTGAATCTGCTTGAGAATGGATAGGAATGTAGATGGGCATCCCAGCCTGGCCAAAATCATCCACAAGCCATCGCGACTGACCGTGTCGAAAGCCTTGGTTAGTTCACAAAGGTAGCGTTAAGGTTTAAGTTTTGCTCTTTGCATTTTTCTTGTAATTGTCACAGAACAAATATCATGTCAGGTGTACCACTACCGTCTCTCAAGCCACATTGGCTCTCAGATAACACCTCGTCCAACCAAAAAATTGGTTAATTGTTCGAGGTATACTCGAGCAAAGATCTTTCCTGCTACTGACAGTAGTGTAATGCCTCGATAGTTGGAGCAGTTAGACTTGTCACTCTTTTTGAATAGGGATATGATTACGGTGTCTCGAAGTTCAGGTGGGACCACGCACTTCTCCCAGCATAGAGCGAATAAGTCAGCCTCTCGGTAAGGGCGAGACCACCAATTTTAAATATTTCATAAGAAAAGAGTGCCATGTGAAAAATAGCCAGCTCCTCCACCAAAGCGAAAGCCACCTTAACCTGCGATATTTGTGGACCGGAGTGTCTCTTCTCCAAAATAGGGCTCTACAGTCACATGGAAAAATGCTCTAGATGAACCTTAGTCCCTCTACGACTGAAGGAGGCAACCAACTCCACTTTACAAATACTCCAATATCCCGATCTCGACACACACTAAAAAAAAAAGAAGCCTCAATCGAGAAGGAACATGTTTATAACATGTCTGTGCTTCCCGAACATTCTCTCATTCATTCTTCTCCACACACCGGTAACAGGTATTTTCAGTATACTCCCAAAAAGTACTACCTCGTCTTGGGAAATACACTTCCCTGTCAAGGAATGAGCACTTCGTAGTAATGAGTTTCTCATTGCCTGTATCTATTCTAAATTAGTTCGGTCGAGTTCATTTTCACTGTCTGGCACGATGTCCTCTAGCAACAGTTGTTTAGCTTTACCGTACTGCAGATCCTCACCCATATTTCCAAGCATGCGATCTAGTCGAGAATCACATGACGAGACAATCGCTACAGGGCGCACTGTATCGCTCGTTGCAATTAACCTCACTGGACCGGATTGCAATTTCAAGTGTCTAGATTCATAACCCGAAAAGGTACACTGCTATCTTCTTTAGGCCAGTATTCTCCCAACAGGCTACTGCATGATATCTTTGAGTGCACTATGTGGCTTGTGATAATAGATACAGGATCGTTATTTTCTATTGTTTCCCATAAAATGGCTTTAGACTGTGCGGACATGCTGGCATCTTCCGTTTTCCTAATGAATGGCCTCTTATGTTCTGTCATTTGATGAAGTGCTTTACAGTCGGTGAAGAAGTTCTACACGAAACGCCTGTAATACGTACAAAGTCCCAGAAAACTTCTTAAATCTTGTATATTCGATGGGGTAGGCCACTGCTTCACAGCTTCAACTTTCTCTGGGTCCGTGCTGATTCCCTCATCCGACACAATGTGGCCTAGGTACTTCACTCTTCTTCTGAATAAGTTGCTTGTCCTGTGAGCCAAGATTCATAACTGTGACTTGTACCTTTTGATCTTTTCCTAGCATGACGTTTCTTTCCTACGGCTACTCCGTAGTAGTTATGGTCCATGCCTTCGACTAGCGCAAGTTTAGTCATTGAAAGGCCATATTCTAATTTTCCCAAAATAATCACATAAGGCTGGGTAGGCAAAGTCGAAGCCACTATCATTATTTTTCTCCTGACTAGTCCATTCTCTTCATCCTCATCCCCGAGTGAAGGAATTTCAAGGTCTCCACATTTCAAGGTGCCTCCGCCAATATTCAGGGAGAAATCAAATTTCAGCATAAATTTGAGCCCAATAATAAAGTGGTCAGTGATGTCGACTATCAGAAATTCATGTTCGAATGCCTGATTCACCAGCTCGAGTTTAATATCCGTCAGTCCTTTAATAGGCATCAGTTTCCCGCTAGCTGTTTTCAACTTGTAAACCCTTACATTGGTTGTCTTGTTGACACTATCAGGCTGAATGACTGATCGAGAGGCACCAATATCTAGGAGAAAACCAAATTTCTGAGACCCAATTTTCTCTCTGACTTTGAGAATTTTACTTTGCCCTAGCACGGCGACTGGGGTGGTGGTTGCAGGGCTCTCATTTTTCTGGTCGCCGGTTACGCCCCCCCCCCCCCCCAACGTTGTCTCCAGTAAATTGGTCAGTAAACCTTGGACATATTGTCTTTATTTCTTCAAGGCGCGTATGCGCTGCTTCATGGTCAACACCTCGGTTTTGATTCCCGAATCCATTTAGTCTATCTTTTCTTTGATATTTTTCTGCCCAGAGTTCATCTGTTCATAGCACTCAAGAGCTCCATCACATACGGTTCTATTTCGAACAAATATTTGTCTGGATCCTTATCTTCTTCATGCTGCTAAAGCATCCTTGTTTCCACTTAGCTTTAGCCCTCTCTCGATGAGCTCTCACTTCAGTTCCTTGACAAGAAGTTGTTCAAGAGGTTTCATAGAAGTCATCAAAACATCTCATTTCTGACACCAGTTGTAACCATTCTCTATAAACCCTTGACAGAACAATAGGGTTAACGCAAGAACCTGACAACTTGGGGTCCGAATTAACGCCACACTTTAAATAAGTGTAATAAATAATGTAAAGTAAACAATCTAATACTTTACAATTGGCAGTAGTCAATGTCTGAATATAACAGCTATACACAACTTGTACTTGAAACTCTTTCTCGTTCTAACTCTCCTGGTTCTCTACTGTGTCAGACTGGCCTTGACCCAACCTTGTCGAAACAAAACACACAGTCCATAGTCAGATAACCATAACACCGTTGACCTACGTAGAGAATATTTACATCAGTCCTTTTTAAGTACACAGGCCTGTGTCGGTTGATTTACACTTAGGGCTACACTGACCAGCATCACAGTTCAGTTACAACAATATCTATTATCAACTTACTTACTGTCAACAGAGACAGTAGGACTTAGGCATCACTCTTGAGTAAATATATTTTAAGTCTACATTCAGTTAACAAAAGGTAACTACAAACAACGTTGTACTAGTTCATGCTCTCGTGGACCCACCATAGTAAGTTACTCTCATCTACATATAACAACAAAACAACAAGAAAAATAATAATACTTCAACATAAAAAAAACAAAGATATAACTGTGATTGTTTCAATTAGTTTGGATCAGTCATGTAATTAAATTTGTAATAGATTTAGAAAAACAATAATAAATCTGTGCGATTAAAAATATTTTTACCAATTGTTTTGTTTAGCACAATTTCAAACTTTTAACTTTCTCAATGTGCTATGATCCTATCACTTGTCTGGACCAGTGGGGAAAAAAAGGGCAGGGGGCAAAGGGGGGGAGGAATATCTGGTTGAATGTTACTGTAAACACTTTAAATTAAAAAAAGGGGGTAGAACTTGAATTTGAACTCAATGACTCAAACCTCTACAAGAGGACTAACTCTACTTATGACTTATACCACCACATCTGTCAAGTACACTTTGAACCTTAATTATTGAGAGTGGCAGTTTCAGTGGGAGGCTGAGACCCACAACAAGCTAAGATGGTTGTGAGTATGTCAGGTAGCTGTCCAGATCTCAAGATCTGACAAGGCATGGAAGCATGACCATGTCCAGACTTAGAATTGGCCACACCTACAAAACACACTCCTTTGTGATAAAGAGAGAAGAGCCCCCACTGTGTGAGTACTGCCACTCTTATCTCACTGTGGGAAAATACTGGGCTTTGGAGTTGACTATGAAAAATTGATTTGAGATAGGGCAAAGTAATTGTAAATATATATTTACAACAGATTTTTTATTAAATTATATAAATTTTTACTATATTTACTATTAGAGCTATGAATTATAGACCTTATTTTTAATAACTTAGCTGTATAACATTTAGATCTTTGGCTATGAGGGAAGTAAACCTTGAGGGTTTATGGGCACCACATGGCTTAAATTGTGCTAATGTGCCAAAAACCCAAAATATGAAATATCAAATTGAACCTTAATTATACAATTTGCTTTTCACCTAATTGTACACTTGTAAGTTTGCATTGCAATGATAATTGAAATTTATAGAAATAGAATTATTTTTATTTTGTCCCCCATACTGTGTGTTCAATTTCATCCCCCATACTGTGTGTTCAATTTTGTCCCCCATACTGTGTGTTCAATTTTGTCCCCCATACTGTGTGTTCAATTTTGTCCCCCATACTGTGTGTTCAATTTTGTCCAGAGGACTGAACAAAAAACAACAAAAAAAAACCACTAAAAGATGCCTTCATCTAATCAAGAGACAGGCAATTCAGTTGACAAAACATTGATTGCAAAGGGGAATGTGTCATGACATTTAAAACCAGCACAAGTATATGTAATTTTACTTACTAAAAAAAATTGCAATCGCCAACTTAACAACAATGTTAAGCTCTAACTATTTTACATGTAGAATTATTGCACTTTTAGCAAATGATTTTTAGTGTTGTAGCCTGTAAGATGTAAGATCTGATATTATCCTATGTTTCATATTGTACTAAACAGTTGTACATTGATTTCCTCCAGTAATACACACTTGTTTAATTTTGTATTTTAGATCACTTAGTTGCTCATGGAAGAATGAATGAGAAAGAAGCCAGGAAAAAGTTTCACCAGATTGTGTCTGCTGTGGCCTACTGCCATAATCGAGGTGTTGTACATAGGGATTTGAAAGCAGAGAACTTGTTGCTGGATGCCAACCTTAACATCAAAATAGCTGGTGAGAAAATCAACTTGTTCTCTATAAACAGACAATCATCTCTTTATTTACAATTCTTTCTAACAGTTTCATACAAATTTAATTGACATTTGTTTAGCTTAGTCAAACTCCTGACTTTACTAAATATAAAGTTTCCCTTTGTTATTTAAATCTTGTTTTGTCATCCAATAACTCAAATGTTATCTGACCAGCAAAACAATGTACCACTTTAATGCTTTCTACCATGTTAGGTTACTATTAAAAATCCATCTTAACTAAGTATACAGAAATTCAGACCATTGATCCTTATTCCTACAATAAAACCTACTATTTAATTGATAAGAATGAGACCTAATAAATTTGTTACTCCTGCTAATTTTCTCTAATCTCTCTATCAAGATTGAGACTTGTTACACACATTTCTACTGCCAAACACACAACCCAATGGACCAACATTCATTTAGCCTGTGTTATCATTCCAGTGTTAGCACATCCCATTTAGATGTACATGTGATTTAAAGGTGTCATTTAATGGTGCAGTATATTAAATATAACAATTGTACATATAAATACATGCTAAATGCAAATACTGTAAATAAAAGATAGTAGAATGTTTTCTAAAAGAAGTTACCAGAATTAGAATAATGCATTGTAATTTGAGAGCAAAGAGATAACTTTTTTAAAACAGATATTTCTCTAGAAATGATATTGCTGCTTGAAGTCTTTATTTAAAAATTAGCTTAGCACTTTACATCAGGGGTGGGCAACCTTTTTTCTATCGAGGGCCACATAAAAAAAAATTAGGAATGGGGCTTCATATATATATATATTTAATATGTATTTACAACTTAGAAAAAATGCGCAAGCTAACTGTCTTTAAATTTATATGTATTCTGTATTAAACATTTAGATTTTTTTTTTTACACTACCAATTTTGATATTGTCATTTTACATCACAACATTTGAGTTGTACTTAATGGGAAGTATTTAGTTGTTTACACTTCTGCATAATGTTCTGGATCTGTAGAACTAGCTTACTAGTTCTTTTCCTCGTGACTGCTGTCAAATTATATCTAATCAGCATCGACCTGTACTTAAACTTGTTTATTTAAAAAAAAAAAAATCTTGTTTACAGATGTATGTGGACCCAAATAGTGTGAAAGTTTAGCATGAAAATTTTTTAAAGTGTGGAAATTCAGCTTCTGGCACCCATAAAATTTCTGCAGAGGAACTGACTGGAACTTCTCTTTCAGGTCACAATTTACTTGGAAGTTTTCCTCTGGAGCTAAATCAGCTTCAGCACTAAATCATGAACTAAAGCTATTGAAAAATGGTTCTAATTTCTTGACGTCTTAAAATTTGCTTTCAAATTCCACAATCAAGAATTCCAATCAAGTCTTGTATTTTTCAACCATTTCAATAGAAATAAATTCACCTTCCATCAAAGATTTTAAACTGTTTGCCTGTAGAAATGGGAAAGCTTTGTTTGAAAAATGCACATACATTTCATGTGCAAGCAACCCAATTTTTACAATGAAAAAAATGAAGTCTGTCTTATTAGTAATAAGTAAAGAAAAAAAAAAGTGTCCCTTCCAAACCTTTTGATCTATGGAGAAGATGATGTTTACGTCATCTGTTTCTTTGGCTAACAGTTAATGAGTAGAGTGTCATGTGGCTAGCACAACGACCAACCGCTTTTACTTTCCCCAACTAAAGTCAGGTACCCATTAGAGCTGGGTGGACTTGGGGCGCCCTAAAAATCCCAAAATTAAAAAGCAGTCTTCCCCGAGATTCAAACCCAGGACCCCAGGTTCAAAAGCCAAGCGCTTAACCAGTCAGTCACTGCACCCCCATTAGTAATAAAGTCACAGTCAATGTTCTTCAAGGAACATAACAATTTCTTTCTTGAGATCTCCTATTCTTCTCAATACCTTGCCCATGCTAACCAAATGTTTACTGCTGTGTAACCAAAAAACGGAATGTTTAGTTTTCAAATCTTCATATACTTCTTGGAACTGCCTGTAGTTAAGTCCCCTAGCTCTGATAAGTTTGATCACTGAGAGTTTGGGAAAACCAGACATCACCACAGCGACCAAAATGGAGGTCTACAAGGCATGCGTTCTTAGCACGCTACTAAACGGCAGTAAGTCGTGGACAACCTACACAAAGCAAGAGAGAAAGCTAAATTCATTCCACTTGCGCTGCCTTCGAAGGATCTTAAAAATAATTTGGAAAGAAAGAGTGTGTAATACTGAGATCCTTGCTAGAACGGGCCTTCCCAGCATCTTAACTGTCCTCAGGCAACTCCACCTGCCCAGGCTCGGACATGTTCGCCGGATGGAGGACAATTGCATCCTGAAAATCATTCTGTATGTGCAACTTACGCCTGGCTAAAAAAAATCTGGTCGCCCCCACCTCTGTTACGTTGATGTGATAAAAAGGGATTTAAAATCAGTGAACATTGATACTGACCATTGGGAAGACATAGCCTTATACGCACTAGTTGGAGAGAAATGATGACCAAGAAAATTATGGACAGTGAGAAAACATTGGCTTCGGCTCCTGAAGAAAAGCCTGCCACACGAAAAATGGCCAGCTCCTTTTCACCAAAGCGAAAGCCACCATGACCTGCCATATATGCAGACGGGAGTGTAGCTCTGAAATAGGGCTCCACAGCCATATGAAAAAGTGTTCGAGATGAACCATAGTCGTTCTACGACTGAAGGAGGCCAGTGATGAATAAGTTTGATATTAAATGCATCCTTGCACAAACTTGCTCTTGTAGAGTTTATGGTTGGGATAATGTTCTTTAATTTATTAAAAAACCTGTTTTTCTAAGTAAAAGCATGGGCTCCAGCAGTTGTTACATGCGCCATCTTGTTCCAAACCAACCCAAAACATTCAGCATAGTTCTTCATAGCGTTCAATAAATACTGGTCTGAGTTTGTGTCTTTGACTGAATACTCGGTATTTCAAAATATTGCCAATATTTATTTTTACAAATAATCTTCATTTACTTTAATCTTTGTAGAATGACATGTAGAGACAATGTTTCTTTAGCCTCTTTATCATAAGTGATAAGAATCAGACGTTTCATTAATTTATATAGATATTTTAAATTATTTAATTTAATATATTTCCATTACACCTGATTTCTGTAGGTGTCCTTGGGCTGCATAAAACACTCTGGTAGGCCTCATGTGGTCAGTGGCTCGTAATTTGCCCACCTCTGCTCTACAACATACCATTACACTAAATAGTCCTAATAACTAGAAATAATAATTAAAGATCCTAAGAAAATACAAAATCTTTTTTCTTGCATGAATGTGAGTTAAGACATGTTTGAAACATTTGTTTTCCTACGTTGGATGCTCTACTCTGGTTTGTTTGTTTTGTAGATTTTGGTTTCAGTAATTTCTTCAGCCCAAAAACATTACTGAAAACATGGTGTGGAAGTCCACCTTATGCTGCTCCTGAATTGTTTGAAGGTGTAGAGTATGATGCTCCTAAAGTAGATGTTTGGGTAAATAAATTTTTGCTTCTCTCGCTACACAGTTAGAGTATATATTTATTTCTATTCTTTATAAAACACTCACTAAATATGTTGTTTTTCTCAACAGAGTCTGGGTGTAGTATTGTATGTGCTTGTTTGTGGAGCCTTACCATTTGATGGAAGTACATTACAGAGTCTACGTAACAGAGTTTTAGCTGGGAAATATAGGATACCTTTTTATATGACAAGAGGTAATCATTAGTCCTCACTTGGCATAAGGGTTTGTTGTATACCCTCATGTAACAGAAAAATATGACTGTAGAAAGGGGTTTTGTTAAAGAACAATCAACACTGAAGGCATGAAAGTCATCCATAAAGGTTGAAAAAAGACTAAACATGGCTCAGCGATGATGGTTGAGAAGGATCCTAGGAATAACATGGAGATCATGTCACCAATAGAGAAGTCCTTACACACATTGGCACTCGATCCCTAAGTGAAATTGTAGTTAAACGTCATACGAGATTCAGGGGGACGCATCCTTAGACAAATCAAAAGACGTTTACCTGAGTCAGCCATGACATGGAAGCCAAAAAGAGGAAATCAAAAACAAGGCCGTCCACTTATAAAATGGCCTAAAATCTTTTGGCACCAGCTGGGAAGAGGCTATTGAAGTTGTCTAAGCGCTGAACCTAAGTAATTGGGAAATTAGGAAAAAAGATGTAAATTAGGTTCAAACCAAACATTGCTTGGTCCTTGCTACACTAACACAGCTTTTAACCACCCCTTGTATTTAAATAATCTTTCTTCCCAATAGTGTAATTGTGTTTGCTTCATTAGAAGATTTAATGATAAATGCTTAATGATCTTTTTTGTTAAGGTGGAAAGTATCTATAAATGTTTTTTTTACAAATTTTAAATCAACTCACTGTCTGGTAAAAAGTTTGTACACCCAATCTCGGATCAATCTGAAATTTTGAACAATTATTTCCTTTACCGGATAAAAGAAGAATCATTAAAAAAAATTAACCAATTAGTTAATAAATATTGGTAATTAATTATTTTGTTTGGTATCTTGAACGAGGGAAAGGAATAGTACTTGACTAAAGTGGTATTATTTGAATTAGTGCCCTTTGAAGGTTACCGCTCTAATTTGAAACAAAAAATATATAAATATACAATCTTCTCTAGTCGTAAGTACCTCACTAGAAGAGTGGTTAGCACATTAGGCCGAGGAGATGTGAGTTCAAATTCAGGTCATTCCCCCCCCCCCCCCCCCCCCACACACACTTTAAAAAAAAAAAAATGCTTTTAAAAACTAATTATGGTAAAATCCACCAAGATATCCCTTTCTTCCCCCCAATTTTACCAACTGGTCCAGATAAGTGATAGGATTGTGTATTGAGAACGCTAAAAGCATGAAATAGTGCTAAACAATACAATTGATAAAAGTATTATTAATCACACAGATTTAAAAATCAAAATTTAATTCCAAACTAATTGATACAATTACGCTTTTTATCAACTTTGTTTTTTTTTAAATTGTGATTTTTTTTATGTTTTTCTTATTTTTTTTTATCAGATTGTGAAAATTTAATTAGTAACATGCTGGTAGTAGACAGTGAGAAAAGGTACACCATAGCCCAGATAATTCAACATTCTTGGATGAGGGCAGGCTATGATGAATGTGATGAGTTGCTAGATAGTGGAGCTTGTGATGAGGAACACAATACCCCGGTAGACTCTGAGCTGGGACAACAGATCTTAAATCACATGGCCAGTTTAGGTCAAGATATTCAGACTACAATCAAGGTTATTAAATTGTAGTTGTTTCTTGTACATTGCATAAGATTACTTTCTGTGTAAATAGCTAGAGAAAGGTAGTAAACCGCCCGAGACATGATGTTCAACTGCGCTCCTCTTTCCTTAGCACTTTTGGAGCTCAAAAGTGCCCTTCTTCTTTTCTATCATTGTGTCTGCCTCCTCTTTTCCTCAGTCTGCCTTCATTGATCATCACTCTGTCTCCTTATCTCTAAAATCTCACTACGTCCTAGACCAGTCCGTTTGCCATGGTCTGCGACGGGTAAGGGGGGGATAAAGAGATCCTGGTGTTTGAGTGGTGGCTATCTGAGGATAAACCACCACAACACAATACTTTGGCTCCAAGTTCCCCTAGACCTAAGGCCCAGGTGGCCCGCTCTGGG
This sequence comes from Biomphalaria sudanica, assembly GCA_036873155.1. Classification (NCBI taxonomy): domain Eukaryota; kingdom Metazoa; phylum Mollusca; class Gastropoda; family Planorbidae; genus Biomphalaria; species Biomphalaria sudanica. Next base: position 5,182,090 of record JAZGLO010006670.1, read on the forward strand.
TCAACCGGCTGGTCATGCCGAGCTACCAGCATAGGTCTTGGAGGGTGGTGGCTGGAGGGCTATCAGGTATATGCTGTATCGGACACATGTCCGATGCAGCAGCTGACTGAGTATAGCACCTGTGTAGCCCTGGTGTGCTCATTCTGGACTTCCGAATGGCCCATCCCCTTGTTGGACTCTGTGGCAGGTGCTGAACTAACAAGAATATATATGGCCAAAAAAACCCAAATAAACTACATAAGTCTGGGTAAGAGACGCCTTATTAAGGCCATCATTTTTGGTGGTCAGGTGCACAGAGGAGGGGAAAAGCCTGACAAAGCTGAGCCCTTTCCTTATCTATATGGGACTCAAGTCAGTAGTGGGAGAGCCCAAGAGTGTGTCTAAGCTACACAAATCAATGGAACTTCTTGTAGAAGTAGATGGCAAGACACACTCTGATGGGCTTTTAAGATGCAGAAGACTCTGTGATCTCCAAGTGGAAGTCATGCCACACAAGAGTCTGAACACCAGCAGAGGTGTAATCAGCTCTAGGGACCTACTGGAATGTTCCGAGAAGGAAATAGTGGAGGGCATTGAAGGAGTCACCCATGGCCGGCGCATTACCAGGCGCAGGGATGGTGAGGAGGTCAAAACCGCCACTATTATCCTCACATTCAGAACTAGGACACCGCCAGAGTATGTGAAGGCAGGATACCTACGAGTTCCAGTGAGGCCCTACATACCTAACCCCATGAAATGCTTCAAGTGCCAGGGTTATGGACACGGCATGGCAGTCTGCAAGAGGAACACTGTGTGTGCTAGATGTGCTGGAGAGGGTCATGAGGACAAGGGCTGCACAGCCCAGTTCAAATGCCCAAACTGTCACGCTGGCCACTCAGCCTACTCCAAGGACTGCCCTGTGTGGAAACAGGAGGTTGCCGTGCAGGAGTACAAGGCAAGAAATGGATGTACCTTCAGCCAGGCAAAATCGGCTCTATTGGCCCTACCCAAGGGCCAATTTGGCTTGACAAAAACCTACACCAAGGCTAAGATAGGAAGATCCATAGCCACACAGATGGACACATTGACCCCACCACCCCCTTCTCCTCCTCCAACTCAGAAGAAAACACCGCCAAAGAACACACCTCTGAAGAAACAAGAAAGCCCTGTTGTCAGAACAGGTTCTCTGTGCTCGCTGATGAGAGCATGGAGACTGAGCAGCATGTCAAAACCAACACTCCGGGAGAACCCGGAGACATCATGTCTGACACAGGTTCTCTGAGGAGAACCCAGCCTGACACCCCAACCTCTACCGAATTAGAGGTTGACCAACTCCCTAAGGGGAGAAATACAAGCAGAGAGGATGCCTGAGGTGAGAGAGGAGGAAATAACCTTCGCTCTAACCAGAGGGATCTCCCCTCTCCAGAGAGAAAGACTTCCCCCAAAAGGGGGTTGTCCTCCTCTCCATCCAAACCCAAGAATAAAAATACCAAGGTTCACTGGAATAAAGGGAAACCCCTCCGGGGGCCTTCCAAGGCCAAATAGCTCCAAGTAGGTTATTTAGAATAAGCCATGGATTCCAGAATTGTATAGGCCTCAAGGCCAATTATGAGGAAATGCAGCTACTGATGGACTCTGAGACTCCTGTAGCTGTCCCCTTACAGGAAACATTTCTGAAAGATAGCATCTGTTTCCGAAGCTACAGTGCTTACAACAAGAATGTTGAGGATGCAGAGAGAGCATCAGGTGGAGTCTGTATCCTTGTGAAGGACAGCATCCCCCATGAGAGGGTAGAACTATAGACCACACTACAGGCCGTAGCAGCTAGGATAACCCTTCACAAGGTTATCACTTGCCGCAGCCTGTATCTACCACCAGGCGCACCATTAAACCCAACAGACATGGAGGATCTATTGAAACAACTCCCCCGGCCTTATATAATCCTTGAGGATTTCAATGCCCATAACACCATGTGGGGATCCAACAATACCGACACAAGAGGTCGTATGCTGGAGGATATCTTCCTCCAACATGATTTATGCATGCTTAATGATGCATCACCGACCTACTTGCACCCAGGAACTGGATCTCTCACATGAATTGACCTAACCGTATGCGTCCCTGGACTTCTGGACGACTTTAAATGGTCAGTTAGCAATGATCTACGGGGAAGTGATCACTTACCAATCATCATTACTAACAATCTCCCCTCATTGGGACAACCTCAGCGGTGGAAACTGAATAAGGCTGATTGGGAACAATTCCAAAAAAGATGCTTCGAGGATATCACAGAAAATATCCTCGATGAACAGAACCCGGCTGATACCTTTGCTAGCAAGCTACTTAGTATAGCCAGGAAAGTTTTCCTCCTACATAAGAGCCTGAAGCTGTTGGACCAAATAACAGCCGACCATAGGGATGTCACCTTCATCTGGATCACCTCCCATGTGGGCATTGAGGGATTGAAGCTGCAGACAGAGAAGCAAAGAGAGCCCTAAATCATGCGGTGTCAGGAACCCAAATTCCCTGCTCGGACCTGAGACAAAGTTATTCCTCTGCCACCTATCAAGAGTGGCAGGACCGATAGGAGGCTGAGACTCACAATAAACTCAGGCAGATTGTGGCGGATGTCAGGTGGCGGTCCACATCTAAGGGTCTGACAAGGCGTGGTAGCAGGACCATGTCCAGACTTAGGATTGGCCACACCTAAATCACGCACTCTTTTGTGCTGAAGAAAGAAGAGCCCCCACTTTGTGAGTATTGTGACTCTCGTCTCACCGTGGAACATATCCTCATCGACTGCCCCAGATACCAGGATGTCAGGGAGAAATATTTTAGAGCCACTAATTGAAAAACACTTTTCAATAATGTCGACCCTGGGAAGGTACTGGGCTTTATCCGGGAAGTGGGGTTGTCTACGAAGATCTGATTTATGAATTTGTAAACATGTACTTTTTACATTAGATTTTTACCAAATTATTAAATTTTTACTAACTTTACTATTTTAACTATGAATAGACCTTAATTTTAATGATTTGACTGTATGGAATTTGGCCCTTGTTGTGTGGAGGGAGAGTGGCCCTTGAGGGACTGCAGGCACGACATGGCCTAAATTGAGCCGATGTGCCCAAAATCAAATCAAATCAAAGGTAGTAAATAGAATCTTACATGTGGTTTCTAATAGTTGATCCTCATTCTTGTGTTCTTAGAACAATTTTTTGTTGGCCATTATGTCAGTGACTAATGTTGCCAATACGTAGAATGTTCCTATAAAGAAAACATGTATAATTTCACTGTCTGTATTAGTTATTTAAATTAACAGCAGAATTGACTGTATCAACAGTAATTTTATATTTAGATTCCAACCGTAATATAGCTGTTTTTATAAATAGTATTAGTGGGAATAACTTGAATAAGTTAAGTAAGACTAACTGTTGTGGGAATGTCCATGACATACTAACACAGTATATTAACTGATTTGAAGGATGATAATGAGATGTAATACTTCTTTACAGTCTGTGGAATCCAATAGTTTTGACCACCATAGTGCAATCTATCATCTTCTGGCTGACAAGTTTAGAAAACATCCTAGATCAATGGCGTGTAAACCTCAGTCTAACATCCAATCCTCCCCCCTTCCTATACTCACTAGATCAGAGAGACGGTCCAGTATTACAACAGGAATTGGTGAGTTTGACATTAAGAATAGAATCTTCAGAACTGCAATTGAATTTTTACGAAACTTGTATCAAGTTGGAGGTGATTTGGCTGAGCGGTAAAGCACTTGGCATCTGAACCAGTGGTGCCAGGTTCAAATCTTGGTAAAGACTGGGATTTTTAATTTTGGGATCTTTGGGCGCCTCTGAATCCACCCAGCTTTAATAGGTACCTGACAATAGTCTGGAAAAAGTAAAGGCGGTTGGTCGTTGTGCTGGGCGCATGACACCTTCGTTAATCGTGGGCCACAGAAACAGATGACCTTTACATCATCTGCCCTATAAATCTGAAAAGGGAACTCATTCTCTCTGTCTGTCTGTCTGGAACAATTTTAGCACACTTTATTTCTCCCATACCCAAACTTTACACATTTTTTATTGTACCTAACAAAACATAAATAAATTAATTAAACCATTAGCTAATTATAGTTAGAGTATAGGATATAGAATACACCAATGTAGAATGTATGTTTTAACTTTGATATACTATACTGTTGCGATTCTGTAAACACTGCTTAACAACACAACTCTAAAAAACAGTGTGGTATTTTAATAACTAAATACATCAACAGCCAAGACAACACAATTGGCAACATTAACTACAAATGCTTTCTTGTACTTAACAGAACTGCCTACTAAACACTGCTAGTCTCTTTGTCTACTCCTGGACTAGTACAGCTACATTCTTAAGGACTCACATTGTAACACATTGTCTTTACTGCCTAGCTGTCCTGGACTGAATTCCCCTTTCTTACACATTGTCTCTGGTCCACAAAGGCTTTTGATTACATGATCATAACACTAGTCATATTTGCGTGTACTAGCAGTACTGTCCCTTGTCCATTGACAGTCATTGACCTATGAGTTTTACCTGAGTCACGTGTGTCAGAAGATTGAACACACATTAACCTTATCAGTGCACCACTAGAGTTACAAGAATGTTTTATAATTGATATAGCATTAACAAAATGTAGAATTTTTGTTATCTTTGATGTAGTATGTCTGAATTGTATGTTGATAGCACATGTATGCATAATGTGTTTTATTTACTTTCCAGTTGAAAGGGTTGAAGCTGAGAATACAGAGCAATCATTAACTATTCAGGCTACATCATCATCATCATCACCCGTATCATCAGCCTCACCAATTTCAGCACTATCAGCTCACCTAAGTGCTTTAGCGGCTTTCCGCAGTCAGTATACTCAGGTGGGTTCATCTTAACCTTTTTTGTTTTATTGAGATTATTTATTCCTTGACAGATTACATTAAAAAAAATTTAGTCAGTCAACAAAACCTTAAGTCCTGACCATTTGGGAGGGGTGAAGTGGTTCAAATTATTTTACAAGGGTAAAATTAAAAGTTGTATTCCATTGTAGTTATCATCGATGTTTGAATATTAAATGTCATTATTATTATATTTAAAAAGTTAACATATTGTAAGTTAAAGACTTCATAGAAATTAATAGAAATTAAGGACCAATTAAAATGTCAAACATTTTCGCAAAATGTTTTGCAACAATATTGATTAAAAATTTTTTTTTGAATTTCAAATCTTTTCCACTTATGTGGTTCTTCTCAAATGAACAGAATTGTCAAAATTCTCTGTAGTGTTTAACATCGTAAAGTTGACGACCATTGTGTGACAAAGACTAAAAAGTTTGCTTCAAGGCTTCTTATTTAACACGAAGATTATTTTAAATTGTCTTAAGACATGTGCACTATATGTACCTTGAACATGATAATATTGGCCAATGCTGACTCCTTCTTTATTACACTTATTTTAGCAACTTTTTTTTATTAGGATGAATATATTGTGCTCTGATTCCAAGAAAATACTTAATTAGCGTAACTTCCCAAATACTTTAACGTTGACATGTACTCTTCTTACTATGGGAAGAAAAATGCATTGAAGACGACAGAGAAAGAATTGATGAAGCTCAGAAGGCAGAAAAAAGCTTGGCGGAACTAACAGGAAGCAGAAAAAAGCTTGGCGGAGCTAACGGTCCTTCTCCAGACTACTTTGCTGCTAGAGAGGGAACCTGATGCCTCTCTAATACTATCTCCAAAAAGAACTTTTTTTGGTTATCAAAAGCTCTTTAAAATTATCTAGAAAGCACTATTTCTATCTGGGAGACAACGGTAAAAGTTTGAGAAACACTTCTCATTTGTCTCTGATGAAGTTGGATGTCTCACATTTCAGATACGTCCAGTCCCACTCTTTCTTAAATTAATTTAATTTTAAGTGACTTGCAATCTTCTTACTTTTAGAAATAGAATAATCTAGACTTAATGAGAATGAGTTTCTAAAGCTTAGAAATGCTTTAAGCCCTCCAGACCTATTGCTGGCTAAGGGGTGGCAAACATACATTTTCTGTCGAAGTTTGAACAACATTTCATAATGTTTAATCGTTTCCATCTAAAAGCCTAACAAAGGAAACGTTTTCAAGTTATGTTCAGTCTGTTAATAATAAACTGGAATTGTAAATTTTAAAACTATTGAATGTCATAAACAATGGGACTTTATAATAGAATTGACACTTATTTTACATTTGTGCAACAATCAATGAAAGAAGGAAATCAGCTCACTGTATTGGTTCAACAAAAAGAATGAACTAACAATAGTGTTTATTGGGAAAAGTTTGGAGAAAGTTGATAGGGGGGGGGGGTGACACTGACCCTAGTGATGCAGCTGCTTTCAATCTACAACTATTCTTTCTTCATGTATACATGTATGCATTAAAAAAAAAAATTGAAATATTATTTGGTAATTTAAAAATGAAAGTCAATAGCTTTATTAAAATGTTTAAACTGTTTTGATTTGTGATTGCTTTTAATTCCATTCTCAGTTTGAAGACAGTAGCAATCAATCAGATTCAGATGAGGAGCCATCTCCAGAGGCTCTTGCAAGGTACCTTGCCATGCGCAGACATACAGTAGGAGTTGGAGACCCCAGACATGAGGTCACTGATGATCTTCGGGTCAAGTTGCCCCCTTATTATCCTCTGATGCCTCAAGCAGTAGCCTCCCCTTATCTTCCTCCTGTAGATATTGATGTTTCTGAGGTAATTATGGTGTCTTTTCTTAAGGTATTTCTTTGATATTAATAAAATCTTATTCTAAACCTGCTTTTGAAATATATGGAATGAAGATTCATTATACAGAAGCCTCTTTTAGAAGCAACTATTGATTCTCCCCTTTCCATACAACTAATGTGTATACAGAAATGACGGAAACTGAAACAGTTAGGGATCAGCAGCATTGTAGGTTCTGCCAAGTTCTAGCACTGTGCTGCAAGTTGCCTTATAGTCGACTTCCAAAGCCTTTCTCTTATTTGAGTAAGGCCACAAGGCAGCAGAGGTTTTAATTAGCTAAGCCTCCCCGGCCTGTAGATTATTGGCTATGTGCCAATTGCTTGCCTTTGCCCGCTTCTACTGTCAATAATAATAGTTCCTCTGGAACTAATAGCTTGGCCACAAAAAGGCCAGTAGTTGGACTGGCTGTCGGAGGCTATTAAAGCATTTTTTTTCTCCTAAAAATAATATTCTGCTGGCCATTATTAAGACGATGGACACATTTGCTATAGCAGTATTGAAGGAAAACTTATATTTAACTTGAAAAAAAAAAGGAAATTATTTTTCCATGTGTGTTTCAGCAGTCCCAGTGTCTTCCTGTCTTGTCCACTTGGACACATAACCCTTTACTAATGACCACAAATTATCTACATCCTTCTGAAAACTCCAATCTACTTAGACCACCTGTAGTCTTTGGACCAGGTAAACGTTTCTTTTGATTGATACATATATTTTTATAAATAGTTACTAGTTCTTATAAAGTTGATTTTGTTAATAATATCAAATTATTTCTTGAGAAAACTTAATTAAAATATTTTTGCAGCAGAAATATATTGAGATTTGTTTTGCTACATGAATGTAAATCTGAAACTCACATTTTATTCTGTATCTAAGCATATTATTATGAGTTAACTAATTAAAACAAGTTACTTGAAACTTTGATTTATACTATACCATACCTATTTTTAAAAATTAATTTAAAGGAAATTCATTGTGCTGCATATTTTATGTTTAATTCTAATTTTTTTTCTTCTAATTAAATATGTAGCTTCCTCTTTTCTCGGCCGTCGGGCATCTGATGGCGGGGCCAACATACACCTCTTCTCTCACTTTCAACGTCAATTTTATGCCAACAGTCAGCCAGGTAGTCATGAGGGACTTCCACAGGTAAGTAGTGACACTTGATTTGTAAATTGTCAAATCATAACATATCATTCCTGCATACTGCCTGATGCTAATGAACCTTGTTACACTATACATTTGTATCTTTATAACTATTTTAGCACTCGACACTGGGTTAAATGTAGGATTAAATATAGATGTTTGTTTAACGACTTATATGAATCTTGTCAATCTTTACAATAGAGTTAAATTAAAATTAAAGACTTAATGTGTCTTTCTTCACCTATTCCTTAGTCTGTTGGACTGTTTGAGCTAAACACAAGATCTGTCAACTGTCTTTCTCCATTCCTGTCTTTTGCTTTGTATAAAATCCCCAAGGCTATGGAATGGACAAATCATTGATCTCCCAATCTCAAGATGGGAGATGGTCTAGAACCAAGTTCTATACTCAATTATATCAGTATTATCTACAGTGACAATTGAAACTCCATACAAGAGAGTTTTCTGGTTCAATCATAAATCATCCTTAGGGATATCTATCCCCACTTGGCTATCAATCCCAAGTTGAGTGCTGCTGAGAAGCATTATCCCCTCACGGAAGAAGTTGAGTTACTGATTTATAAACCCAATATGCTGTTGTGTGGATGGTTACCTAGTGGTAAAGAGTAGAGGCTCTAAGACACAACAAGTGAACCTTCGTTCTTCATTTCCAGGAAATGGGGTTGACTACGAAGATCTGATTTATGAATTTGTGAACATGTACTATTTACATTAGATTTTTTATTAAATTTTTACTACCTTTACTATTTTAACTGTGAATAGACCTTGATTTTAATGATATGACTGTATAGAATTAGACCCTTGTTGTTTAGAGAGAGAGAGTAGTCCTAAAGGGATTGCAGGCACGACATGGCCTAAATTGTGCCGATGTGCCTAAAATCAAATCAAATCGTTCTTCGTTCAGAATGAGGATGAAGACTGAACAAGTCTAGTGTTGTTTATCTATTGTACTACTTATATTGATTACATAAACTAGTATTTGTTTATCAATCATACTTCGGATACTAGTGTTTATGTTTACATGTTACACTATTTTGTTATTGTCTAAGTATCTTTCATCAGTTCATGTGTTGTTCTAGCTTTTAGTAAAGCCTTGTTTTAGATTTCTCTCAGTGTTAGTTATTCTTATTACACATATGCTGGGAAGTCTTTTCTATGCGCATCACCAAATCAGCTAGTTCTTCTTTGGTTCCTGCTAGACCAGTGATTCCAAACTTGATTGAACCTGCAGGCCATTTCAATTTACTCGTGTCGCAGGTCACATGACTGAAAATGTACAAAAACTAAATGATTTTCCATACTTTTGTAGATGTTTTTGCGGGCCAGGAGAAACCTTGGCATCTGGCCCACGGGCTGTATTTTGGGCATCACTGTGCGAGACCAACTAAGTCGGTCGCGAAGCACAAGTAACTAATTTTCTTCCTCCAATGCTTACAGTACCTTCGTAACCCTCGAGGGCATCTTCCTTTATCCATTCAAGGAAGACATTAAAAAAAGTTGGTGAAAGTAGGCAGCCTTGTCTTACTCCAAATGTGGTTTTAAACCAGTCCCCATTGTTACTGTTCTAAAGCACTGAACTAGTGGCCTGCTTGTATAGGCTCTGTATTTCTTTTACTATGTTTTGATTTATATTGTACTTTTTCTTTGTCGCCCAGAGTGCCGCATGCTATACTCCTTCGAAAGCTTTCTTTAAATCAATAAGGGCCTGAAAAAGATTCTGTTGGGGTTGAAGGTATTTCTCGCAGAATATCCTTATCCTTTGTTCTTCTGATAAAATTTTTTCTGCTAACGGTTTTAGCAGATTTAATATTATTTTAACAGGACTTTGCTGGGATGGCTAATAAGTTTTGATAGAGTTGTAAATTGCCTTTGATTGTAAATTGCCTTTCTTTGGAAAAGTGATGACGAGAGATTAGGTCAGGGCTTGGGCCATTCTCCTGACTTCCAGATCTTATTGCAAATCTTAAAAAGTGCATCTATCATGGTTTCTTCTCCAGCCTGTAGAAGTTCATCTGGAATGTTGTCAACTCCGGTTGATTTGGCCATTTTCAGGGATTTCACTGCTGATGCTACTTTTTTGCCAAAAATAGGATATTTGTCAATGTTTGATACTGCCAGGACATTTAGTAGCTCTAAATCTCCTGAGATTTCAAAGTTATTCCATTCATCTTTTTATCACATCCTTTTCTCTGTTAAACATCTATTTTTGTCTTGTGTTACTTTTTCCTTGCTGTGAGGTAATGAGATCCTTGACCAGTTGGTATGCTTTTTTTATTGTAGTTTCTGTTCAGTCTCTGCTGAATTTCTTGACACTTTTCTCTATCCAGTTCTTCACTTCTTTCATTTCCTACTTAATCCGTATGCTGACACTTTTGTGTTCTTGGGCATATTTTGGGTTGGACAACTTTTTTCCTTTAAGCTCCTGTCCCTAGTCACAAGCTTGAGTATATTCTCTGTTACTAAGGGTTTTATCTGCAGGTGTAGCTTCCCCAATATCTTCAGGGGTGTATCTTTGTCTGCGCCTTTCTACATGCTACTATTATTGTTTCCAGTATATGTGTTGTTTTATCTGTTAATGTAATGGCATTGTTTCTACAGTCGCTGTCACCTACTGGAATACCTCTGCCTACTCCTTCCCTACACAACAGTGTTACTGTAGAGGAATCAGAGGAACCAGATTCAGACTCTATACTTGAGTAAGTACAATTCTCTTTTTTAATTTTTACTTCAGACAAATCAAAAGAAAAATAAACATCAAGATACCAACTACAACCTACAAAAAATCAGAATTACAGAAACCAAAACAATGTCTACAATGGAAAAACTAAATCTGATCACACAACGATTTTATGGCCTCGTTCTATTGCGAAAACAACTATGGATTATCTTATGAAAATGTGCATAAGTTGTGGTTGGAATGATGTCGCCCACATATCAGTTCCCTCCTCTCAACGCAGCTGATGTATCCAATGGAGCAGCAAGAGTCAATAGAGTTTGGGATCAGCCTTTGTCGTAGGCTCTGCCAGGGTGTAGCACTGAGTGCTGCAAAGTGCCTAAGGGTAGCTGGCTCCAGATTTTTCCTCAGGGTTAGCTCCCGAAGCCTTTTTCATGATTGGGTAGCAGAGGTTTGAATTCTGAGATTTCCTTCTCCTTGGTGGGTAGCCAGCAATGGCAAGCCTCTCCTGTCCAAAGTTGCCTTCGCCCCTTCTCCAGTTAGTGAAAACAGTTTTGCGGGATTCAATATCTGAGCCATATTTGAAGGCCAGTAGCTGGAGGCTATTTGAGACACATGCCATAAGGAAGCATCTTATAGGTAGTAGAGTGCTTATATTCTTTACCACTTCTGGCAATGACAACTTTGCGAAACCACACAATAATTACTATAGTTACAAAAACAAAGGGTGTAGAAGTTTATCCAGGTTTGGTTGCAAGTCGGCATGTCCAAGATGTAAGAGATACTGGTAAAACATTTGTTGTAGTCAGATACGTTAGATAGGTATTTAACTCCTGTCTACTGACAGTCAATATATAACCACCAAATTTCTAGATCTGTTAGTATTTACTGAATGAGAGTCATCTGGCCATCTAAATCTATGTGCTAAGCTCAATGGTAAACATAAACCTATATTTGAAATTTAACTAAAAGCATTATTGGTTAATGGGCTATTTTATTGCTGAGTTAACCAATTGGCTTAACATTAAAATCTAGATTTATATCATTAGGTGCCCATTTGTTATGAAGGCCATTTGTCCACTTGTAATAATAAGATTTGTCTACATTCACTAATGTGAAAGTGTCAGGGTCTACCATTTTATGACAATGTAACTTTGACTGATATTTCATACCCAACTACACAGTAATAACAGAAAAATTGACAAACCTAGTGAAGAGTTATCAACATAACAAGATACCATATTCAATAGAACTGAAAGAAATTGTATATAGTTCCTCCCTTATGCTTTGATGATGACCACATTCATCATCCTGGGGGGCTGAGGGTTTTGCTCTGCAGTTTTGTGCCTCCTCATGGTGCTGGTGAGACCTTTGTTAGCCCAGAATGTTCCACTGCACACTGGCAGATTAGTCAACTGTCTTGATTTTTTCTTTATAAAATTTTTCTTCTGCCAGCGATGTTCACTTGTACTCTGCAATTTTTATGCCAGTTTTCCCCAACGCCATGATGCTCTATCTTGTGCTTCCATCTCCCAGGAGGCAAGTTCAATGTTTTAAGCTTTCAGAAATACTTTTAAGGTGTCCCTGAAACATTTTGTTTGTCCACCTTGTGGCCGCTTTCTTTTTTTTAATTATCCATAAAGCATGCTATTAGGGATATGTGAGTCTTCCATCCTGCAGATGTGGCTTGTCCATTGCAACTGAAACTGCATCAGGATTGTGTGAATGTTTGCCTGGCCCGCTCTTTGGAGTACTTCAGTGTTAGGTTTTTGTCTTGCTATTTAACATTCAGTATTTTTTCTGAGGCAGATCTTTTCATGTCTTAAGTATACTGTCTACATTTCTCAGCCATAGAGTAATATGGGAAGAACAAAAGCCAGATAGACCCCTCCCTTCCTGAACACAAGCTTTCATGCCATAAGTCTCACCATGGTTTTGAATTTTTGTGGACATGATCTTTCAGGGTCCTTCTCTGTCAATGGTTCCTGACTTCTTTCTGAAACTGCATTGGCTTTCTGCTGTAGACTTTGTCCTAGATGATACTGAGAGATAAGAGATATTCCACTGTGGTTGTCACAGATTTTGCACTTGTGTTGATGGATAATTGTGGCATCTTTTAAGTCTTGTGAGTTGTTAAATGGCAACATGAAAAGATTTGATAAGATATAAGTTATGATTACTACTTGCTTTCTACCAATTGGGAAATACAGATTTTATTGATATATTAATTTGTAGTTATGCTAAGGAGGTTTAGAGAAGTCTATTTTTGCATTATTATCTATCCAAATCTTCAATATTTGAGTCTAAAATGAACTCAGTTTCTTACAACTGAAATGATGTAAGCCTTGAGCAATATGTTTGCCTAGGTGCTTGTTGCTTAGTCCTTGAATATATGTACTTTATACATTTATATCATGCTGGTAAATAAACTGGTCTGTAATTTTCTTTTACCACACAATATCATAGTTGGTGTACTTGGATTAGAACTTTAACCAATTCTTTAAGATATAGCCACAAGCTAGTACCTATGTTCAAAATACTTTTGCAAGCAGGGCATTGTACTTAGGGACTGGAAAGAGGCTAATGTCACTCCCCTATTTAAAAAAGGAGAAAAATCTGATTTGGGGAATTACAGAGCAGTATCACTTGTCACGTCCCTAGTGACACCTCATTGTTTACAAAATGAGGACATTGTACCTATCTCAAACCAGGCACAGACCAATATAAATCCAGAATCAAACAATGAACCATATCTCGACAACGGAATGCTTATGAAACGAAGCAAAAACAAAAATGAAATCATTGATCAAATAGTCGTACCACAAACCTACAGAAAGACAATAATTGAATCAGGACACAGCAAACCTTTTTCTGGACATATGGCGGTATCCAGAACAAAGAAAAGAATTCTACAACATTTCTATTGGCCAAGCATAACGAAAGATGTGAAGAAGTTCGTCAGTACATGTCATATTTGTCAAATGAAAGGACCTAAAGGTAGGCACACTCAAGCACCCCTTCAAACTGTAGAACTCACTGACAAACCATTCCAGAAAGTCGCAGTCGACATTATTGGACCCATACCAATTGAATCAGCAAGAAATCATAAATACATACTTACTTTAGTTGATACATGTACAAGATGGCCAGAAGCAATACCACTAGTCAACATAACAGCTATTGACATTACCAGAGCCTTGTCAGAAATTTTCTCCAGAACCGGACTACCAGAGGTGATACTAAGCGACAGAGGGGGACAATTTACAGCGGAAATTACGAAAGCATTCATGGACATGTACAAAATAAAGATGAAATTTACAACGGCTTACCACCCACAGAGTAACGGGCTCTGCGAGCGTATGAATTCTAGTTTGAAGTAAATCATATCAAAAATAGCCAATGACAACCCACAAAATTGGGATCTTTTAATACCAGCAGCACTTTTTGCATACCGAGAAAGTCAGCAAGAAACTACAGGTTTTTCGCCATTTGAAATGCTCTACGGCGCAAATCCGAGAGGACCTATGGCAGCACTAAAAGAATCATTAATGGCACCAAGACAGAATGCAACAGCAACAAAAACAGCATTTCAACATGTCATAGACACTCGAAATATGGTCATACAAGCATGTCAAAAAGCTAAACAAGAAACAGCAAAAGCCAACGTAGCTACCCAAAGACGAGTCAACGAAAGCAGAACTTTAAGAAAATTAGAACCAGGAGATAAAGTGAGACTATTATTGCCAGATAAAAAGAACAAATTTTTTATTCAGTGGCAAGGACCATTTTTAGTTACCAAGAAAGTCACAGACGTAGACTATGAAATTGAAATAAACAACAAAAAGAAAGTCTATCACATCAATATGCTACATAAATTTAATGAAGAAATACAAGAAAATGAAACAGTGCAAGACACAATTACATGTTTGACTATTCTTCAAGAAAGTGATTCAAATGATACACAAGAACTCAAACTCCCGAATCCAATATCGACACAAACAGAATCATGGAAAGACATAAACTTGAACAATCTACCATGTCCAAGGAAGCAAGAAGTATCAGAGATACTAAAGGATTACTCATCCATTTTTACCGACGTTACAGGCAAAACATCAGTTATTGAACATGAGATCAATTTGACTAGCGACAAACCAACAAAACAAAGACCATATCCAGTCCCAATACATTATAGAGACTTTCTACAAAAAGAAATCAATCAATTACTACAACAAGGCATAATTGAACATTCAAATTCGCCCTACGCAGCACCTATCGTACTTGTGAAACGACACAATGCTACAACACCTAGAATGTGTGTAGACTTTAGGCAACTCAACAAAATTACTTGCCTAGACTCTTACCCTATGCCGAATCCAGAAGATCTCATGACACAGTTTGCTGAAGCAAAATTTTTTTACAAAAATAGATCTTTCAAGGGGATATTACCAAATTCCAATGAAAGAACAATGTAAACCATACACAGCTTTCACTACTGCATTCGGACTATTCCAATTTAACTACATGCCATTTGGTTTAGTCAATGCCAGTAGTACATTCAACAGAGCAATACACCGACTATTCGGACAAAGAAAAGATACTGTTTCATATATAGACGACATATGTATCTTTCACAAATCTTGGGAAGAACATTTGCAAGGACTAAAAGAAATCTTTCATGAACTAAGACAGCATGGCTTCACTATCAAACCAAGCAAAATGGAACTAGCCATGAATGAAGTAACATTTTTAGGTTACAAAGTAAGCTACAACTCTTTAAAACCTCAAGATGAAATCATCAAGAGAATATTAGACATTCAAGTGCCTAAGACAAAGAAACAAATCAGGAGTATAATAGGACTATGCAATTTCTACCGATGTTTCATACCTAATTACACGACTCTCACATCACCCTTGACAAACCTTACCAAGAAAGGTCAACCAAACAAAGTATTTCATTCACAAGAACTGGAAGACACTATAACGAGAATCAAGGACACCTTTTCACACGAGTCCATTCTCAAGTTACCAGACCAAAACAAAACATTCCACCTTGCGACGGACGCGTCCTCCGAAGCGATCGGAGCCTGTTTAATGCAAGAGCACAATGGAACACTACATCCCGTGTTCTATATTAGCAGGAAATTGTTACCAGCAGAAACCAGATACTCTACAATTGAAAGAGAGTGTTTAGCGATAGTTTGGTCCATAAATCGCTTTACCAAGTATCTGTTAGGCAAACCATTCAACCTACTTACAGACCATTTTCCTCTCCAATTTCTAAACACTAAAAAGCTGGCTAACAGCAGATTAACACGATGGAGTTTAATGCTAACAGACTACCAGTTTACAGTCAAAACAATCCCAGGGAAGATGAATGTCTTAGCAGACACCCTATCAAGATGTACTTAGATTGCAACTACCAGTAACATAACTTGTACACTTTGTTTTCATTTAAAATTTGATTCATACATTGACTAAAAATGATTATATATGAAATGTATATGTATGTTAATATTCCAATTGGATGGAAGATTTCAAGTTTTATGACATTCATTTTATTACTATAATATATCTTCTTTTTCTGTATTTGCCATGCTTACATATGTTATTATTGTGAAGAATTCTAAAACTAGAATACTGCCTATTATTGAATATTATTTTTATACATGGAAGAAGTAACTGTAATACCTTTGTACGTTAGTAACATTATTATATGTAAGATTGAGCAGTTGCAGTTCCGTTTTACTCAACATGCATCCCGCTTAGGAAGAGGGGGGTATATGTCACGTCCCTAGTGACACCTCATTGTTTACAAAATGAGGACATTGTACCTATCTCAAACCAGGTCAGCGTACCCACGCTTAAATGCCAGAAAAACACAGATTAAAACTTAGTTCAAGACTACAGCAGGGAAACAAAATTAACATAGCTTAAATTACAAAAACAGTTCCTAGTGACACCTCGTCGTTCACAGAATGGGACATTGTACCTATCTCAAATCGGGTCAGCGCGCTCGCGCTTTAATGCCAGAAGGACGCCGATTAAAACTTGGTTTAAGGCTACAGCAGGGAGACATAATTGGCGTAGGTTAAATTACAGAAACAATTGAGGGGAAAATTAAATGTAAACGAGTCAAGGATGGGTATTGAGATGTCACGGTTCTTGATTCTAAAGAAAGATATAAAAGGCGGAGTGTTAGCTTGAGACGAGAGAGAGAGCTAGAAAGTTAGGCTTAGAAGTCGCTAAGTTTTAAAGTAAATATTTACTCATTTTATTGAACGTTTTCACTGAATCCTGTATCTGTTTTATATATCTTTGTATGTACATTTATTGTTTCAAGTTCAAGTTTTAAATAATTAAAACTCAAGAAACATATCAACACTTTGTTACTTCATTGATTATTAAAGTGTTTGAACTATAATCAAGGCACCTCCGAACCCACATATGTCACAAGTTTATAGCATCAAGATCTTCTAGCCAAATAAACACGTGACATCACTGACATGTAAAATACTAGAACGCATTATATGTAGCAATTAGACACAATTTTATTAGACTTTTCTGAGACATTTGACTAAGTTCACCACCTGCATAAAAACTAAAATACCTTGGCATTAATGTTTCATTACATCAATGGATTCAGGATTTTCTAATAGGAAGAGAACAAACTGTAATAATAAATGTTTCAATATTTACACCAATAATAGTAAACTCAGGTATACCTCAAGGAACAATCTTAGCCCCATTACTGTTTCTAATTTACATATTTACAAATTGCATTAGTTCAGATTATTTGCAGACATTTGCATAATATATAGTACAATAAATACAACACAATATATTGAAATTTTACAAAAAGAATTTGAAGAATTACAGAAATGGAAATCAGATTGGAGTATGTCTTTCCACCCAGTAAAATACAGTTATTTAGAGTAACAAACAAACTAAAACAAAGAAATACTATTTACTTTATTCATGGTAAACCAGTCACACAGACTAAAAACTCAAAATATCTAGGTGATAAACTATCATCATTAAAGACTCAAGCATTAGGATTTATTAAAAAAAAATTTTACAAATCAAATAAGAACATAAAACTTAAATGTTATTTAATCTTGGTTAGGCCAATAATAGAATATGCATCCTCTGTTTGGACCCCTCAATAGAAGAAAACATTAAGAAACTGGAAAAGACACTAAAAAATAGAGCATGGAATCCCAATATTGATTAAATAATTACAAAAGCAAGCGAAAATTAGGATTTATCAAAATAAATGTTTACAAATTAAACAGGAACATAATACTAAAATTCTATTTAACTTTAATTAGGCCAATATTAGAATATGCATCCTCTGTTTGGGATCGCTCAACTCTAGAAAACATAAAGAAACAAGAACAAATACAAAATAGAGCAGTGATATTTATAACAAACAAATTTTCCGATTTGATTAGTGTAGCACCATTAGTAAAATCACTAAACTTAGAGACACTTCAGAACACGAATAAAAAATAAAGTAGCTATAATACATAAAACACTAAACCATAATTTACAAATAAAAAAACAAAACCTAATAAAATACTCAGAAAGACACAAAGATAGAGACACATTTCTTATTACTTATGCTAGAAAAAAGTCATACAAGTGCTCGTCTTCCCTAGTGCCATTAGAGAATGGAATGGTTTGCCTCAATCAGCCAGGAAAACCAAGACTTAGCAGAGTTTAGGTCATTAATTAACATGAATAACTAGATAGACACATGAAAAGGGTAGGACATAATTATCTTCTTTTTTGAAGTAATGTCTGTAATATATTATAAGATAAGATTTTTGTCTGTTAAAGACATTTTCCTTTTTTTTATATCTGTTTTATAGGAATTTTATTTTTATCTCAGGTACATGTCTAGCAGAGGTGTCAACAAACGTCACACTCTAGCAATGGTCAGTGCTGAAGAACTACAGCAGAAACTATCACTACAGCAGCCAATGAGGTCACGGAGATCTTCTGGTCTTTTGTCCCCATCAGAGAGGACATTCTGTATGTTCTTTTAATTTATGAAAATATTATTTTGGGTTTTAATTTAGCTTCTATTCATGTTTTAACTCTGGAATTATTTTCCACATATGAACGAAATTAGTTTTTTTCTTTTTTTCAGAGTGGGAAAGATGCTTTGATTAAACTTCTCTTACTTTTTTGTTTGTTATTAGAAAAGGATATATTTGGTATAGAATCAAAGGAGAATGCATGCCATTTTTATATAGCACAAAGTAATTTTCATAGAACAAAAAATTATTTTAATATTAATGTTTCAAAATTAAAATGAAAACTTAACTTTGAAAGTCTCCAGGATCTATATTTGATCTTAGAAAATTGTATTATCACTATTGGAAATAATTTTTTTTATCATGTTAATCCATATTGTCACAAAACTTTATAGAGAAAACTCATCTAAAATGCATAAAATGGAAATTTTGAGCTAATAATTCATAATACAAAAATTAAAACTAACCACTGTGGACAAGTCAATAGCTCTAGGTCTAAAATAGATCTAGGAAATATATTATGATCCAAAGTAAAGCAAGAAAATATAAAAAAATACTTTAAAAAAAACAACAAAGCTTATTTTAAGCGCAATTGTATTAATTACCTTGGATCAGTCATGTAATTAAATTTGTAACAGATCTAGACTAACAATAATAAAGCTGTGCGATAAGAATTTTTTTTTTTACCAATGGTTTTGTTTAGTGCAATTTTATGCTTTTAGCTGGGAAAAGGGAAAAAAGGGGGGGGGGGGAGTGGATATCAGGGTGAATGTTATCGTGATCCTCTTTTCAATGTACCAGGTATTTATTTTTAAAAAGTAGAAGGACCTAAATGTGAACTGGAGGGCTCAAGCCAACACACTAGCCACTGCACCAGCTTATGAAAATAGAAGGTTTTATAGTTATCAATTGTTTTGTTTTGTTCAAACTTTAAAGCTTCGACCTACAATGTACAAAGGGGGCTCATTAATTTTACACACTACGTCAGTCAAGTACAATTTCTTTCCCTTGTTTGGTATCTAGCAAAATAATTAATTACCAAATGTTAATTAACTAAATCATTTTTTTTTTATTGATTCTTGTGTTGTCAGGTAAAAGAAATATTTGTGCAAAATTTCATCTTGATCAGAGATTGGGTGTGGGAGAAAAAACATGTTTAAATAAAAATAATAACTTTTTACCAGACAGAAAGAGTGAGTTGATATAAGCCTTGTAAACAAAAATTATTTACAATATTTATTCATATTTCCACATTACTTTATATGTAAACCATTTAAAAACACATAAATGATTGTCTTGAGATAAAACACATTGAAAGAAGTTCTGGATGTTTAGCAAAGGGAAACTATTTATGATAATGTTTTAAGCAATTAAAAACATAGAGAAAAAAAAAAATCAAAGCAACAAAAAAAAGGAACGACCCTGCTAGCGTTGATCCAAGCACTATGGTTGGGTAATATCACTGATGGAAGCATTGTTACTGAGTCAAAGAGTGAATGGACCATAAATGAACATGTTTTTAACAAGTGAAACTATAAAAAAGTTTTAAGTACTGATGTGATGACATATTGTATAGAATATCTATTTTCAAATTTAGAATTACAATTTAAAAAAAGGGAATAATTTGAACAAAAAAAACTGCAAAGAAAGCAGCTGCTTCTCCCTTTCTCTCTATAATCCCTCTTTTTGGGGTGAAAAAAACTATTTTTATTTATTTATTGCATGACAATATTTTGAAATAAAATACATTTTAAACTGAACATTCTCATGACCTATAGGACATATTCCTTACTCATTAAAAAAAAAAAAAGGCTTCTGTTTTAGTCATAAATGTTGCTTTTCATGAGCATCAAGACTTTCACTAGCTAACTCCACCTATTCCTTACTCATTTAAGAAACAAACAAAAATTTATTTGAATCCTGTAGACCTTAGAGCTTGCCTGACACTTTCAAACAACATTGAAATAACTGGCTTACATATGTTTATTATTGTGAGATATGCATTTGTGTCTCTCCTTCAGTTTAGGTGCATCAATTGAATAAACATGTCTTTGTGGGAGATTAGGTATTTATATTTAATTTCCTTTAAGATATTTTTAAGTGAAGACACTAGTAATCATAATTTAAATTTGAACCCCTCAGACCGAGACTCATTTAAAGATGTCCATGCTTTACATCTACCTAGTGAAAGGTTCTCACCTGTCAGACGAGCCAGTGATGGTACTGCAATATCTGGAAAACATCAGGTATTGAAAATCATTCACATTCATGTCACTGTTTAGTAGCTCTCTTCTTTAGTTCACTGACTTTTGTAGCCCTATCAATTGTTGAGTTTCTAGCCTATATGTGTGTATGTTACAGTCCCACTTGGAGAGCCTCTACAATCAAACAGTTAGTCATGGAACCAGCCAGTCAACTACTTCACACAGCAGCTTGAAACAGTTACAGTTAGAGTGCCATGAGCTGCAGGTATGTTAGTATCAAGTTCACAGACTAGTGAAATCACTCTTTTTTTTTAAATTCTTTAAAATGCCTGTGAATTTGTTCCATTATTGTCATCTCCAGAAACAATCAGGTTGTGTCCCAGCAGAGAAACAGGCAGAGTTACAACAGCAACATGCCCTCCATAGATTACAGAAGCATTCACTACAGGTAACTACAGACATTTCTTACTGGCAGTGTTTTTAGATCAATATTATCTCATTGACAAAACACTTTTTGGTTTGATGGTTTGTAAATAGTTTATAGAATAGGATGATTAAGAGTAAATTCATTACTGGTACCCAAAATGAAAAAAGGATCATAGTTTCATATTTGCTAAGCAACAAAAAACTAAACAGCAGTCATACAGAAAGCTCATTAAATTTTAAAGAGCTTTCAAAATGGTTTCTCACAGCCAAGGAAATTAATATCATCTAGCACAATATTTTAAGCTATATATTTAACTAGCTATGCAATTAAAGATTGATGATACAAATATATGAAATAGATATGGTTTTGTTGATAATCATAGAAAAAATAACTTGCTATTTCGCCTGTTTTATTATTTGTTTCTAGTGACTATTCTCAAAGGCCAACACTATGGTGGGTTTTGTCTTTGTTTCTTCATGCCTAATTTATTTTTCAAATAACAGACAATCACTGCCTTTATACAACAGAGGGATTTCCATAAATTTAGTTGTTCAATCAGTAGTAGATGTCTTAGACACTTTTAATTCCACATTTTACAAAAACACTTTGCCTTACCAATCCTAATCTTCTATTGGCTGCAATGAACTCAACACATTCTAAACACAGATTATAGTAATACAATTTATGGATGCCTCTCTGATTACTAACCAAACCTATCCTGCTTTATCCTTGGCTTGGTGAAATACTCCCTTCCCTTGTTGAGGTCAACAGGAAAGCATTATGCTACTGGTACATGGACAAGGTTTATCATGTAGGAAAATTGGCAGTTCTATTCTGCATTCAATATGTATAATATGTGTATTTGTCAGCTATATTAGTTTAGCATTGGTTCAGTAAAGACAACCCTTTTCATCTGTGAAACCTCATGTCTGCTTTTTGAGCTTTTCAGGAATCCTTCTTGGAGACATGTAAAGCTTATGATTTGATCATTCTTTTAGATTATTCTTTTTTATACACATTGATTACATGGTATGTTTCATTTGAATGTGCAAACTTCAGTTTATTTTTAGATTGCAAAAAAAAAAAATGTAACATCAGTGTATGCTAATCAATTAGAGAAAAACTTTTAAATGATTTTTTGAATACAATATTATGGAAAGTAACTCTTAGAAAAATAAATTAACAATAGTTTTTAAAATGCATGTTACACTTACTTTTTTTACTTCATGAAATTTTCCAAGCTGTTTTTTTTTTCAGAAGTATTCTACAACATTAATATATTCTACAAAATAGCTTTCAAAAGTTACACTATAAATGTAATCTATTTATGCTTAATTTTTATTTTGTATTTCTCCAATACATTCCTAATTTAAAATTACTTTTAAATTTCACACAAAAACAGTAGATCATAAATATCAAGCTTAGTGGCAAGTCTTGTCTTTTGTCATTAGTAATTTGATTAATTAGTCTCTTAGCAGTTCTCTCATATGTTTGTATTTGTCTTTTCCAGACCAGTTTGTGTGGATCACCAATTCCATCTCCTCCTCCTTCCAGCTCTCCTTCCTTTGTGTCCTCTAGACCACTCTCACCAGAGTCTTCATTATTGTATCAGCAGTTGCAACAGCTTCAGTTGCATCACATAGCCACTGTTGGTGGATCACCATCAACCTCACCTACGCCCTCAGGGCTGCAAAGAGCATCACCTCCGTTGCTGTCTGGGGGAATAACCTCAGGTTTTCCAATCTCAGGAATCAAGCCTTCAGCAGGAGGCATTACTTCAGGCATTCCTCATCAATTGGGAGGGATTACTTCTGGCATTCCACATCAGTATACCATGAAAACTGGAGGAATAACATCAGGCTTGCCAATTTCATCTGTACTAGGGTCACCATCTTCAGGGAGCATAGTCTCTGGCATTCCCAGTCCAGCAGCTCTGGGACAGAGCCCTACACAGTTGGAGAACTGTGTGAGTGCTGAGCCAGGCTCTATTCCTGCTTACAGTTTCACACAGATGATGCAGGGACTTCAGTCTGGCTCAGATACACCCCCAGAGAACTTTTCTAAGTTGCTTCAGACCTTGCAGAGCCCTCGGCTATCATCGTCTGGTAATGTAGGTCAGAACAGCTACTTTGTAGATCCATCTTGTGGTAGTGCCCGCTACATCGGAGGCTTTCAGAGAAGCTCAGACTCTCCACCCCATCTGACTGCTGGCATATATCCTGGTATGCTTCAGAACTATGTACAAAGATCCTCACCCCCATCAAGTTTCCAAAATTTACATATGATCAGAGAGGATGCAGGGGATGTTATGGACAATGGAGCAGAAGATTTTGAAGAAGATATTGAGGAAATGGAAGACTTTGAGGTTGATGTCAGAAGTGGTGAGTTTTCTAAAAGGAAATCAGTCATAAAACACCAGCCTCTTACACCAACTTCATCATCAGAGCTGGATCAGTACTTCCAAGAACCAGAGTCTCCTGACCAAGCTCACCATGAGAGATATGCTTTGTCTAGGAAGCATCACTATGCTAAAAATCCTCAAATCAGCATCACAGATGCTCATGGTCATGTGACAGATGTGATTACAACTGATCCTAGTGACATGTCTGATGACCGGTTAGACAGCCCCAGAAATTCTGTGACAAAGAACTTGTCTGGTGTGGATGTGTCTATGTCTAGTGCTGGTTCTCAGTTCCATCAACTTTATCAGCACTGTGCCAACCAGCAGAAACTCAAACAGCTCTTTAACCCATCATGGGTAAACACCAATCTGGCCAGCATCCCTGGCACTTCAGTTACAGTGACATCCATTGGCCAGTCCTCATTCCTTCCTTACACTCCTCCCACTTCCAGATCAGACGCTTTTGCTGGCTCATCCTATATGGCAATGCCAGGTGCTGGGTCAGCCATGAGGCATCGAACTTCTGCCTCTTGGTTGCGGAGGCATGCCAATGGCTTCCATCACCACCATTCGCATCACCACCAACACCAGCTTGCTTCAGAGGCTTCATGTGATATATACAGTCCACTCTACGTTCCCCAGATAAGCGATTCTTTGAGTTTCATGTCATTTGGAGGTGAAGCAAGAAGCTACCAGAACAAAGCCATCCCTTTACTATCAGCACGAGCAGTTTCTCCAACATGTTTCCCTCCAAGCCATCTGGACAATGCATGCTCCACCAATGACATCTCCATTGAACATTCCATGAATGTATCAACACATTCCTTGCCTTCACCACCAGCTACATCCCCTGTGCCAGTATCTTCCCCGCTGCTTGATCGTTCACCTTCACCGCGCAGCTCCTCTTCACCGTCCCCTCCACAAATAACTCCATCTTTCAATACTTTATCATCTTCAAGACCTTCGTCTCCTCTCTTTCCCTCTGTTGGACCTTCTCCATCTTCATCATCCCCCACTTATGGTTGCTACTCACCTGCAACCTCACCATTCCCAACTCCCACCAACACACCCCGACCTTCTATTTGCAACACTGATTCTGGCCACTCAGAGATGGAGCATGATTTATCTCCCTTTTCTGATGAACCCAATATGTCCTCAATTCTGTTGGAAATTAAAACAACTCAAAGGAAGAGTGTTGAAGATGTTCTCCAAGCTGTAAAGGCTGCTTTAGACTCCATTTGTCCACAAGTTGACTATCAATGTTCAGAGACTTCCTTTAAACTTAATGGACACAGTGATCTACAAATGGAACTTGAAGTCTGTAGCAACAGAGATGGTCATGTTCCGGGCCTTCAGGTACGAAAACTCTCTGGAAATAATTTGGAGTATGCCAAATTATGCAGCCATCTAATGGCTTGTGTCAACAACTAATTTTTTCTGTACATACTCCACCATGTCTGTTGGCATTACTGATACTTTAACCATGTGCAGTAATTGGATAGCATTAGACTGACTCAAATCAACATGGCCTTTGTTAACAAATAATTTTGAATCATGCTTTCAGTTTCAGAACAAAAAAAAAGATATTTAATATGTATGTGTGGAAAAGTATTTATGTGTATTCATTGGATTTCAACTTTGACATCTTTTTTAAAAATATATTTTTTATGTTTTAGTAAACTGAAACTTGACTATTAAAAAAAAGAAAAAGAAATACATTTCTTCCATGGTGCTTGGAGCACTAGAAACTAGTCAGTCACCAGAGTGTGAACTAAGATCACATTTGAAACCTCTAGTAGTCAGAAATGTTTTTTATGTTTCTTTATTTCTTTGTATGCTACAACTATTGTCTTTAAACAAAATCCAAAAACAATACAGTTCAGATTTAATCTTTGTCTTTTATTTATTTTGTTTTTCCTCAACTTAAGTTGTTAGTGGATCTGAACATTTAGAGAGCATTAATATTAAGAAAAGATGCCTTGTATAAAAAATTTTTTGATGTTTAAAAATTAGCATATTAAAATTATTGAAAACTGAAATAGGACTGTAATTCATACAAAAGTGGACACATATTTATATGATTTAATTATTGTGTACTGTACTTAAATTTTAAAATTTACTTTGTGTTTGTAATAGCCTTTTTATGTCCATTATTTTTGCCCAGATAATCTGACTTGAAATTTTAATAAATAGATTATCAGTCATTTTAGATCAAGACAGAAAATAATGGGCTGTAAACTTGTTTAAGAGTAATGCTAATTTTTGTATTGTTTAGTTGTATGACTTATTATTGAAATAATGAAAACCAAAGCAACTAAATGGCAAAGACAAACATTCACCAATGAACTTCTGGCAACTTTCTTTCTTCTGCATTAGGTGTTTAGTAAGATTTGTTAGTCCTATTCACTGGTCATTTAATTTTCTCTGAGCCATGTTCTGGGGTTTTTAATTTTCTGCATGAGTTCAGAGTTGGTCAACCAAATCCCATGACCAACTTAGCACTAAATTGTGCTGTCTAGAGATGTGAGACTATATCTGCAGTTCTATTTGTATTTTGTTGTTTTCTGTCTGAAGAAGATAATGTTTTGTGTCAATAAATTTAAATAGTATTAATAGTCTGTAAACATTGTATATAATGGCAAGATTTTTTCTTTCTTTTTTTAATAGGAAGTTATGAACATGAAATGACACTCAACATTTTTTTAAAAATTTACTTGTTTTTATTTATTTAATTAGTTATAAGGTCTGATGATAGCAATATAGTTTCTGTTTAACATTCACATAGAACAAATTTCTTGATATTATAAACACAATTGTTAATTTTCTTAGTGATTTGTAGTTTTGCTGTTTATTATATTTCTTAAATCTTTCATTATTTTGTTCATTATTCCTAGCCCTAGGTTTTGTTGACCTACAGGTACTAACATCTTACTTAAATATCTTACCAAGAAGTGAATGGGTTGTCAAGAAAACTAGCACTGAACCACACGCATCAAATTATTTCTTTTTTAACTAGTGACTTGATCTAAAGAGACTGTTCCCATCTCATAAGAATTTCAATGACATGATAAGCACAGGATGTGATCATTTTTGTTTGCTTTAACAAACATGTGTACATTGTAAGGAAACTCTCCAGTTATTTGCCTTTTTTTTTTTTTTTTAGCTTTATAGATTCTTAAGGCTCTTTCAGATTCATTCTTGGAAAAAAAAACTTTCTTGTTTGGTGAAGTTAATTTTATTTTGTTCTCAATCCAGTGGTGAACCAATACCAGATCTCTATTTTGTGAACAAAAGCACCACATGATGGAGTGGATACTGTTCATTAATTGATATATACTTCCTACTTAGCCCATAATTATAAAAATTTTATTTTCATGTAAAACAGGCAACCTTAAGCCATGTTTTTTTAAATGACTTATTTCACTGATTAACCAACTGTGTTATACATTAGACTGAAAAGTCTCACGGATTTCAACTATGGCATCAAAAGTTCATCAGTTCTAATTTTTGAGATCTAAACAGATTAAGTGCCAAACTATTGTAATTTAGTATTGTCTGAAACTTCACTGACTGTGCTTAAGTTAGCACTATGGCTTGGAAAATTGCCTGACGCCACCTAAATTAGTCAGAGTTTTGTTTCTGCAGTATAAGTATTGAATCCGTAATATATATATATATATATATATATATATATATACAGTTCTAATGGATAGATGTGTATTGAATGAAATGATTTTGATATGCATTTCTTGTTGATCCTTATGTTATGTTGTAATGAAACAATTTTATACACAAAGATAAAGATCACATTTTTAACTTAAATGTCACAATTATTTAAACTTATTTATTTATTTGTTCTCTTTGGTAACTTAACAAAAACACTTTCTTAATAATGTGCCTACATTTTTTTTTCTCTTTGAATGAACCTCTTTAAAGAAGACAAGTCAACATTTGACTGCAACTTCTACTTGTGGCTGTGTACATTTGTGTGATATGTTTTAATTCAATTACTTTACCAATGTTATTCAAAATAGTGATGATGGCTCACTGAATGGTAGGGAGGTTACTCTGTGATATTCAGATTTGTTCCTAAATTTAGTAGACTCCAAATACAGTGTAATAAGAAACTATAGATTGTTTTCATCTATTAAATGATAAATATTCTTATGAATTTCATATCATTCCATGTGCTAGTACTACAATTCAACTTGTTTGTCTAAGATGTTCTAGAATTTGTCCAGGTACTGGCAACAACTAGTTGCACTTGAACTGTATCCTGCTGTGAAGTTACATCAGTATTCAAGTATGTACATAGAATTTTCCATCACTAATATAACTGTAGAATCTAGAAGTTTGCTTTGATTTGACTCAATATGGTCCTCAAAAGAAATGATCCAGTAAAATTTAATTTCCCATGAACTATGACCCTGAATACACATATGACTAAATCATTGAGGGTGGTCTAATACACTAATGGGTTTAAAGAATAAATGGTAAATATGTCCATGGAACCCACTGTACACTGGATTATGACATGTTTTTAAACCGCTCTGTTCAAATTTTAAAATAGACTGGCTACACTTAATGTTGTTCATTTTCTAGCATTCTCTGAATTTTTTTTTTAATTAAACACAATTCAGGTTGTTTATTAGTACCATATACAGAAATTATGGTACCAAATTAGCCATGCGAAATACCTTATGATATTTACTCTTTAAACAAAAAAATGGGTTAGTACATATGAGTTGTTTGCAAGTTGAACTTATAAATACACATTAATTTTTTTACATTTAGATTCACACTTATCTGGTTAGCCTACTAAACTTCCCTAAAATTAAATTTGCAAGATTTGCCTTCCAGTGTCACAAAAAGGTTGGGTGCAGCAAACAGAGAATATTTTTATCAGACTACCAGTATTTATTTACACTCTTAATTTCAGATTAATGAGTATGTTTGTTTGTTTTACATGTTACTTCAGAGTAGAAGGTAATCTTCATCCTAGCCCCAACCTCAGACAGGGTATACATTTTTAAAATTATTCCATATTAGAAGCCCCAACACAACCAAAATTTTTTAATGGTAATGTATTAGTATTATGATGGTTTTACATTTAAATATGTATGCAATTTATATAGGACTTAAATCTAATTAAATGATATATTTTATAGTTTAGGTTATGATGATGTACACAAGTTTTCTAGGTTTGTGTTTTTTTTTATTTGCTAATAATGTTAATTAGCAGGGGCTGGTCTTAATAGGTAGACATTGTTGTTTTTTTTGGGTCTAAAGTTATGGTATATGTTAGTTGATCGTGAAATGAATGTTGTAACTTGGTGAAGGGGACAAAACTCACTTGTCCACACTCTTTTGAAACTGCACCTCTACTATTAAACTATGTGGTAATGTTTTGAAACTAAATACATTTTGAACTGTACATTCTCATGACCTTCAAGACTTCCAGTGTATAAAGAAACAGTTTTACACTAAACACTTAGTTTATTTTTTGTTCCTGTTGTCACTATCAATTTCATATTACAAATGTGACTAGAGAGTGGATATAAACCAATCTGCTAGAACAAAATATATATATATATATATATATATAGAGTCTACTGTATCAAAAACTACAGTAACATTGTTGGGACTACTCTTAATCAATAAAACATACAAACTTTTAATTTTTGAAACAGACCCTCCAAGCCTATTTGAAATACAAAGGCTGGCCTATATGTCCCATACATCAATCATTTTATGGAGAGAAAATATACTAAGAGAGTGAATTGCTTAGTCAGTTTTGACAACAACTCATTGATTGCTTTGATCAACAACAATAAACAGTTTGAATGAAAGGTGATCAGATGCTGGAGTTAGCAATGAAAATGTGAAGTGGATGAGTTAAGGGTGTGGGGGAGAACCAGCTCCCTATGAACACAGTATAAGGCTCTACTGATATGTCAGTCCTAACATCTGATGAATAATGGGTTTATAAATAGAACTGGCATGGCAAACACATTCACACAAGTATATTTTATAGTTTGTAGTATTTCATTACATCATTAATTGCTATGTTCCAACATGGCAAAGAGAAAATATCTTATATTACAACCATACATACATGGTATGCCACTGAACATGACAATCACAAAAATACTTTTTGACAAATTTGTACCCAATCTTGTCCTAAATAAATCTTAAGTCAACTTATGAATCACAAAAAAGTACAGGTGAAAATAGAATAATAACCAATCCAATCCTGTTCTTAAGCAAATGCAATAATTTACTATGTACCAAACAAAACCTCATTTTATTGCAAAAGTCTTGAAGGCTCTACACCAAATGTGTAAACAGGGATGGAAAACAATGGCTATCACAAAGAGATTCTATCACACTTGTTCATGTAAATCTCATTAACAAAGACAAGTGAGACCTCTACCCTACTATTTAAATGAACAAGTGTGGTCAGTACAATGATTTTAAATCAATGAATTCTGATTATGGAGATGTTCATATCAAAATTTACATGACCCTGCAGCACAGAACCCTATCTATAAAGAGAGAGACTGCATGAAACTATTTTAAAACTTCTTTGTTGACAAAGCAAATAGTTGTCTAGCAATTTTTTGTATATCTCATATCTAAAAGATAAAACTACAAACTTTTACCAAAGGATCCTCAAACTAAAAAAAATTGTCCCCCCCCCCCCCCTTTTTTAGGCAGCTGCGGTTGGGCGTTTATTGTAAGCTCCCACAGTTAAATCTGCTAAGGTTTAGTTTAAAGGATGATAGAAACTTACAACATTTAATTATAACAGTTTTTCTTTGCATTTATAGATAAAATATGTATATGCTTGATACCAAGTTTATCTTATCTTATATGATACAGACGTTACTTCAAAAACGAAGATGATTAGGTCCTAAGTGTCATGTTTAAATAATGAATGTTATATTTATGATTCTTCTTATTAGCTTGCAAGTTCATCAGTGGAACCCAGGCATGGAGTTTGAAAACAGCTCTAGCGAATTTCCTCTAAATTTGATAATTTATGTATATCTATCTAAAAACAAATTACCAGCCAAACAGTGACTTAACTATTATGATTTTCCGAAGTATAAACAACTCAGAATTAAATGTGGTCTATTTTGAAAACATCATGTGAATTCCCTCATGCTTTTAATAAAAATTTTAATAAATCACATTTTGAAATGTCTTCTTCAAAAAGCTGAGTCAATATTGTTGCAGATTTTCATTTTAAAAACAACAAACCTGCAGTTACAAATGAAAGTGAATCTTTTGTCCCTTAAAGTCAATTCCGCCAGCCTCCTCCTCATCTCATATCATCAGGATGCAGTGCAGATTTTGAGAAACACTGTCTTAAACAAGAAATATGTCATAAAAACCAAGTAAAAGAAATTTCCTAGATTGATTAATACCATTACATAAAAAAAAATGCTATGATGTTAAAATGGTTTCCTTAGAAAAAACAAAAAAGGTCCAAAGTCAGTCTAGATATCTATATAAACATCATACAATTAATCACATTATTCACAAGAAAGAGAAAAAAAACTATTTAAAATTAGTAAAAAAAAATTTTGCTGAAAATTTTTTTTCAAAATGACAAAAATCCAAATGTGAAAAAAGATAGTTAATTGCTGTAAAAATTCATTTGAAATAAATGGCTTAAGTTCTACTGAATGTCTTCAAGGAATTTGTCTTTTATTTCTGTTTGATACCTTAACAAAATGTACACCAACCCAAAATCGACTTAGATACAATAACATAAAAAAAAACAAGAACAACAGCTTGCCAGATAGATGCATAACACTTGTGGATAGCATGTCACCCAGTCCTACAACATTTGAGCATGAGTTTAATGTGTTCAATATCACTGCGCATGTATCAGGACATGTCCATCTGTTCCTCACTCTGACTCCATCCAGAAATATGACTATTTCCATCAACAGACATTGATAAATGGGGTTGGCAGAAAGGTCCAGAACTAGCTATCTGAGCTAATGTTGGGTTATGAGAACAAGGTGGTGCCTCGATGACACTGTGACAAGAGAACTTGTCAGACTGCATTGAGTAAACATCTGACATTGGTGTCATTTGACAGTCCCCATGTGGGGCTGACAAACTCTGGCTGAGAAAAGAAAATTTCTCCTGATTTTGAAAAGGATGAACAGCCATGAAGACACCTGTACGTCTGTGCCAATGACCTTGAGCCCCCACATCAGTTGATTCATTTTGAATTCCATTATCTTTGGAAAATGAATTTTTGTGTGAAGATCGAGCAGGTAATATTCTTGGACTTGTCGAGTCATACAAGAGTTCGTTGTTGGCTGGATGCGTCACACTATGTTGGTCAGAGACCAGATAAGTACAGTATGATGGAGGGGCTGCAGTACTACAGCCATCATGTGATGCACTGGAGGAGTTGTCTGAGCCACTGTCTTGGAGGCATGTGGACGGAGATACAGATGGGCTCATCCAAGATTGCAGCATAGTGGCTGGATCAGCCTTACCGGACTGATAGTTTGATGAGAAAGTAGCAGAGAAAACAATATTATTGCTATTGTCAGAGTCTCCCACAGCTTTGGTCTGAATGTTATTGCTAATCCTTGAAGGGTCACTGCATCCTATATCCATATCTACACTGAACATCTTGATGGCTGTATTGGTCTGATGAAAGGAACAGCCTACACTGTTAGAGACTACTAAGTGCTGAAGTTGTTCTCCTATGGGCTGGTGTGAAAATGAGGACATAGCCAGTCTCTGTTGGAACAAGCTGGGGAAGCTCTCCTGTAACCCTGGCTGTGGAGTCATCTCCCCCTGGCTGTCAACTAGACCTGTTGGATTGTAGACAGAGGATGCATTGTGAGTAGCTATGGTAGGAGGAGGTAATTTGTCCAACTGCTCTATGTTGCTGTAGGTATGGTTGAGTATGTCTGGCTGAACAATGGTGGGAACAGGAAGTGGAGTGGAACTGTTCACTTGATCTAACTGTGTCATGGCTTGACTGAAGTAGCCTGGTCCCATCTGTGGAACAGAGAAG
Source organism: Biomphalaria sudanica (assembly GCA_036873155.1). Lineage (NCBI taxonomy): Eukaryota > Metazoa > Mollusca > Gastropoda > Planorbidae > Biomphalaria > Biomphalaria sudanica. Next base: position 5,214,835 of record JAZGLO010006670.1, read on the forward strand.
TAAAATTAATCAATTAAGTTAATTCTCATTTGATTTGATTTGATTTTTGATTTGTGATTTTGGGCACATCGGCACAATTTAGGCCATGTCGTGCCTTCAGTCCCTCAAGGGCCACTCTCCCTCCACACAACAAGGGCCAAATTTCATACAGTCAAATAGTTAAAATCAAGGTCTATTCACATTTAAATAGTAAAGGTAGTAAAAATTTTAAAAATTTGGTAAAAATCTAATGTAAATAGTACATGTCTACAGAATTCATAAATCAGATCTTCATAGACAACCCCACTTCCCGGATAAAGCCCAGTACCTTCCCAGGGTCAACATTATCAAATTGAAGAACTGGATTTGAAACAAGAAAAACATTTTAAAAAATACTTTTTAAAAAAACAAAACGTTTAGATCAGGTTTATATTCATATAATTAAATTTTGAATAACAACAATAAATCTGTGCAATTAATAATATTGTTTACCTATTGTTTTAGTTTAGCACTAATTTCATGCTTTTAGCTTTCTCAATATGCTATAATTCTATCACTTATCTGGACCAGTTGGGAAAATAGGGGGGGGGGGGGGGGGAGAAGAAAAAAAAAGTGATATCTAGGTGGATTTTACAATAATTATTTTTTAAAAGCATTTACAAAAAAAGGGGGAACGACCTGAATATGAAATTGTGGCTCATGCCTCCATTGGGCCAACATGCTAACCACTCTGGAAGTGAGGTACTTATGACTAGAGAAGATTGTTTAGTGATATATAGTTTGTTTAAGCTTAGAGATGCGACCTACAAAAGGGACTAATTCAGCTTACACCACCACTTCAGTCAAGTACAATTTCTTTCCTTGTTTGAGATACCAAACAAAATAATTACCAATAGTTCTTCTTCTTCCTCATTCTCATTATTATGTTGGAGCGTTCAGAAGACCAGACCAATATGCAAGATGAACTGTGCAGTGGTTTCCAAATCAGAGAGCTTTCCATATAGTTTTCTTTCTATGGGGTGGTTTGGGGCTAGTGTCTTGTTCAGGCCTCTTTATAAAGAATGCAGTTTGAAAGACACGGTCAGCATTCTCTGGTTAGTCTTCACATGGGCAGATTTTACTAGTTCCAAATTTTAACTTCCGAAAAATATATCATCTTCTGAGACAAAAGATTAGACATTGATCTTGTCCAGATAGCTTATAATAGGTCAAGCTTCACAAATGGGTGAAAGGTGTAGACACATTACTGATAAGTTCATTAACGCAGCCGGCCCGTCATTTTTGTTTACATTGTTTAGCAAGAAATAAGCAAAATTATATTTTATATTTTAAAAAATATTGTGAAAAATTTTTTAGGTAAGTGGACAAAACGTTTGGAAAATTCTGGCAATTTTTCATTTATCTTGATGCTTGGATCCAAGTAGGCTTTACCTGGAGCAGACAAATATAAGATTTTTTTTTTCGTTTATAGTGAGGCCAAAGTCTGAACATGCTCTTGCAAAGTCCCTGATGATGCTCTGCAGATCATTTTCAGATCGGGCCTTTAGGGCATAGTGGTTAGCAAATAGGTCCCTGATTACTGCTATTTTAGTTCTGAATTTGCTTTGAGCTGCCTTGAGTTCAATAAACCAACATCAAATCTATACATTACATTTATCCCGTTATTATTTCTATTTGTGAATGCATCTGTCAGAAGAGCAGAGAACATAATACTGAACAGTGTGAGTGCTAGGACACAGCCTTGTTTTACCCTGTTTGTTACTTCGAAGGGCTCTGATGGTTCTCCACTTTCAGAAGCCGCATTAGCTTTCGGGTAGTAGACCATGTTCTAGATCAGTGGTTTTTAACCTTTTTAGCTCAGCGACCCTATTTACAATTCCCCACTAGGCCGCAACCCTCAACAGTAAAATAATTTTGTTCAAAAGCAAATATAACTGTACTTTTGCAAATATATTGGTATTTATTGCAAAAGCTTTATGTTTAATCAAGAAACAATATATAACAATATTGTCTTATATATTTTCTCAATGCTTGTTACTGTTACACATGACTAGGAATTCTCAGCACTGTCTTTGCAAGATTAGTACTTCTTGAGTAATTACTTTTGTATTTAGACTTGATAACTAACAGGCTGGGAAAACCCTGACTCGCAAAAATGGAACTGGAAGAAGAAGGTACAACAATAACAAATCAGGACAAAACTTCAAACAATTGATCCAGATTTGTGTTACTGTCATTAAAAACAATCATTTATCAATGCATCGCTATGAATGACCTCAATAAACTCATTCTTTGATGTCTCCATAACATCTTCAACTTTGACAGTGAATGAAGTTTTTGGTAAATGTAAAAAGTATGATGAAATTGTGTCCACAAACATGAGCAAATGTTTTTTTCACAGAAATTATCATTGTATTCGTTTGTCATTTTGCTTATAGAAATTGATAAGGTTGGCAAGAAGTAAATTTTAATTTTGTCCAATTTTGTTTCCCAATCTTAAGTTTCATTTGCGTGGGTCTGATCTTTTTAGACAAATCGATGAATCGAACAAAGAGTTCCAATAACTATTATTCAGTACCAAATTTCAACCTGATAGAAAGTTGAAGCACCATCTGTGCAGGCACAACTAATATATAAACCGATGGTGCATTATTAATTATTAACCAAAAAGCTTTTCAATTGCTTCATGACGAAAAGAATATCTATGATTCCGCATGACGTAATGGAGTGTTATTCACTAAATTACAAACAGTCAAACATATTTTTACTGAAACAACATTAGAAGGAAATCATTCTGTGTCTATCTCTAAATAACTAAAGAAAAATTAATTTCCAACGGAATAGACAAAAAGTATATTTTTATGGTCTTAGGCAACCCCCTGCAGATGGTCATTAAATCCCCAAGTTGAGAATCTCTGTTCTAGATGATGCATGAGCTGATTTAGGAGGATGCATGTGGTTGTCGCAGATTTGGGAGTTGGCTTTTCGCTAGGACAATTGTGGCATCTTTTAAGTCTTGTGGTATTGACTCTTATTCCCACATAATTAAGAGCAGCTCATGAAGTCTTTCAATCAGGGCTAATCCACCATATTTGTAGACCTCTGCGGGAATGGAGTCAGCTTTTTCACTTGCGAGCTGTTGAATGGCAAGATCGGTTTCCTATAGCGTAGGGAGGTCATCCATTTTCTCATTTATTGGTACTTGCTTTAGCCTGTCTATGGCCTCTTCATTCATAATGGAAGGTGTATTGAGACCTTTTCAAAGTGCTCTGCCCAGCCTTTCAGGATTTCTTCTTTATCTGTCAATAGGATTGTCCCATCAGCATTTAGTAGAAGGGATGAGCCTGACTTTGTGGGTTCAAGACCTCGTTTATGGCATTTAAGAAGTTCCATATCAAACTATCAGCACTTATGTCAGCACTAGCCAATCTCATCAAGAAAGAAAACCTAATAAAACAATATAGTCAGACAATGTGAAAGATCAGACACATTTTCTAAGGACAGTATTCTTAAACTTCCAAATAGAAACAAGACCATTTCATCTTGTTACAGGCGCTTCTTCTATAGCCATAGGAGCATGTCTCATGCAAGAATATCAAGGGACTTTGCATCATGTATTTTTCATTAGCAAGAAACTTACATCAGATGAAACCAGATACTCCACAATAGAGGGAGAGTGTTTTTAGATATCTCACATTTTAGTAATGTTTTTAGATATCTCACATTTTAGTAACATATCTGCTGGGAGCTCGCTTCACTCTACTCATTGATCAGGCACCATTTGTATTCTTAAATGCAAGGAAGATGGCAATCAGACAATTGACTCATTGGAGTTTACAATTTGAAGTGAAGACAATTCCGGGGAAAATGAATGTTTTTGCCGAAACTCTATCAAGATGTATATAAACAATTGTTAATTTGTTTTATTTTATGGTGTTACAGATATATACATACAGTTGTAATCATGTGTTTAATTTCATTTTTTTTTGCAATTTGTCATTACACTCAATACCATTAAGTATTTGGACTAAATAATTATTATCAAAACATGTTAATGTAACATAATGTTATTATTCATTTTTAAACTCATTTATTATATTTCATATTGGTATGATTTGTACCCATTTTTTATTTCTAACCAAATGCTAAAGAAGTCGGGGGTAATATACCATATAACATAAAGCAGTGATTGTAGTAAGTTTATTTGTAGATGTATATTTGCACCACAAGGTCATGGTTTGTATGTTGTTGACAAGTTTATTTAAAAGGATGATGGTTTTTCCATAAGCTCTAAAATTAGTTTGGACATTTTTAGAAAGGGGGCAAGAGGTAGTACTTAAAGAATTTGACATTTTTTTCAAAACAGAGACGACAAGAGTAAAAGAATTTAATATGAATTATATTGTACTTTTATGTAGTGTGTACATTATTAAAGAAGCCACAGGAAATACTGCATTCCTCATTAACCTTCGGACTCGAAGACAAGCTTTATTATTATCATATTATTTAAAGTGATTCCTAGTTCCAAAATTAATGCTTTGTATTTATTTAAAAGAAGATTACAGTTTTGAATTTATACTTTAAATTGAAAGTAAAGGCCAAGAGAGATGGATATTTGCATTAATAGATTTATAATGTAAACCTTAATGTTTATATTCAATAACTCACAGGTGGACCATATATTGTTGTACCACAAGTGTTAGTCATTAGGTTGAGCTGCTGAAACTGTTGGGCCAACTGGCCATGTTTCTGAAAGGTTTGTCTTTTCTGCTGAAGTCTCTGCTGGTCAGTAGAATTATCTCCAGTTCCAACAGCAGGACTTTGATCAACATTCTCTTGACTGGTAGCTCTGACTAACTGCTCCTCTACCTACAAGCCAAACAAGAGATATGTACCAGTATAGCCTATAAAGCTAAAGGACAGTATCATATTTCAATTTTGGACAACTTAAGATTAATTTTTGTCAACAAAAGTTTTAACAATATTGATTGCAAAAAATGTGCACTTAATCAAACAAAATTTTTTAATTTTATAATTTTTTTTTTCTAGCAACTCACCTGAATGGCTTGTTTCAAGGCCAGTAACCTGTGAGGTTGAAGGTCAAATGTTTCTGATGGTAAACTCATTCTCTTCATTAGTGGTCGTCGCCTCTGAGGAGACTGTTCATCCAGTGACCACTGACGGTATCCATGGTGAGGTGCTGACAGTTTGCGGTGGGGTGGAGGTGGCTTGCTAGCTGCAGAAGTTGACATGATGGTTGTAATGGTACAAGTTGTGGCTGTAGTTGTAGAAGTTAGGCTGCTCATTGCTGGGGAGCCTGCTATTGAACTGTTGTTAGCGGATGTTTTTGGATTGTACATGTTCTGTGCAGATTTATAAAACATGAAAAATATAAAAGATACTTATTGAAAAAAGGAAGGTTATATTAAGTGTAATTTTATCAATTAGTCTGGTCCAGTTGGGAAGGAAAAAAGGGGGTTCTGGGTGAAGGTTACAGTGATAGCTTTTTTTTTTAATGTATTTTATATAAAAAAAGTTTTACATCTTGAATTTAAACTCATGGGCTCAAGCCTCCTCAAGTCAATGTGCCAGCAAAGTGAGAAGGTTTCATAGCTGTTTTAGTTAGTTTAAAACTTTTAAGTGACAACCCGATTCTCTATAGAAAGTATAAAGGGGACTAATTCAACTTATATATACCACTATATATGTTAAGTACTATTTCTATCCCTTGTTCAAAACCACACAAAATAGTTCTTTACCATTAGTTAATTAGCTAATTGGTTAATTGATTCTTGTTTTGTCAAGTACAAGAAATGTTTGTGCAAATTTCTACTTGATCCCAGATTGGGTGTGGGAGAAATAATGTCTACCAAAATCGTACCAGACAGGAGGATAGATTGAGTATAAGCTTTGTTAAAAAAACACTACATTTATAGCTATGATCAAGTAGCAATGTGATCCTAATAAATACACAAAGAACTACTCAAATAATAATCTTTACAGTACAAAGAACTGAATAGTACATTTAGTCCAATGAATACATTTGTTGACCTGAAAAAAACAGACATTTGGTAAATAAGTAGGTTTAAAAAAAGGATAAAAAAACAAACTACTTTCCTCAGACAACCAAACAAATTAGTAATGCATTAATCCACTAAAACATAGCTCTCTACAATTTGGAGCCTGAAATCAGAATAAAGGCCAAGTTGAAAAAAATGCATTCTAACCTAGGGAGGTGAATGAAAAATCAAAAGTTGCTGGCCTCTCAGGCTTATCAATAATTGAAACCACCAGAACTTTTTTTTGGAAGTGTTAAATAATTTGAATGAGACTTTCACATCTTCCACACCCACTTTTATTACTTTATGTCATGCTCCACTAATGCAGTGATGCTCAACCTTAATTGGCCGCACGCCATTTTTAATTTTGACACTTGTGTTGAGTGCCACATCAACAAAAAAAAAAAGGAAGGGTTATTAGTAAACCATTTTTATTTTATATTTTGGTAAATATCCTCATCAATCTTCCACTCTAATGTAACAATTGTATGTTAAATCAAGAGTGTCACCTTATTCATTTCTGTGTTTGGTTTCATAAAGCTATTGAATCTTGTTGTAAACCTGTTCCCCCCAACTGACCATTTTTTTCCATGTGAGAACTTGTTGAATTTTGTTTATGATGTGTGGCGAAAATGACCTGAGCAAGTGTGTTTATGTGTTAAGTAACTGGAGTTATGATCATTGATTTTTCGACAGAGGATTGTTTTTCTTGAATTGGTGTTTGTGAATTGGGATTTGTAAATTTTAATAGGAGTACTGTGGGATTCTTACTTTTTACTAGGAGTACTGACTATTCATAGTTGGATTGTGCTTCTGCAAGCAGAAGGATATCGGCAAACTGAGAATCGGTGAGTTAACTTTCTTTAGTCCACTCCAAAATGCTAACAATATTATGTTCTTTAAAACAGCCACTATCTATTATATAAAGCAGAATGTTTGGCGTATATATGTATGTCCCCATATAGAAATAAAAACCGCTTGACCAATCTAGATAAAATTTGGCAGAAATGTTCCTTGGGTACCAACTTAGGCCGTAGTGTATGTATTGTGGCCCTAAAACAAACTTAAGACCCTCAAAAAAAAAAAAAAAAAAAAGAGCAACTCTATTACAGCTGTAGTATTTTATAGATCTAGGCCGTGTTTACAATGTTGACATGAGAAAAGATTGAAAGGATTTAGATCTAGATCTAATTTTAAGAACTAAAATTTGCACTTATAGTTTTTTTTTTGACAAATGAAATTACAAAATATAGTTTATTGATTTCATTATTTAATAAAATTAATCTTCAAATTTGTGTTTCAAAAGCATTTTTACATTATAATTCGTTTTTTATATCTGCGAATTTAGATATCCCGAGGCACATTCTTTCATTAGACATTACCAACTGGTTACACATCTCTCTACTGAGTCTATTCCTAGGCCTAGGTCTAAAACTTTTAATAAACTCTTAGATGATAAAACTTCTTTTCGCAAAGATAGTTTTATGCTTTAACACATGAACATTCTAATTATTGTCCATTCATTTCATATTTTAATAAAATTAACATTCAAATTTGTTTTTCTAAGCATTTTTAATACATTCGTTCGCTGTTTGCTAACGCTGCGTAGCCGTGTTGAAATAGGCCTATATTCATTCATGAAAAAAGGTCACGCATGCGCAGAGCAAAGCCTTCACGCAGCACAGAATGAACTCTATAAAAGCCAATTTTTAACTCTAGATTAGTCTAGACCTAGATCTATGTATTCCTCAAGATCTACTTTATACTTTAACGCACGAACATACAAAATTCATTTCAAATTTTAATCAAATATATGTAGGCCTACAAGCAAATGTTTTCATTTGAAAAAAAATGGATTTAAGTAGGTTAGCTATTTTGTTTTATGGCTTCGTTCATACTATTTTTACATTTACACATTCGCTTTATTTATTACATTATTATTTCGTTTAAATCTTTTAAAAACACTCTCAGTGACTATATCGACAGTAATACACAAATAAATACCAGCGGGTCGCGGGTAAAATATGTCTAGTATCTTTATAAAACAAATATGTAGGCTTATTATTGGTACCTATCCATCTACCCTAACGAATGGAAAGAGTTATTTTTTTTTTTTTTTTTGTAGAGGGTTTTTTCCCACTTTGTGCTGATGTTTTGGCGGGCCTGATAGAACCACATTGCAAGCCGGTTGTGGCCACATCACTGCACTAATGCATCTCATCTGAACTTTTAAACTGCATTTGCAATTACAATGAAAAAAAATAAATATAGGAGCACTTATTTGGAAAAAAAACAATATTTTTTTTAGCAGTAAACTTTTGAGTCTGGACAGGGAATTTACCATTATAGAAGCACTGATAACAAAGTGTGGCCCCCTTGTAATTGATACTTGCACTCAAAGGATGCTAGAGCCAGTAGGAGAGCAGCAGCAAAAACAAAAATTTCTTGCTTAAAAGAATTCTAAACTACCTGCAGTTGTTGGTGTTCCTGTCTTAGTTCCAACATTCCTTGAGCTCTCATACTTTCCTTCAGCTTCTGTTTGAATGCTATGATACCCTGTGCCACAAGACCATCAGATGCCCTGCGACCTTCGCGAAAGTTGACAGGTGAACGTGTCTGAGCTCTATCCTGTAAGAGTTCTTCGGGTATTTGTGGCTGACGCTCTTCATGGTTCACCTGATTAATGAGAATTAATGGTAGAATCAAGTTGTATTTGTTAAATATGCCTTCAGTAACTGGTTTTGCATTATTTAATTTCCAGTAATGTGTTTTTATGTTTGTGTATGTTGTTTTACATTTTTTGTATATGGCCACTACTCAGGTTGCACTCAATTTTTCTTCTTTTATAATTTATTATTAAAAATACAATTAGTATAAGTATATTAAATATATTATTTTTAAAGTAAAAATCTGTATATATAATTTTTTTCCTCAATTGCAGCCTTAAAACTCAAACATTCAATCTTTCTCACATAAAAAAAATCCAATACTTTCTAGGGGATTACACATAGTGTTTTTAGGTTAAATAGTTTAAAAGTAATGCAGAAGCAAGGCAGGTTTTGATATTTTGTTTAGCATAATAAACATGAGGGAGAAATTAGACAACAATAACACCTTTCTTTTTTGACATAAATATGTTAGTGAGCTATCATCTTAGTAATTGTTAATATTGTAATGACTCACTATCTAAGTTCTCTCTCAAAAACTCAGGTCACCAAAATAATGTAACAGTTTAATGCCCAATAAATCACAGCCAATACTGTACAATTGGCAACATGTAACACTGACTGTACAAATAGTTCTTTATTAACCACCATTCCAATATTAGCTCATGTACAGCTATATCGAAATCTACTGGTCTCTCTGCCTTGTCTAGGACTGGCACCAACTGTTCCAGACTCACCTTTGCTCATTGTGTCAGACTTGATTGTCTAGATCAGAGGTTTTCAAAACTTTTTCAGTTCATGTACCCCTTTACAAGCTATATGATGTTGGTGGGCTCCAATACAACCTGATTTGTCTGCCCAAATGTAATCAATCTCTATGCAATGATGTGAGTGCTTTTTTGCTCTGTACTATTCTCAATGCAATAAAATATGAAGCCTTTAGAGCTTTTTAATTCCCTTTTGTCACATTGCTAATAATTTTCTACTGTCTGCATACATTTGCGCTTCATGTTCATAGTTATCAACAGGTTTGTCTATGTTTATTATGATTTGATATAAGATGATGATTACTCACTGAAACATTTGACACATTGTGGCTGATCACTGTAGCCTTTGTATGATAAAAATCAGAATATTCAGGAGCAAACTGCCTCTCCTATGGCATCAAGTTCATTGCCGCTATTTCCATTATACTCCTGCTCTTCTTCAGATGTCTGTTTAGCCTAAGTTTCTAGTACTTATCCATAATCTAAGGGTTAGGAGGGCATGCGATAAACAATTTAACTAACATGAATTACCACTAGATAACTTAATAATTAATCATAAAATGTGCACAATTAATAAACAGACTGATGTTTCGTGGAGTCTCAAGGTTGTCGATTGGAAATGTAAAAATGAAGCTTGGCCTAGTTCTTTGAATGGCATGATATAGCAGAGAAATTGAAAGAACAAAGTTGATTGCTAGTAAAATAAGTAAATTTGATATTCATGCGCTAAATATAATTCTATCACAGGACTGTTATTACTCGTTGTTTTGTCAAGCTGCTTCAACAATAGTCATAGAATAGTTCGTAATAAACATGTGAAACACAAGTGATGGCCAGTTGATTATTATTCAAATGTTCAGCTCAGATTAAATTGCGCTCAGATTAAACTGGCTTTTAGCGAAGAAGATATAATTGTATACAAGTTTTATCTTTCTATGGACCGCCTACAGTTGTCTTGCAGAACCCACACAGTTTGAGAACAATGGTCTAGATCAGCATCAAGACCTCACCTCACACTCACTAGGTGTCTTGATTCTATTCCGCACCGAATCGTCAAATGCACCCTACAGAACCACACCACTGAACCACAGTCTTGACTGTGACATCATCATTTCTTATAATGGGCCTTCCAGAAACCTAAGGAACGTCACTGGATCATTCTGGTTGACCACAAGATGACATCCAAATGGTCTGAGTATTATTCACAACACAGATCCTTCCCGAAACATTTGTGGTGGTTGACTGTCGTCACGGTGAACCGTCATCACGGTTGACCACTTGTGTAGCGCTGACCTGGGGTGATTTACATAGGCTGACCACACATATACCACAAGAATTATAACAATATAAAGAGCTAACCATATCTTTGAATTAACAGAAACTACAAGAAACCTTTGAACATTGAACTATCAGTTATTACAATCCTATCATCCTCCATGAAAATTGTTTATTTTTTTGTTTTGTTTTACATGCAGACATGGAGATTAATAAAACAAGTGATTATGAAATTTGTTTTGTTTTTTTAATGCATGCATACAATGCATATTTTTTTTTATGCATAAAAAAAACATTTATAATTTTTAAATCTATTTTTAATGACACTATTTTTGAAGACACTATTTTGATAAACTATCAAAATTTAAAAATTTTTATTTAAAAAAAAGAAAGAGCAAAAAAAAAAAAAAGTAATAATATTATACTAGGAAAGATTTATTATTCAAAATCATTTAAAAAATAGCTTATGCTTAAAAAATTGTGCATTGCATATCTAATTGTACAAATAAAAGGATTTAGTTTTAGAGACCGAAATTAGCTTTTGCACCTATTTAGAGATAAAATAAGACAATTGTTACATCAGATTATTAATAGTGCTTCTACTTTGTGACACCTATACATGACTTATGGACAGACAGACTGCACAAAAACAATAGCAGCTTTAACCCTTTCAAGGCCCCTATAACAGGCTTGTTGGAAAACAGCTTTGTTCCAGGGATTTAACTAGAAGCCATTTACTAAATACTATCTTAATTGAAATAGTTAATTGTTACAAGACAAACCTGTAGGAACTGGGTTCCCATAGCCATATCTGGTCTGAGTGCCATGGCAGAAGGACTCCCTGAAGGGCCACTGATTGAGTAGCGTCCATGTCTGGGCATACTGCAACCACTAGTGTTTGTGAGATGAGTTAACATAGAGCTTGGATATAGAGACAGAAGATGCTGATGTGGATTCTCATGAGCTTGACTCATTTTACCACTGCCTCTGGAGCTGATGTAATTCCCTTCCTGACTGAAAGCTAGTACAGCAGCACTAAACTGTGTGGATCCTCGTTGAGAGAAGTCCACACCAAGACTAGAGTCTACACTTGTACCACAAGATAGATTGATAGATGTGGCACTTTGGTTGTGTCCACAACCACTTGACATGCTAGATCGCTGGCTCATGCCCAGTCCAGAGAATGATCCACCTGTTCGGTAACTGGCACTGCTGCTACCAACAATTGAGTCAACATCAGAGTCTCTTCTGTCTAGTAAGTCCACCTCTACACCTTCATCAATAGAGGTTGTAATAACTCTTCCTTGTGGAACTGCTGGTGACTTGAGGAAAGACTGAGGTACAATTTCAGACATACAAGGTGGAACTGTTGGAGGCTGGGGAACTACTTCCACTTCATTCAATGGATCACTCCTGTGAGCATGAGGTGTATCAACAGTTCTAGAAAAGCCACCATGTTTTGTGGTTCCTATCAATGGCCGGCCTGGTATGTTCTGTAGCATTGCCTGTTCTGCAATAGTACTAGGACGTCTTCTTCGAGCATCTATTCTTCCATCATTAGGAAAACTACTTCTGTGGTGTCGCAGTCTGTCTAGCAACAAATAATAGATGGCTGTGTAGTGATCATAAGCATCTTTACGTAATGCCTGTAAAAAGAAACATACAGGTTAGGATAATAGACATTACTTTCAATACATCTCAATGCTCTAAGCTTGCACTAAGAATTTTAAACACACAATAATTTTAAATTTAAAGGAAATAGAGCTACCACTACAGCAATTTAAACCATTTTCATTTCAGTTTCAATAAAAAAATATTTCAATTACTCAATACTACCCTTCTTTAACCAGCAACTAGACCAAAACATGCATTCACCTGATGAATACCTATTCAAAGAAACAAAAACTTGGATTATTTATATTTGAACAGAATGCACTGACCTCCATAGTCTTCTTTTGGTCTATTCCTAAACTCTGCATGATTCTCAGGATTTGTTCATTGAATTCCCCACAACTAGCATTGTATCCAATTATAGGAGATGGGGGGGCAGACTTTGGGTAGCCACCTTCCATCTGCATCCATCTATGACTCTGTATCTGAACAATACTGTAACGTTTACTAGGCTCCAACACCAGCATTCTTCGAATAAGATGCTCACATTCTAAGGACATTAATCAATATTGAAACCAGTAAAGTAAATCAATTAGGAAATGTTTTATTCTGTTATGATGTCTAGGTCTCCATTATCGTTTCTTTAATTCTTTTTTTTTAAAACTCTATCAGTATTTTCTTTTGCTTTTAATTCTTTCTGACTAAGCAAAGCATGTTATTAAAAATGTTTCTTACCTGAAGACATAAAATAAGGGATCCGAAAACGTCCAGAGAGAACTCTGTCTCTTAAGACTTGTAGATTGGCACCATCAAATGGCAGGGCTCCACAAACCAAAACATAGAGCACTACTCCTAGACTCTGGAACATAAATAAATTACCTTGCATATCATCAGTAAAAGTGCACATTTAAGACTCACAGTAAAGAAGACATGTTAGAGTTGTTTTTTTAACAGCCTCAATCAAGTTTTGGATCCAGTCAATTATTTGTCATTTGACACATTATCTACAATTCATGCCTAATAACATTCTTATTAACTCCATAAACCAGCTTAAAATTAGTGTTGTTTAGTATAGTACATATAATTCTAATAAGCTGTTCTGCAAGATATTTGTAAGATTTCACACTTGCTTTGTGTCTAGTTTTTTTTTCTGCATTGATTTACATAGGCAATACATAGTGGTCATATTTAAGAGCATCACCAGCTGACTTTCCCCCCTTTTTTTTAAAATGTGATTGCTGGCTTTAAATTCCAAGAGGACAATTGACTGCTCTTTAAGATTGGTAGATGCAGGATGCTTGAATTTCCTACGGTTTCATAACAGTGATGGGAACAGACTTTTAAAAAAATTATGAAGTTCAGAAATTTATTCAGTAACAAAATGCTTGCTTATGTTCTCAATTCAAGGCTAAGTAGAGCGTCTGGCAACTGTAATTACTGGTTTTTAACTATATTAGTCAAATGATGAAAAAGATTTATCTAACCAATGACTCAGAAACTTACCCAGATGTCTATTTGAGGTCCTAAGTATTTCTTTCCTTCATAAACTTCTGGAGCAGCATAAGGAGGACTACCACACCAAGTGGCTAACTGCTCATTGGGTTCAAAAAAGTTGCCAAAGCCAAAATCTAAGAAACAACCAAAGTTTGCTTAAGCAACAGATCCTATTGTAACTCTTTTTTAAAAGTATATAACTGTGTGTACTGGGTATTTAAGGTATATCCACAAAATTTTAACTGTGTAAAAGAGAACTAAAAAAATATCTCACCAGCTATCTTAATATTCATATTGGCATCTAACAACAAATTCTCTGCTTTCAAATCTCTATGGACTATTCTATGATTGTGACAATATTCAACAGCTGATAAAATCTGCCAGAACTTTTTTCTGGCTTCTGGCTCAGACATTCTACCATGCTGGGCAATGTAATCTATTAAACAAAAGAGCATTGAAATTACATTAACGCATGATATCTAACTTGATTATCAATTTTTAAATTTCTAAAGTAAATAAATTCCAAGAACAAAAATTATTATTGTCTTCAAAATGAAAGTGGTGTTCTCTTATTCATTGAATGCTTGCTGATATTTCTGCTAATGATGCCTTCAGTCCACTAAAATAGTCATTGCAGTTGAGATCTGACATAAGCATCTCCCCCATGCCCCTTTTATTTTTACAAAGCTTATATCAACTCACTCTGTCTGTCTGGTCAAAGGTTTGTACAGCTTAGTGAACACAAACATGAAATAGAAACAATAGACAACTATACAATCTTCTATGTTCATAGACTCTTTGCTAGTAGTAGTCATCATGTTGGCTTGAGAAGCCTAAGAAAGCTTTAGCCCACAAGTTCAAATTCAGGCTGATTCCTTTTAAAAAAAAAAAACATTTAAAAAGCAGTCACCCAGAAACCCCTATTGGGAAAATTTTTTTTTCTAATCAAACAGATATATTATTATTGTTAGTCTAGATCTATTACATGATGGCTGATAAAAATAATGGATACACTTAATATAGGTGGTTGTTGTTTTTTTTTTTGTATCTTGCTTATTTTTAAACTGTCAATACAAGATCATCTGGTTGACTAAGAGTCTGAAGAGAGAACGATCTTCAAGGTGCTACATAAAAACAAGCTGCACTCATACAACATTCTTTGATTCTCTTCTCTAGTTCTAACAATAATTAAAGGGGAAAGGGGAGGAATAAATTTTAACCGTTTGGACTCTAGGCAGTGTCTAAATTTAATTGTTATTGCCGAATTTGGAAACCTTTTTTCCATTTTCAGAGTTGCAAGGACAGAACTATCTGGAACAAAGCTTCAACTGAATCACTAATGTTGTAGACTAAGAGACAAATGTTCATCAATGCTAAGTAAACTTGGTTTATTAGTTTTTGGGAGTGGATATTTTTCTTCATTGATTCCTATATCTTAGTGTCACATTTATTGGAGAGTACTTTTGACCTATGTTTGTCATAGTCTCCCAAGTGAGTAAAACTGACAGTCAAATTGACTTGGTGCTTATTTCATTGGACATATCTAGTCACTAAAAACAGATGTCATGGTTGGTGTAAGTTCTGTAAAAAAAAAAATTGCTGTCGATTAAACATTTTTAGGACTAGTTGGATATTTCATTCCCTAAAGCTACTTCAAAATCTTTGATACACCTTTCTTAACCCTAAACTCAATCAAACTCTGCTCATTAAACTAGCTAATCCTAACCTGAAAACCTTAATTCACATACACAAATCAAAGTTTCTAAAGCATATGCGTCGAAGCTGTTAATGTAACAATGTTATTTCAACTTGTGGGAAGGGTTGAGCTGTACAGACATCAACTGTCAACTGACAATATCACCAATATCACGTCAAAGCACAGCACTGTGCTGACATCAACTGACAATATCACGTCAAAGCACAGCAGGATAACTATTTCTTACTGCAGGTGGTTCGTTTGATCCCAATACATAAGTGTGACGGCGCTTGATGGCTGTGGGAATATTTTAAGCAAGGATATGCTGTAACTGAAATCATTCTACTATTGCTGAAGTGTAAATACTGAAAACATCTTTTGAAAAATTGACGTTTTTATATGGCTTATGCATTGAATTTCAGCACAAGTCTAATCTCTTTATTTAGGATCTATCTTGTATTGATTGTGAAGTCAGTTGTGTTCTTAATCAGATGAGCATTACAATTACTACTAATGATACATTAAATGGTTTCATGAGGAATGGCGCAGCTTATACGCGGATATTTGTAAATGTTGTATAACCGCTTCTAGCTTACATCCCCGTACAGTTCATTGGTATTTTTGAATTCTTCAATCCAACAGCTGGCATTAAAATGTTCCCTTCAATCACACTTTTTTTTTAACCTTTGAATTATAAAAAAAAGTATCCCCCACACACACACACACCTTTTTTTTATATCAACACACTCTGTCTGTCTGGTAAAAAGTTTCTACACATTATTTCTCCCATGCCCAATCTCGAATCAAGCTGAAATTTTGCTCAACTATTTCTTTTACCTGACAAAACAAGAAAAAAGAAAAACATTAACATTAGTTAATTAACTATTGATAGTAAATTATATTTTTTTATTATCTCGAACAATGAAACAAAATTGTATTTGACTGATGAGGTGGTATAAGTTGAATTAGTCCCCTTTATACTTTGTTGAGAGAAAAGTTTGAAACTAACAATACATAACTATAAAAAAAAACTTCAATTTTCATAAGCACTTCCGCGGCACAGTGATTAATGTATTTGTTTGAAGAGGCTTTTGCCTTTGAGTTAGAATTCAGGTCGTTCATCTTTTTTTTTATATATAAATGCTTTTCAAAAGCAATCACCCAGATACCCCCCCCCCTTCCAACTGGTCCATGCTAAAAGCAGAATTTAAGTCATTGGTTAATATGCATGACTAAATGCATGACGCGTAGGACGTAATCATCTTCTTTTTTGAAGTAACGTCTGTATTATATAAGATAAGATAAGAAGATGAAATTGCGCTAAAATATTTCTAATCTCTCTGTGGCATTTTACATCTTCAGAGATAATCTTTCCCTTTGCAACTTCTTGTGTGACTAAAGAGGCCAATCCTTGATACACAGCTGTGGTCACAGGTTGGGCATGTGTTATGACCAGCCGTTGCATTTTCACCCTTTTTTCTACTAGTGTTGTGTATGGCATCTGCAATCCAGGACCCTTCCTTTATGCTCTCTCTCCTTGTGGATCTATTCAGTGCCACTTTTCCCGAGCTACTAGTGTCCATTTTGAAGAGCAATTGCATACACCCGTACACCGTAAAGTGGACGACAAGATTTATTATCACTAGTCTAGTTCTATTACACATTTAATAGAACTGATTCAAACTACTGATACAAACGCATAATATAAGATTTTTTTTAAAGTTTTTTAAATTTTTTGTTTCTTGTTTTGTCTCTTCTTGTCCTTCAACGAAATGCCTGCAACCCGCTAATTAGACTACACAAACACACTTCTTTGGCCCTACAGTTGTAGTTCTAATAAAAATGCATTTTCAGCAGGCCCGCATTGAATTTTGTATCTTCCAATGAGATCACCCCTCTCCCACTCCAAACCACACGCTTTTTGGTCATTGCATTGTTCAGTAGAACCCACACTTAAAATATGCCTACATATAAACTGTAACAATTCTTTGACCTTTAATTTTGGATTTAGAACAGATTAAGCTCTATATCTACATTTCATAATGTATTTTACCACACACACAATTAACTGCAGCCGTTTCGATAGTGAATTCTAGCATCACTTATCTCCACCTTAATTCAAGTCCATTCCCCTTTAAAAAAAAATAGTCCTACATATAATCTCCAACTATTCTTCTCAATTCTGCATGCTTGTGAATCTTGGACGCTAACCGCAGAACTAAAGTGGAAAATCCTAGCAATGGAATGAGATGCTATAGGTGGATCCTAGCTCTCACCTACAAAAACCGCATCACAAACGAGGAATTTAGAAACAGAATCACATTAGCAATTGGGCAATGACCTGCTGACCCCTGTCGAAAAAAGTAAACAAAAACTTTATGGTCATATAACAAAGTCCTCTGGCCTCGAAAATACATTCCTTCTGGGGTACCAGGAAGACAAGACAAAGAAAGCGAGGGGAAGACAACATAAAATAATGAACTAATTTGATAGTTTCAGTCTAGCGTGGTTTGCACGAGATAGTGAGATTGTGGTCGATGAGTCCACGTGATTGTGTGTAAGGGTAGATGAGATGTGTCAAT
Organism: Biomphalaria sudanica; assembly: GCA_036873155.1. NCBI lineage: Eukaryota > Metazoa > Mollusca > Gastropoda > Planorbidae > Biomphalaria > Biomphalaria sudanica. The sequence continues at coordinate 5,232,964 of JAZGLO010006670.1, forward strand.
TTTTAGTTCGTAGAGGACTAGACTCAGAGAGTAAGTAACTGGAGACTACAGTTGAGTTAGTCGAGAGTTATATAGTAGGAAAGTTTTTTTTTCTTATGGTAGATATATACTAGATTGAGTTCACACTGACGCTGTATTTAGAGTTATTTGATGATCTGCATCAGTGGTCTTCAACCTTTTTTGGCCTACAGTCCCCTTTTCGTATTTTTTCTTTAAAAAATCCACCAGCGCCCCTCCTCTAAGAAAAACATGTATAAAGTAGCGTGAGAAGGCAAATTTGAACAAAATGTCATTTATTTATTTTATTATTATTATTTATGCTGTCAATAACACTTATCCCACATGGAAGACGACCGCATGCCAAAGGCGATCTTTGTATAGCCGTCCTCCTCTAAGCTCGCCATAGGTGCCCCCCGTAAACACTATAAATATCCACTCAGGCGCCATTTCGCCCTCATTGGCATAGAGGAAAGTACCTGGCAGCATTAACAAGAAAAAAGTCTTTTTGTGTAACAGATGTGTTTTGAAAATTTTTTATTTAGTATAAATCAATTTTCAAACATTATCATAAGACTTAAGTCTATGCATTTTTCTAAGAGGCCACTAAAACATATCTTATTTTGCCGTTTTGTTTTACATTGTTTGAATATTAGATTTTTATAATTGTTCATGAATATTCTTACTTTATTTTTGGATATGTCTATATGTTGTGAAGCCGACATGGTTTCATAACCTCATCTGAAAATGCCGTATTCAAATTAGAACTTTGGAATACTTTTTATCTGGTGGCAATTCACTAAAACTCTTTACTATATATATCTCATTAGGTACCAGCCAGTTTTCATAACAACACTGTCAATGTTTTTTGTTTAAAAAAAGGTTAAATTATTCTATTTGAAAGTTAGCTTTAACGTTTTTTAACATTTACATATCAATATATTAAAATATGTAGATAAAATAATCTAAAACGCGTATTACCTAGTTTGTTTATCAAATCATAAACGTTAACGCGCTTAAGATCTAAGGGCAAGACATGCCCTCTGATTACAGCAATAGAGTAGGAATTTAAAAATAGAAAATGGGATTCCCGAACTCAAATTCTAACATTGTTTCTGTTCTTAAATTAGAAGCAAGCTAACTATAATTTAGTTTGCCAGCTTTAGTTTTGAAGAATTTTAAAATTTGTTTTGTTTCAGTGCACCTTAGTTTCTTCTTTCTCCTTTTTAGCCAGCGCCCCCTATTGTGCCCAGCGCCTCACTACCGCCCCTTTGATTCCCAGCGCTCCAAATTTCATGAAAACGTCCCCCATGAGGCGCTAGTGCCCCCCGTTGAAGACCACTGATCTACATAGTACTACTAGTGTAAATAAGTTATAGTTTTGATAAAGTTATTTATTACTACACATATGTGTTGAGTCTCTTTGGAGAGGATGTTAGTGCTCCATTAGCAAGTTATGATTTCCTGTGTCAAAAGATTGAACTGGGACTTGGAGTCGCTTCCCAGTGACAACTACCATCACAAACAGCCTGGGCAGCCCCCATATATAGGTGGATTGTGGAACATGCACATTTTTCCTAATTTTAGGAGAAAAAAAATCATATTGCTCGTATTAAGTTTTATTCGAGAATTTTTGTCCTTGAAATGCGAACCTATCAAAACTGTTTCTTAGCAAGCAACTAAGAGGTAAGAAGAATGGGTGTGAACAATTTATGCAAATCTGTTCGGCGGTTAAACAAAATTTCAGAATAAATCAGTGAATTAGTGGTATTTGAATTTCGCATGGAAAGACATCAACAACAGGATAGCCATGGCACGAAAAGAGTGTGGGACAATACGTCTTAGTATACGGACCTGTGTGATGAGCATTCTTCTATACGATAGTCAAATATGGTCCACCTTGTCAGAAAAAAAAAAGCTGAATATCTTCCACCTCCAAGGCAGATTCTTTAAATAAGGTTGCAAGATGAAATAACTAATGAGGAAGTGCTGCAAAGAGTGCTCAATAGATCCACATGGAGAGCAAGAGCATAATGAAAGGCTCACTTGTCACAACTTTACGCTAACACATACATTCCTTGCCAGCAAATTCTAGTGACTATTAAGTTAATAGAATAAAATATATATTTAAGAGCAAGATAGAATATGGATAGATGCACGGATCGATATTTATATATTATTACAGATTGTGTACTTACCAAATATTTCCCCATTAGGAGCATACTCAGAGACCAAATACAACATATTCTTAGTTTCCATTACCTGGAAAGAAACAAATAATATAAAAGAAGTTTTTTTTTAAAAATCAATTTCTCCTTTATGAAGCTGATGACTTTTTGTAAGAGCAATCACTTCATCCATAACATCTAATATATGATAAATAAATTTTATAAAAGGGAAAAAATACCCCGAATTAATTCTAGCAGTCTAGCTAATGAATTTTACTTTAAACGACGAGCAAAATGTTTATGTACGTCTTTTTATTCATTGAACACTCAAATGAATATAAAGAAACATTTAAGTCGATTGCGGAAATTACCGCAAAAAAAAAAAAAAAAAAAAAAAAAAAGAGATTTCATTAAGTGTTGTACGGATTCTCATGAAATTTCGTCCACGGGTTCCTGTTACCTCCTAGACCAAGGGTTCTCAACCTGTGGATCGCGACCCTCTTGGGGGTTGAATGGCGATTTGTCAGGGGTCGCCTAAGACCATCGAAAATATGGATTGTTTTTGTCTATTCTTCTATTGCTGTATGTGTGTGTGGAGGGGGTCGTGTCAGAGTGGGGGGTTGTAAAAAGGGGTCGCCGGGCTTAAAAGGTTGAGAACCGCTGTCCTAGACGCTCACTTAGAACTGGTTTTGACAGATTCGCAACCTGAACACCGAGATTGGCAGGAAAAAAAACAACAACCTAATCCTAATAGCATAAAAAAAGATAGTTTTTAGCGTTCCCCTAGACCTTGAGAGTGAGGATGAAAATAGCTGTATTTCCAATTTTTCTTATTAATGAAATATAAATGTATACGAACAACATTTTTTAAAAAAAAGACAAAAAAAAAGAAACGAACAAGCTTTAATAAACATTTGAATTTTAAACATTGTGGAAATATTAATGCAAAACAAAACCGGAAAATCGTTATAACTGTCTTTCAGTTTTTTGTTATTTATTGTTTATTAAGGAGGCCATTGACATTGCCTCATTCAAAATGGAGGTGACCTCTTTGCTGTTGCAACAGAGCAACACAGACGTTCTCAGCAATAAAATTCTTGCTAGAAAATTTTGCTCGATAGCCATGCACTTCTTGTCACTGGTACAGTCTCAGGCCATCTGCACCCTGGATGATGGAAGACATAAAGACCCCCAAAATTATTCGCTGACGTGCCGAACATGCAATTCAAAAGACAGGTCTGACAATACATCGACAAATCTACATCAAAGAAAGAAAATAGGTGAACCCCATGATTAGAGACCTAAAAGCTAGTCATATTCGACAAAAAATCAAAATTTCTGATTCTTCAAAAAAGCTATTTAGGATCACCGCTGAACTGTTAGGGGGCGCAAATAACGAACATTTGCCTTCATCTATCCCAGTATCTGAACTCCCTGATTCCTTCAATGGATTCTTCATTGGCAAGATTGAGCAGATCAGAAATGACATGCTATCCCTCTCATCACAGCTCTTCAATGTTTCAAAATTCTCCTTTTTGGTGAGTTTCAGCGGAAGATTATGTCAAAAGTACTATTTTAAAATTGTCAAATAAATCATGTGACCTTGATTCCATTCCAGCTTCCTTGCTCCTTGAATGTTTAGATGAGCTTGTACCTACAATTATTAACATTGTGAACTCTACACTGACTTCAGGCATTGTACCACAGCAATTTAAGCATGCACTTGTCAGGCCCATATTAAAGAAATCCAGTCTTGACCTGGAATGTCTAAAAAAAACAACTATCGCCCGATATCAAATCTTCCGCTGTAAAAGGTTTTGGAGCGCATCGTGTTAGCTAGCGCATATTCATTCTCATCTTGAACAGTACCATCTCTTGGAAGAATTTCAATCTGCATATAGGAAGTGCCGTAGCACAGAGACAGCAGTGATCAAGGTACTAAATGACTTACTTCATAATTCCAACATAAGCCACATATCAATACTTTCTATGCTGGACTTGTCCATGAAATGGACATGAAACCATGAAATTAAGATGGCCAGATTCTCTGCCACTTTTGGTTTAGCAGGAATCGTCCTAAAGTGGCTTGGATCCTACCTGAACGCACCCAAAGTGTCGTTGTCAACAGGAAAGAATCAGCAAGCTTACTATTGAAGTACGGACTACCCCAGGCCCAGTACTGTTTACCATGTATACATACCCACTCAGCGGTGTCATATGGCCAACCTTGGCCGGCATCCTATGCCACTTCTTTGCCGATGACTCAGTTATACGATACCTCAGTACCCTCAGAGGTTTCGCATCTGGCAGAGAAAATCAGTGGTACCGTTGCAAGGGTGAGCGATTGGATAGTTGAAATTAAGCTCAAGATGAACAAAGACAAGACAGTAATAATTAAGATTGGCACTCGGAACAACATGTTAAAAGCCGAGAGCACAGATTCTCTTTTTATCACGAACTGCCATGTTCCTTATGTCCATGTAGTGCGGAACCTTGCAGTTTTCGACTCAACACTATCTTTCAACCCATGCATAAGTCAGCTCTGCAAGTGATTTGTGATTTTGGGCACATCGGCACAATTTAGGCCATGTCGTGCCTGCAGTCCCTCAAGGGCCACTCTCCCTCCACACAACAAAGGCAAAATTCCATACAGTCAAATCATTAAAATCAAGGTCTATTCACAGTTAAAATAGTAGAGGTAGTAAAAATTTAATAATTTGGTAAAAACCTAATGTAAATAGTACATGTCTACAGAATTCATAAATCAGATCTTCGTAGACAACCCCACTTCCCGGATAAAGCCCAGTACCTTCCCAGGGTCGACATTATTGAATAATGTTTTTAAATTAGTGGCTCTAAAATATTTTTCCGTGACATCCTGGTATCTGGGGCAGTCGATGAGGATATGTTCCACGGTGAGGCGAGTCACAATACTCACAAAGTGGGGGCTCTTCTTTCTTCAGCACAAAAGAGTGCGTGATGTAGGTGTGGCCAATCCTAAGTCTGGACATGGTCGTGCTACCACGCCTTGTCAGACCCTTAGATGTGGACCGCCACCTGACATCCGCCACAATCTGCCTGAGTTTATTGTGAGTCTCAGCCTCCCATCGGTCCTGCCACTCTTGGTAGGTGGCAGAGGCAATACTTTGTCTCAGGTCCGAGCAGGGAATTTGGGTTCCTGACACCGCATAATTTAGGGCTCTCTTTGCTTCTCTGTCTGCGGCTTCGTTTCCCTCAATGCCCACATGGGAGGGGACCCAGATGAAGGTGACATCCCTATGGTCGGCTGTCATTTGGTCCAACAGCTTCAGGCTCTTATGTACCAATGGAATGTCAGTCTTCATTCGCCCCAAAGTTTGCAATGCAGATTTGGAGTCGGAGCAGATTATACATTTTCTCCATTCTGATGCTTTGACGGCCATAAGTGCAAGCGATATTGCATGCAATTCGTCCGTATAGATGGAGCATCCATCGTGGAGTCTACGGGAGATTGTTTTGTTCCGAAAGGAGCAGGCACACGCGACATTTCCATCCATCTTAGATCCGTCTGTGTAGATGGTGCCACAATCTCCGTAGCTCTCCTGCAGTTCCCTTAAGTGGACTTGTAGTATGCTTGGGTCTGTATCTTCTTTTTTGAAATTAAGGAGGGATAAATTTAAGTTGGTTTATTCATTAGCCAAGGAAATAAAATGCGCTAGGAAAACCAGGACATTTGTTTAAATTGGAATAGGTTTTCTCAAATACATCCGTCTAATTTGTTAGAAGACAAATGAGTTGAAGACAACATAAACCCCTACATTGAGATGTATAATTGAAACTTTTTTTCTGTTGTAAGTTATTTACAGTGGTGCAAATGTTTAAAAAAAAAGATATTCGAATAATAAAACTTTGCATATATACAGTTTACATATATATTTTAATTTTTTTTTAACAATAATAAATACGAATGCTTCAACCCCCCCCCCCAAAAAAAAATCATTCACATTAACAAGTTCAAAGAAAAATTTATCTTAAACAAGGAAATATGTTTTTAAATACTGTTTAAATAAAAGCATATATTAAGTGTACTTGTATGAATTAGTTTGGATAAGTCATGAAATTAAATTTGTAATAGATCTAGACTAACAATAAAAAACATTTATAAACAAATATTTAAAAAAAAGGTGAACAACCTGAAGTCCAATTCATGGCTCAAGACCTCTCAGGCTTTTCAAGCCAACACGGTAACCACTCTGCTAGTGGTGAGCTTATGAACTTGGAAGATTGTATAGTTATCTTTGTTTCTATAGTCTCGTCTTATTTTCCAGATTTTTGTTCACTAAGACTCAGACGACGACCTATAAAGGAGACTAACTAAGCTTATACTACCACTTCAGTTATTTACAAAATTCTTTTCCTTATTCGAGATAGCAAACAAAACAAAATTACCAATAGTTAATGAACTAATTGTTTTTTAAATTGATTCTTGTGTTGTCAGGTAAAAGAAATGATTGTGCGAAATTTCAGCTTGATCAGAGAATGGGAAATAGGAGAACCATGTTCCAAATGAGTAAGAAAGAGAGTTTATTGAAAAGAATGTTAATGTAAAAAGAAAACTAGTGATCAGTTTTGAACTTTGTTAAACAACGAGACATGATTTTAAAATAATATCGCAACAGCAATTGATGATGTACAATTCTTAAATGAGTTTTAAAAAAAAACACCTCTTTAGAAACTCCAAACCAAAGTGTAGACGCCATAATTGTTCAAGCTTTGCATTCAGAAATGTAAGTACGGAAATAACGCCCCTACACTGTTGCTGCGAAGAAGGCACAATATTGAGTTTTCTAAAACTGAATGTCATGTATTCAGTTAGTGATTCAACTCACCTGATAGAGTTTGATGATATGATTATGACTGATGAGTTTCATGATCTGGACTTCCCTGTAAACTTTTTTTAAGTTGGCTTCATCTAGTTGGGTCTTGTCAATTATTTTTATAGCCACCTGGGAAAAAGAAATCCATCTTATTATACAAACAGCCACAAATGTAGTCCTACTGAACTCAATTGGTACGTTTCAACACATACAGGTTAACAATATCCCACAAAAACAAACAATTTAAAATCAAAAACTACGTAATGATATCCGATGGACTAAACGTATCAAGAATGCACATGTATTATACAGAGATTTGTATCTAGAATACACATGTATTCACAGAAATGCCAGTTCGGAAATGAAATTATCATCTCGATAACTTTTATAAGATTTTTTAAAAAAAAAAGTATGATTATATGGCACATCGGAACACTTAAGCCATGACGTACCTTTAATCTTTCAGGATTCTCTTTCTCCTCAGTATTAAAACGTTTACTGATGGCACCCCCCAAAGAAAAAAAAATCACTCGCGCTCTCTATAATCAGCAGGTGACCGTAATGGGCGCTGTAGGCTCCCACAGTAGGATCCGGGAGGATTTTAAGAATGTAATGAAAAAGAAAAGAAACTTAAGACATAATTATAACATACTTGAAAAAAACAAAGAAAAAGAAAATTTAAAGCTTCATTGTATACTAGAAAAAGTTCTTATTGTGGAACTACTGTGGACAAACAAGATTTCGATTGGAGGTGCAGCAGGCTCTCTCTACATCCAACAATGGGGTCTGAGGGAGCGTTTTAGGCTCCCCTAGCGGGGTCCGGAGCCACGGCGCCAAGCGTTTCAAGCAACCCGAGCTTCTGAAATTCTTTATCCTGGTGTCTGCGATTCTTTTCCTCATAATAAAACCGCATGTTAAAAAAATAAATATTTAAGACAAAAAAAAAAGAGCAATCAGAGCGTAATATTAATCCTGGAAAAAAATTTGAGTTGATACTTTTGCAGACGCCTCTCACGAAAACGATTTAAAGAAAAGATGAAGCTAATTTAAAAATTGTATTTAAATTTTGTTTTACTTCATTAATATTGTAACATGGATTAATTATTACAATAAAAACATTTGTCCCACACAGTTGGGAAACACAAGGAATTTATTTGACGCTAAATTATTAACATCAACATAGAAAAAGTGTAGACTCGTTTTGCAAATTTTCTTAGTGGAATTCCTTACTCTTGTGGTGCATATAAATTATGTATAACCATACATCAGTGGTCTTGAACAATTTTTAGCTTACCACCCCCTTTTCGTATTTTTTTGTTTTAAAAAATCCGCTCAAAGAAAAAAACTAAAATAAGTGTGAGAAGGCAAATTTGAATAAAATGTCATTTATTTATCAATTTTCATGCTGTCAATAACAGATAATTTTATAACAATTATAAAAAAATTATTTAAAATAACTTATGGTGATTACAAACTAAAAACTCAAAATCGCCCCGGAAGTGGTTCACCCAGGCAGGTAAAAAGGCAGGTCTAAAATATTATGATGTCGGATTTTCAATATCTTTTCTAGTTTACGAGATCTAAACGGGGCGGACGGACGGACAGACCACACAAAACTAATTGCGTCTATTTCCCTTTCGGGGGCCGCTAAGAATCAGTCACAAAATCCAGCCATCCACCACAATTTCATTTCGGTGGGGGGTGGGTAAACCCCCAAAACCCTTTCCTGGCTACGCCCGTGAAAAAAAATCTAGTTGAAGGTTTCAAAACAACTTATGAGGGACGCGTGGATGAAATAAAGTTTCGACAAACGGGTTGATTCCCGGTAAAGATGCAACTTAAAGATGTTCTCATCACAGAAACATCTAACATGTAAGTTTTAAAACTAGCATAGTGGCATTATCCAATTGATTTTTGTGAGTGTGTGTTAATAACTAAAAATGGTTCTATGACTAACGGACATTACCGTGAATTAGCTCTAGTTTTCATCCCAGTCTTTTAATCAGTTAACAGATTGCGTGAATATGTTGAACTTTGTCAATAAATAGAAGTAAAAATGAAGTATTATGCAGTCAACCAAGATGGTAGAAAACTTAGGCTTTTCTGACCTTTTCATAAACAAGCTATTGCCGGAAAAAAAAGTTGTCAGTGTCAACTGTGACGTTTTTGTGACGTCTGTAGTAAACAATGAAAATGATTGAATCCAGGATTCACTTGCCAGGGAAACTCCGCATTATGCAAGCAATGCTAAATGTAAACGTTCGGCTAATAGCAGCAGTTGAATAGTTCTGTTATTAGATAAATGGTAGGTGCTGCTAGAAGGAAAAACTGAGAAGAATGCTCATACATAATCATAATAATTACAAAATATCATATGGCCATTTCTAACGACTAATTCATAATGGTAAAACAATGACTTTTGTTTAATTTTTGACATTCAAAATAAATCATAGAGCCGAATGTATAACAAACTAGTCGACCCACGGCGTAGCATATGCCGCTATTTAGTGACGGTGAACACTTCCTGAAAGACACAGTTGTCCAAATGGGGTGGATTTGGGCAAGCGACTGTGAGTGAATGAAAAGAAGAACTCTGGAGAGAGCAACATACAATAGTCCATGACTGTAAGCAGGTTTTGGAAGATAAAGGCATATCTTTTTGAACGTTTGGCCTGTGCTTTATTAATTGTCATGGCAAAAGCTAATCTAACAGGGAATTGTCTGCGCGTAATGTAAAAGGCAAATCTGAATCTGATGGAGTCAGTGGAATAAGGACAGTTTGTGAGGTAGTAGCTGCGATAGTTTTACACTCCAGTATGTTGCGGTGAATGTAACCGCTAAATAGCAGGGATATGGAGAGACGTTGACCCGGATTGTAAACTCGAGGAGGGTCATGCGGATAGTGATGTGATAGTAGTGGGAAGTGATTTGTGATTTTGGGCACATCGGCACAATTTAGGCCATGTCGTGCCTGCAGTCCCTCAAGGGCCACTCTCCCTCCACACAACAAAGGCCAAATTCCATACAGTCAGATCATTAAAATCAAGGTCTATTCACAGTTAAAATAGTAGAGGTAGTAAAAATTTAATAATTTGGTAAAAATCTAATGTAAATAGTACATGTCTACAGAATTCATAAATCAGATCTTCGTAGACAACCCCACTTCCCGGATAAAGCCCAGTACCTTCCCAGGGTCGACATTATTGAATAGTGTTTTTCAATTAGTGGCTCTAAAATATTTCTCCCTGACATCCTGGTATTTGAGACATCGCCACAATTTCAGCCTCGCCACTATAAACGCCGGAAGTATGTAGGCAGCGTGTTGTCGAGTAGAGCGTATGACTATACTTCCGTGAGTAAGAACAACGGACAGGGCGTCGCCATAGTTATCCCAATGTTCGCAAATAAAGCTTACAGCCATCTTGCGAAGTTCGAGAGCAACAGTTTTGTCGATGACATTTTTCATGAAATATGCGACCCATAGAAATAAACACAAAATCAAAACAAATGAGCAGAAAAATCATGCGACTATTTTAATGACACCAGATATTGACGTGTGTAAAAAAAATACACACATAAATGTAGTCAAATATATTTCTTCTTAGCCGTGCTCTCTGTCGAGGCGAAAGCTACGTAGCTTAACTCTAGTCCGATTTTAGTTTATGTAGAGACGCACCATAATGGACGGATTTTGAACACGACTAGTGACGTTAAGACTTAATTGGGTTAGAGGTTACTTAGAGACAGAAAATTAGTTGGTGATAGGATTTCATAAGGGTAGGACGTATTTATCGACAGAGACTTCAAATGTGGCCTTTTGTGGATTAAACCTTTATTTAAACTATTCCAACGGTGTTTTGACTCGTCTCTTAACTTGTTCAAACGGATGTGTTTGTTTGCTTGGGAGTTAATCGCATTGAAATACACCCGCACAAGAAACTAAGGCACAAGAAAACCAGACATCTGCAGAGTAATCTGTCGTAATCAGACAGGCAACAATTAACTAAAAGACAGATAGGCAACATCACAATAGATAGCTAGATGTTGTACAATTATAAGACAATGACATTGAAAGATGAAAATACAGCTTATAGAAACGGGCATTAGTGTTCTGATGAGATACAATTTGTATTGTGCACTGATCAGGTACAACAACACATGTATACACAATCAAGAACTATTTTCATTTTAATAATGTAACAATCGGAGCAGGACAATTTTGGTGTTATATTTGATGATTTTTTTAGATTATAATTCTCACTTATTGATTTCAAATTCAATTATTTTACAAACACGCTCTGAAAGATTTGCACAGACATGGTATAATTAATAATTTTATTTCTTTATGACGTTTCTCAATTTCAAATTTTGAAAGAGAGATTAAGACTAGGCCCTATATTTCACGTTGAAATGACTTGACGCGAGATCAACTAAATACAGCGAGCAAATCAAGAAGAAGGCGAAGTAAAACGGCTGAGTCGTCAGGAATCCCATAATTCTTAAGCTAATGACGTTGGAAATGACGTCATACAACCACTGTCAATGCTAGTTGACATTTACAAAACATTTATTCCGTTAGAAAGCTGTAACGATTCCTCCCCTGCCCCCGTCACACCCACACGAACACCTAGCTTAAGTTGAGTGCGTGCCATTGTCTCCCTAGAAACCAAAAGATTGTGGACTAGGGAGATGAATGACGGCATGATAGAACGAGGAACTCAACAATGTAGAGTTTACTTGACAAACGATTTTGATCGAAATCATTTCTCCACATCGATTGGGAGAATACAAAATAACTCTTGCCAGACATTGCGCTGCTCAATGTGAGCTTTATGAAGTTCTGCAGCGACCAGTTTGGAAAAATCAATAATGAACCACCTTTCAATTAAATTATTAATCTTCATCGAATATGTTTAATACATCAAAAAGTTCTAGAACCTGTTGTTGTTTTCTTTTTTCTAATTTCATTCCACGTGTGTATATCCAGGCCGTTTGGTAAGAATAGGTCGGAGGAATGACAAGTTTGGTTTACAAAAAATATGTACAGCTTGAAATATAAAATATACGTTTTAAAAAACAAAGCTTATATTAAGCGTAGTTGTATTAATTAGTTTGGATCAGTCGCATTATTAAATCTAAGCGATTAGATTATTTTTTATCGCAATTTCTTGTTTTTAGCTTTCTCAATAAACATATGATCCCACTAGTTGCCTGGACCAGTTGGGAAAAGGGTGAATATTACAATGATCGCTTTTTAAATGTATTTATTTATATGAAAAAACAAGGGCTCTAGCTACCCCAAGATAACACACTAATCACTGTACTAGCGATGTGCTTATAAAAATAAAAGGCTTTATAGTTATCAAATGTTAGCTTCAAACTTTAAAGAGAAGTATGAATGGAACTAATTCAACTTATACCACCACAGTGTTTGAAGGTTAGTTATATTCAATAATTTAATCAATATAGACTGTATTTTGTATTGTCATGTGTCAACGTAAAAAAACTATCTGTGCAAAGTGTAGTTCTTAAAATTAGATCTAGATCCTTTCGATCTCGTCTCATGTAAACATGGCCTATAATCAATGAAATACTTTATTACTATACTTTCATAGAGTTGGGCAACTTTTTTTTTTGAGGGTCTTAAGTTTGTTTTAGGGCTACTATACATACGTACGGTTCCAGTTAGTACCCAAAGGAACATTTATGCCAAGTTTTATCAAGATTGGTCAAACGTTTTTGAGATTTCTATGCGGGACATACATACACCTTACATTCTGATTAATATACATATATATAGAAGGCTGTCTTCGAGTCCTAAGATAAATAAGGAATGCAATATCTCCCGTGGCTACGCAGCCCCAGCTGTCACCTACATATTTTGCCACATCCAGGGCAAGCATAACTATTGTCCGCCGAATGTCGATTAAGATTTTCTTTTCGTCGTCTGCGTCGGTCCTCGGCAGCGGATTTTCTTTTGGTCTCAAATGTGCATTTCGCGGCCTATCTCAATTAGATTCTAGCAGTGTTCAAATATTTCCATCTAATAACCTGGTATCTGAGGCAATCAAGGAGGATATGCTCTACATTGAGGTTATAGCTACAATTATTCCGCAGTGCGTGTGTGTGATGTAGGTGTTGCCAATCAAGGCCGGCCTTATGCACAGGCAAACTAGGCAGCCGTCTTGGGCCACCGATTGGTAGAAGCCTCCCATAGGACTCTAAACAGAGAAGGAAACTTGTCCTCAGTGTTATTGTTGGAGTATATTAGGTTTTTAATAACTTGCGTCATTTTAGTTTTTTTCGATGATTTTTTTTTAATATTTGGGGCCACCAAGTTCACTTCGCCTAGGGTCTCTTATTATCTAAGGACCCCCCTGGTCGTGATTCCACGTCGTGTATGACCTTGATATGTGGACCGCGGCCTCATATCTGCCACAATTTGTTTCAATTTATTGTGGGTCTCAGTTTCCAGCATGTCACTCTCGATGGGTGTCGAAAGTTATGAGCTGTCTCAGGTCCGAGAATATGTGTATTGTAAATTTAGGGCAAGCCAAGCCCTCAAAGGAAAGAAATGAAATAATTACTCATTAGTTTAATAACTAACAGCAGTGGAGTTTCTGTCAGTTCTAAAGGAGGTCGATCGGTGGAAACGACAGACAACAAGGAGCATATTCATCAGGAAGCCACCCGCACAGTTTTCTTCGGGCATCGCTTTCTCCTTCTCCAGTTGGCCAATATCACACTTTCTTCATTAGAAAGGATTTTTCAAAGCCTTGTAACATGATAATATTTTATAACAAAATCAACGAAATGCAAATGTTAAAAAAAAAGCCAGTACAGGTAAATTTTACAATGGTACTGAATCCCTTCTACACTAGATAAGTTTACTAGGTGAGGGAAAGACAATCGATGTATTAAAGTGCGCTGAGTTTTAACAACTTTGAGATGAAGCGCAAATTCTCACACTTTGACGGTAGACTTCCAAGACGTAAGAAGCAAACGTCAATGATAATATGATCGCCATTTGTTGCAAGCTAACCATCTGCGGAATGTGAACTATGGACTGCAAGATAATTATAACACATGGAACATGCCGTCTTAAAATATGCAGTAAATAGTGTGTACTCTTCAGTAAGTCATGTGTGGTAGTTTTTAAACAACAATGCGGCCCAAGTTGAGAAAGAAATTTAAAAAAAAAAAGGGGGGGGGGACTAGAATACTCTATCCAGCATCATTGAATTTGGTTGAATGGCCCACGATGAATAAACAAACGCCACGCCATGCAGCAGTTTTGGAAATAGTATGAAGTGATGTTTTCGTGGTACAACGCAAGCATATATTGAGAATTAGGTAAGTTATGAAACAGTGTTACAGAAAAGGCAAAGTATTATTAGGGGTCACTTAAGCCAAGCGTAAGGATCATAGCCTATTGGAAAATAAAACCATAATAGATGCGCGTATATCAAAATCCTTACTTAGTGCGATAAAAAATGATATGGCTATTTTACGTTTTCAAACAAATATTGCAATCAAATCACACTTCAGTAGCAGTCCTTTCGCCCACGTTACTTGATTTTACTTGATTCGACCTGTCGTTTTTAGTAGGATGAATTATGAGCTTTAGATGTCTGGAAAATGCCTTTCTGCCGTAAAGAATGCAAGAAAGCGCTTTGCGGGCTAGGGTTTAATGGGCGTTATGGTTAGGGTTTGGAAACCCCCCTCCACTCAAAACTGAAGAAAATCAAGTAAAAGGGTAGGAAATCAAGCAGACTGGGCGGTAAATAACTTAACTTTCGAACCGAGGGGTGTCGAGTTCAAACTCACGTGAAGACAGGACATTTTGAAGGCTCCAACCAGAACACTCTCATTGGCCGTGAATGGCAAGGTTTTAGAGAAATCTAGAAACTGGTTCTTAGCTGAATGTCATGGATATAAGCAATAGCGTGTCTCAATCCGTACCAGAAAGGGTAACCGATTCTTAATCACTGGATTTTGGAAGATCACATTAGAACAACTGTACTTAGCCTATGACTACCATAAAACAGATTAACCCACCATCACCGTATTGTCTTTTTGGCTTGTCTACGGATTTCTCAATCGCAGACATAATCTTTCTAAACAACCAACATCTCAACCTACGGAAATATACAAGTTAAAGTGTGGGCCGTTTTATTGGAAGTGAAAATAAATCAAAGGAGGAAGGTTCCGTCCAGAATACTATGTGGAAGAACGTTACCATGCGCAGGATGCAATTAGTAAAAAAAAAAGGGGGGGGGCGGACAGTTCTATTGGAAGTAAAAAAAAATTAAGGGGAGGGCTGGGGCACCGACTAAAAAAAACAAACAATATATACCCTAGGAATAAATCAAGATTATGATTATCGGGCAGTCAGATATCGTATGAAGGACATTTTTTGTGTGCTGGAAGTGTGAAATTAGAACTCACGGGTCAAAAGTATGTGTGTGAACAAGGGCGTTATAATGCGGGCTGTTCAATTTCATTGTAGAAGATACCAAGGGCAGTATGTAAAGGAGAAGGGTTTCGACCTAAAATAATAATTAAAAAACTGTCAGTATCTCTTTGAGATGTGAAAATAAGATGTTTTCAGAAGCTTCGATAAATTTCCCCACAGTATTTAAGAAAGTCACACACTTTTCCCATGATAGTACTAAAAGTACTTAAGAAAGTGAAAAGTAAAGTTCTTTTAAAAATTCTACGATATTAGAGAAGCTCATTTCATGCTTCATATTAAGTATTGTTTTTTGTTTTTTTGTGAATCTATAAATCGAAAATTCAGTAGAATCATATGTTTATATATTATGTTTATTTAAATTTGATGATCAAAAGACGATTTCTGTTGTTATAGAGTTTGATTTTTGAGTTTTTGACACATCGGCACAATTTATGCCATGTCGTGGCGTAATCCTTCAAGGATTACTCTCCTTTACAAGAGCTAAATTCCATACAGTTAAATCATTAAAAACAAGGTCTATTCACAGTTAAAATAGTAAAGGTTACAAAACAATGCATAGCAATGCGAATTTGTTCTTGATTAGACATTATTGTACTCTGCGTACTTTGGAAATAAACATGTACATGAAAATAAATAGGATATAGGACATACTATATCACAACATTTCATTCCCCCATAATTATTTCTGCAGATGTGTCCAAAGGAAATGTGTACCAGAATTATAGCTGCGAGAATCGCTGTAATGATGACAAAAAGTTCACCCTACCCCCAGAAAGAGGCAACAAAACAGCAACGTCTAAGTTTAAGTTGATTGCTGACAAGCGAGCGGTGTGAGTAGTATTTATGGAGTAGTTACTCACATTACAGCATTAGCTTGACGTCAGAGACTGGAGTCAATAAATCAATGTCAATCTTCTCACCGCCTAGACTAAGCTGCTGGTTGTCCAAGCAAGTACTTACACAACTGACACACGACATGGCCCCGTAATACTAAACTCTACAAGGTCTGTGTTCTAAGTACAATCAGTTTCAAGAAATTTGTGTTCAGTTGCCCCTAACTTTATAAAACACTAATGTTATGAAAATTATATTCTGTTATATATATATATATATATATATATATATATATATATATATATATATATATATATATATATATATATATATATTCTGTATCGGTTATCGTTCTTATGCTTACATGTGCTTGTAACTCGTCCGTAAGAATGTGTTCACGAAATGTGTGTTGTGTAGTCATTCTGTGTATTAAGTCATACTATACAGACATAGTTTTCGACTCTCTTATCTTTATGTTCATAACAATTTAATACACAGAATCCAAAACTGTGAAGTTGTAAGAATTTCGAAATGGACATCGAGCCCACAGCACCTAGAGCAGCAGAGTATTGGCAGCACTGGTATGAAACTTTTAAAAATTTTATATCAGCAGTATCAGTAGATAATCTTGATACTAAGAAACTACTGATAAACTATATCTCTCCTGCTGTATATCAAATGATACTTGATAAAGAGACATTTGATGAAGCAATCCAGACTCTAAATGGCATCTACATTCAACCAAAGAATAAAGAATGAGGTGTTTGATAGGCACAGCTTAGCTACTTGCAAACAAAGCAAGGTCAAACTATAGAGGCCTACATGCAGAAATTAAGAATTCTATCCAAAGATAGCAACTTCAGAGGGGTGACTGCTGAACAACACAGAGAAGAGGCTATTAGAGATTCGTTTATCAATGGACTAGTGTCCAACAGCATTCGAAAACGTCTTCTTGAAAAGAGTGTTTTGAGTTTAAAAAACGCCTTCGAGGAGGCTCGCTTACTAGAACATGCTTATCAGCACTCATTACAGTATGAATCATCACAGCCGGAAACTAATTGCGCGGCAACTACTCCCACCAATTCTTCGGCCTCACCCTTGCCAAATGTAACGATTCCTGAAAATGCATTAGCTAGCAAGTGTTACTTTTGCGGCAGGGTTAAACATCCCCGCTCTCAATGCCCTGCAAGGGAAGCCACAAGCAATCAGTTCTCCAAAAACGGCCATTTTCAAAGATTGGCAAATCTAGAGCTTCAACAGTTTCGGCTATCGCTACTGTACAGCCTTTGAATCTAAACAAATCTACAATACCTATTTGCATCAACAACGTTCAATTGAAAGCCCTAGTAGACACTGGCAGCTGTGAAAGCTATATTTCGACGCACATCGCTAAGAAGCACAAATGGCAGACATGTTCCTCAGGCAACAGAATCTTTATGGCTTCCACTCATCTATCTCGAATCACTCAAGGACATATCTACGCTAACATACGACTCAAAAATGAACGATAAGGAGTTAAACTTTACTAGACAACTTGTGCTCCGACGTCATTCTTGGACTTGACTTTATAAGTTTACACCAAAATCTGTTTATTCCTTTCCATGGTCAGAAACCATCGTTGTGCCTGAGTACTCTCCAGCCAGCGAGGATAGAGGCTCCTAGCCTATTTAGTAATGTGTCACCAAACTGTACCCCAGTGGCTACAAAGTCTAGCAGATACTCAATTCCAGATAGAAAGTTTATAGAGAAGGAAATTCAATAACTAATAAAGGATGAAATTATTGAACCATCTAAATCTCCCTGGCGTGCACAAGTCCTAGTCACAACAAATGACAGACATAAGAAAAGAATGGTTATAGACTACAGCCAAACCATAAACCGGTTCACTCAACTAGACGCCTACCCTATGCCCAGAATTGGTGAACTAGCAGAAAAGATTTCCCAGTACTCTGTATATAGCACTTTAGACCTGAAAAGTGCATACCATCAGGTTCCTATAAAAGAAGAGGAAAGGCCGTTCACAGCCTTCGAAGCATGTGGGAAACTGTATCAATTCCGTCGGATACCGTTTGGCGTTACGAATGGGGTCCCTGTTTTCAGTCGGACTAGAGTTACCCCACGTGTAACTTTATCGGCGAAAAAAAAAAGGGGGGGGGGGACAAGTAATCTACTCTATGGTCACCCGTAACTAGATAGCAGGGCTGGACTTAACTATTGTGGGGCCCTATGCGAAACAGATTTCGCGGGCCAAGTTTGGGTAGGGATACGTATAATAAGTGAACGTTAAGAGTTTTTTTAACACACAAATTCTTTGCATTTTATTACTTGACGAGCCTTTCGTGTAGTCACACAGAATATCTTTAAAATTCTGTTTCCTACATAAATCACGCTCTATACCAAGAATTACCAAATGTTTCAATCTATCTTCTAGAATTGTTGACCTAAAGTAATTCTTCATTAGTTTGAGGCGCGAGGAGCTTCTTTCACCACAATTACGGTATTGCATAACGTCGTTTTTTTTTATCGCGCGAAGGATTGGCGTTTTCCATATTGTATGACACCCTAAAATGAATTTTTTTTTGTCTATATATTTCAGGAGATTTTTATGAGTTTTCAAAAGATTTTAATAATTTCCGGAGATTTCCAGGACTTTTTTTGTGTGTATATTTTGCAATTTAAGGAGATTTCCAGGAGCTCCTGGTAAATCAGGAGGCGGCGGCAAATCTGTTATAAGTTATAAAATGGTTTAATTTAATAATTTACACATAGAATTAGCGCGGGTCGTATGATAGTGCGGGGCCCACTGCGGTCGCATAGGTTGCAGTGGCCTAAGGCCGGCCCTGAATATAGCGGCGCATGCTACGCCGTTGGTCGACTAGTTATTTATAATTTAAATACTTGCTGTCTACCATTTAGATAACGAAAAGGATTAAATAGATTTTTCAGTGATAGCCATAAGGACTATTGGAAGAAAATGATGGGAATGGAGTAATCAATCTTTAAGTGAATGATAAACTAATTGGGAAAAGTCGCTCGTCTGAAAAATATATACGATATTACTATTTTCGTTTTACAACCTATGATTTACTGATATGTGTTATATCAAATACATAGGCAAGTCTAGTTTTTTAAGTTGATATTGTCTTTTTTCCCCTTCTTATTAAAATAGGCCTACTTCAAGGATGGAGCTACTAGGTCATGGGGGCTCTAGTAACGAAACATAGATGGCGCAACGTCAAGGTTTGGGAAACAAGACACACGCATCACAGATGATATACGATTATAAAATTAATAATAACCTATGTATCTATGTGTGTGTGTATATATACATATGTGTATATATATATACATGTATATATATATATGTTTGTGTATATATATATATATACACACGGTATTGTGTAAAACTGTTCTTCTCACCCCTTTTTACTAACCTTTTTTAACGTGCTGACGATAAGCAGAGAACAAAGGGATGATAAAAATATAAATTCTAATCTTGCAAAGGATGGAGATTGGACAACGCCCTGATTGGCATCACAATTCTAGTGTGAGAGAGATCATCAAGGTTTACTGGCACTTTAGAACTCACTGGTAGTAGAAAATGGCGATCCAGAACCATGGGCGCCCGCAGTGGGCCAAATTCTAGCCATTTTTTGCCACATCAGATCAATCAAAATCTAATTAACAACTGAACAAGTAGTGCTTCCACTGGTGACTGAAGTACAGTTGTAGTAGACTAGCCTAGGCTTATCAGGAATTGATGGCTGACCATGTAGGCTACGTGCACCCCTCTGAATTCTGAGTAACCAACTTTTAGCCAGTTTTTTTACACCTTCAAATCAATTAACTTCTTCTAGGAAGCAACTTAACATGTAGTGCTTCCACTGAAATAAAGTAAATAAGGATAAGCCATTATTGTAATAAAATAGAATGGGCTAATCGTTAGTTCATGTCCGACCATGTGCGCTTTATTATAGGCTTGCAATTCAATATTCTATAGCATGTTAGCAGTGACTATTTGTTTTCACTTGCACACTATTATAGTTATTATATTTAGTAAAGGCCAAGAATATGACAAAAGTTTTTTTTTTGTCTTGGAGGACAAATCCTTGCTAGTTATCTTTCGATTTGATATATGGGAAAGTTTCTTTAAACAAGATTGAGGAGTGCAGTTATCTTGGTAACTGTATTTACGTCTTGCAAAGTT
This sequence comes from Biomphalaria sudanica, assembly GCA_036873155.1. Taxonomy (NCBI): domain Eukaryota; kingdom Metazoa; phylum Mollusca; class Gastropoda; family Planorbidae; genus Biomphalaria; species Biomphalaria sudanica. Next base: position 5,253,502 of record JAZGLO010006670.1, read on the forward strand.
GCGAATAAAATAGGTTAAACACGTCCACCAGTTATCGATAGAAGAGATATAAGGATATAAGAAAGTTCTTCCCATGTCATCTGAGTCAAAACGTTGATGTGTATCGCAGAAGCTCTGGCAACAGCATGAATTGACTGTTTTTTCTTAGTATTTCGGTAATGAAAATGAATATATCTCTGGCACTGTATTGACGTGTTTGAGCATTGAATTTGTTGATGGAGATTGTATTCAAGAAGAATTCATTGGTTTTGTCCCTGTTGTTAAGAGAGGCGCATTAGCTGTGTCTAACGTCATTGTCAGCGAATACATTAAGTACAGTCTAGAAATGGACAAACTGGTCAGCCAAGATTACTGCCCCTGTGATGGATAGCATTCAGAACTGTGTTCAGGCTAGTATTCTTTAAAAATATCCAAAAGCAGACTTTGTCAGTTGCGCGTCCCACAGACTTAAACTTGTTATCATTGACCTGAATGACGTTTCAGATATACGTAAAACTGTTGGTGTCATCAAGAAGATTATCTATTTCTTCCGTAAGTCTTAAGCGAGAGCATTGGTGCTAAATTAACTTTTTTTGTGTGAGACACGATGAAAAACGAATTTATTCGCGCTTTAAGTCACAACTTTGAGAAAATCTTTGACTGTTTTGAAATAACTATATAATAACCAGACAATCTGCATCTGTGTAATCAGTGCCCGCTTCTCGTGTGTTTCTGGCCTTTTAATGTCTTCAATTATTCACTCATTCTTGAACCAGTTTCCGTGATGTTGCAGTCTCTCCGTCTTAGCACAAACGGCCGCTCAACAGCACATCAGCAGTCACATAATGACATAATATAAAACCAACTTGACCATGCCGAGGAACACTTCAAGAATGGCATCCTGAGTGAGGTGACACTGCTGGCAGACCAACTTGGTAATGAGTTGGTGCTGCCGTGACTTTGCAGTCGACAGATACACCGAGCAAATACCACGTTTGAATTTTGATATTATTACAGAACACGACTTTACATTGCGAATCTTGATTCGTTAGTTTCTTTATTAACACATAATGATAACAGAGTGGAAAACCATGTCCGCTTAGAATGGCTACACAACACATATTTCGTGAACACATTCTTACAGACGAGTTACAAGCACATGTAAACATAAGAACGACAACCGATACAGCACATAATATTTATAACATTCACCCCCAGTTCAAATCAAACATCATATTAAGTCAAGTAGCAAAGTAAAATGAAGATGGTAAAATAAACAAAAGTCATTTTGGAAACTATTATTGACAAATTCAATGTCAACTTAAGAGTACCAGTAAGCTGACGAGCTTTTACACTTTGTAATTGAGCCTAGTTCTCCTTAATCTAAGATCATTTTAGATCGTATCCTAACAGTCTCACTTTTGTAGTGCTAATTTCACTTTTTGTTTCATTAAAAGTGATTCCATACTTTTGAGCACTATCAAGAAAGCGCTGTAGGTTTTGGTCGAGTGATTCAGAGTCCACGCCGCAGATGGTCACATTGTCCACAGAAGCAAAAGTGTCAGTGAGTCGTTCGTCTTCAATGATTTTGTTAATCGTACGCTGAAAACAGGCGACTCCATTCGTAACGCCAAACAGAATCCGACGGAATTGATAGTTTCTCACATGCTTCGAAGGCTGTGAACGGCCTTTCCTCTTCTTTTATAAGAATCTGATGGTATGCACTTTTCAGGCCTTAAGTGCTATGTACAGAGTACTGGGAAATCTGTTCTGCTAGTTCACCAATTCTGGGCATAGGGTAGGCGTCTAGTAGAGTGAACCGGTTGATGGTTTGACTGTAGTCTATAACCATTCTTTTCTTATGTCTGTCATTTGTTGTGACTAGAACTTGTGCACGCCATGGAGACTTAGATGGTTAAATAATCTCATCCTTTATCAGTTGTTGAATTTCCTTCTCCATAAACTTTCTATCTGGAATTGAGTATCTGCTAGACTTTGTAGCCACGGGGGTACAGTTTGGTGACACATTACTAAATAGGCTAGGAGCCTCTATCCTCGCTGGCTGGAGAGTACTCAGGCACAACGATGGTTTCTGACCAAGTCCAAGAATGACGTCGGAGCACAAGTTGTCTAGTAAAGTTTAACTCCTTCGTATCGTTCATTTTTGAGTCGTATGTTAGCGTAGATATGTCCTTGAGTGATTCAAGATAGATGGGCGGAAGCCATAAAGATTCTGTTGCCTGAGGAACGTCAGCCATTTTAGCTTCTTAGCAATGTGCGTCGAAATATAGCTTTCACGGCTCCCAGTGTCTACTATGGCTTTAAATTGCACTTTGTTGATGAAAATGGGTATCGTAGATTTGTTTAAACTCAAAGGCTGCACTGTAATGATAGCTGACACTGTTGAAGATTTCGATGTGCATACTCTTTGAAAATAACCCTTATTGAAGCATTGGTTGCATGTCGCTTCCCTTGCAGGGCATTGAGAGCGGGTATGCTTAACCCTGCCGCAAAAGTAACACTTGCTAGCTAATGCATTTACTTCATACCTGTGTGAATTGCTTGCACTTTGAGGAATCGTTACATTTGGCGAGGGTGTGGCTAAAGAATTTATAAGCAAGTTCTAGTAAGCGAGCCCCGAAGGCGTCCTTTAAAGTCAAAACAGTCTTTTCAAGAAGACGTTTTCGAAAGCTGTTGGCAACTAGTCCATTGATAATCCAATCTCTAATCGCCTCTTCTCGGTGTTGTTCAGCAGTCGCCGCCCTGAAGTTGCAATCTTTGGATAGAATTCTTAATTTCTGCATGTAGGCGTCTATCGTTTGGCCTTGCTCTTGTTTGCAAGTAGCTAACCTGTGCCCAGCAAACACCTCATTCTTTGGTTGAATGTAGATCAAATGTCTCTTTATCGAGTATCATTTGATATGCAGCAGGAGAGATATAGTTTATCAGTAGTTTCTTAGTATCAAGATTATCTACTGATACTACTGATACAATTTTTTTTTAAAGTTTCATACCAGTGCTGCCAATGCTCTGCTGCTTGAGGTGCTGTGTGCTCGATGTCAAACTTATCTGGCCGAAATATCCTATCCATTTTAAAAATTCTTACAACTTCACAGTTTTGATTCAGAGTATTAAATTGTTATGAACATAATGATAACATAGTGGAAAACCATGTTTGTTTGTTTTACATGTTTCGGATGTTCCTTCAGAGTTGAAGATAATTACTTCCTAGTCCAAACCTCCCGCAGGACGACGGGGGATGGGAGCGGGCAGGGATTGAACCCGGGACCATCGATAAATCTGAACGACAGTGCAGCGTGCAAACCGCATGACCAGGCAGCCATCCTTGTCCATGTCCGCTTAGAATGGCTTTAATACTCTGAAATACTCTGAATTACTACAAAACCCACATTTCGTGAACACATTCTTACGGACGAGATACAAGCACATGTAAACATAAGAACGACAACCAATACAGCATATAATTTTCATAAATATTAATGCTCAGTTCAACCTGTTTTGTCTACATCCTAAAACGATTCAAGAATTGCAACGTGCAGAACAATATCAGAACTGCCAGATAAGCGTTTATCCCATCTTTTCTTATATAATACATACGTTACTTCAAAAGAAAATGATTACGTCCTACGCGTCATGCATATTATCCAATGACTTAAATTCTGCCAAGTCACTGGTTTTCCTGGCTGGCTCAAGGCTACCCAATTCATGCTCTAATATAACACTAGGGAAGAAGGAGCATTTGTAAAAATTTGTCCTAGCCTATGGAACGAGGAAAGTGCCTTTAACCTTGTGTCTTTCTGAATATTTTATAAATTAATTAGATTTTGTTCTTGTATTTGAAGATTATGGTTCAGTGTTTTATTATAATGGCTACTTATGAGTTTTCTCTCCTGAAGGCTTTCTAAATTTAGTGATTTTACTAAAGGTGTTACTCTAGCCCAATGTGAATCTCACTGCTCTATTTTGTGTCTGTACCAATTTCTTAATGTTTTCTTAAGTTGAGTGGCCCCAAACAGAGAATACATATTCTATTATTGGCCTAACCAATATTCATCGCCGGCTTGTCCATCGCGACGAGATGCAATTCAGTAGTAAAGTTGTTGACAGTTTTGGCAGCGTTTGCATTTTTTGTTTGATCGACCGTTAGGATATACGGGCCGCACGGATAAACAGTAAATAGTTTTTTCACGTTAGTTTTTTTTTTTTTTTAATTTCATAAAACATGTATTTACAGTTAACTTAATATAACATAGGTATTGGGGTGCGGGGCAAGGGGGCACCAATTTGTTCTTTTTAATATTGTCTGTAATAAAAAAGTTGACGCTACGACTTTGAGCCATAGGTTGCATCTTGCACCCCCCCTGCAAAAAATCCTGCGGGCGCCCATGTCCAGAACAAATGTGGGAATTCATCGATAGGATATCAACACGAGTACAACTAGTTCTATCAAAAATTATAATCATGAATCCCAAAAGTAATCCAGAAGATGCACAAATGCATAAACAGAAAGTGAAGTTAGAAACTACTGAGACAAAGGTTCTATTTGTGTCTTTACAAAGAAGACTGTGTTGGGACTTATGTACTATCCCGCCCGAACTTCGCGATGCCACCATCATATCCTTGTACAAAAAAAAAAGGGACAAATCAGATTGCTCCAATTACCGTGGGACTACCTTACAGAAAAATCATTGCCAGAATGCTCCTTGACAGAGCGACCAACTCTACAATAGGCCATATATTAGAACATGGAAGCTACGCCCGTTGATTTGTTAGCAGGTTTTATATTGTTTATTATGGCAGCAATATCCACTCCTTTTCTTTTTTAAATGTCAATAAATGGGCCACATTTTCAAGATCCCCTAATATACTTTTTAGCAAGTGAATTATTGTTAGTAACAATAAAATAAAACGTTTCGCTCTCTTTCCTTCTTCCTCCGTTTCTTTCTCTGGAAACCCCATGTGTCTCTTTCGTTTTTATACCTGTGCATCGTAATTTCTCCGACATAGGCTTATGAATAAAAGTCAATAATGCGTGCAATAAGTTACTATCATTCATAAAAATAATAGATCTAAATACATTTTACATATAGATGTATTTATGATCTTTTGTTTTCAGCATAACAGCAAAAAGTAAGAGAAAAAACAACTGAAAAGGCAATATACAATCTAGAAAGTGTATTTGATAAAAAGTAACTGTATTGCTGTATTGGACTTATATGTGAGTGTGTGTCAGTATAATGTGGATTTGCTTATCTAAAATTTAAATGTCCTAATCTTGCCCTTTTTTTATTTATTGAGTGAGTAAGAGAGCGTGAGAGTGATTTAAAATATTCTATATACACATTATCTCTCTCTCTCTCTCTCCTTGGGTGAGTTATGACACTGATCCATTCCTATGTCCCATCACAAACTAATTTTCCGTGCAAGTACATAAATACTGTAAGTGTTTATCATATCCTAACACTCAACCTAACACAGTACCATTACACATTAACAAATTATAAAAATACAGTAAGAAATGAAATGAAACATAAAAAAAGAGGGCAGAAGCTGCAAAGGGTGCTGGAGATACAGGGGCAGGTGTAAGTCTGGTGAGGCAGCTGAGATCATCATCATCATAAAAAAAATTCGATTGAGTGAGGGCTTAAGAGGTTTAAATCTCTTGCAGTTATGCGTAGTGCATCTATGTCACCAAACAGGTAGAGAATTTGGTCCCAGACCTGTCCAGATGAAGGTTAGCAAGTCTGGGGCAAATAAAAATAACATGTGACACAGTTTCCTCTTCCTTCCCACTGTGAGTCGAAGTTTGGCCTGGGACATAAAACATGAGCCAACGGGATGTTTGCCCATCCAGCACTGTGCTATAATATTTAGCTCAGGATTATCATGCGCTGATATTTTTGTCCAAGCACTCTAACCATGATGGAAACCCATAGCCTGTTCTATATATGGTGTTAGCCCTCTCTGTTGGGCCAATTAGTCTGCAATGATGTTGCCAGTCTTGGTACCCATTGCATTATGTTGGTATATATTGTCAATATAGGCACTTGACATTTTTTTACTTTTTTTGGCAAATCAGCACAATTAAGGCCCAAAATCCCACAAGGGTTACTTCCCCTTTATAGCTCAAGTGCTAAACGTGACGAAACTAAGTTATTAAAAACAAGGTCTATTCACAATTCAAATAGTAAAAAAAAATATTGGGTCATGGTCCATGACAATCTGTGTTGCCCTCAAATGTCCCTCGCAGAGTCGACGCTCAATGATTTTTAAGGATTCGTAGATCGCCATGTTGGTGGAGAGGCCAGCTTTAGCAGCAAGTCTGGCAGGCAATCCATGACACCTCTGGTAACCTTAGTGTACCTATCCATGTTGTGATCCTCTGGCTGAAACCTTGAAAACCCTTCTTCCATCAGGGCAAGACTTCCTGCCTTGCTTTGTAAATCTCTTGAACTCTAGGGTTGGTGTGTCTTTAACATCTGCTTCTGAGAACACCCAATGTTTGTCGCTGTTTCCCTTTTTTATTCCCAGTAAACCCTGAAACTCAACTTCTCAATTCAATTTTTTTTATAAACCCTGAAACCAAAATACACAAACTTCAAAAACCCAGAGATAAAATGAAAGTCAAACTTTTGCAAGAAAAAAGTGAATGGTACAACTTGCTTAAAGTTTAATTTGCATTATATATTTGATTTCTTCTTTCTTTCTAATCAAAGGGAGCAATGAATTTTAATCCCTATAAATTAAATAAAATGGAAAGGGGGTGGGGGTATATAAAGTTTACTTTTCAAAAATGGCAGCACTTCACAAAACTAAAACATACAGATCTATATGACCCCATAGTAAAATGTAATTAGTGGGTATTTTAATGTATAGAGTTTAGGTGTATTTACTGATGAAGCTTAACTCTTTCTCTCCATAACTATTTTTCTTGTTCCAATAGTATTATTCGTTGTGCTCATTTGTATTTCACTATCCTTTTATAATTAAACTTCCAATAACTTGTTTTGTCTATCAGCAGAAAATGTTAAATTTGGTATTGAATTATAGGAAAAAACATGCTCTTTTTATGCAACACAAATAAAAGTTTATAAATCCAAAAATCAATTTTGCTTAATGGGAGTCGAATCAACGTTGGCATCATCCATTAGGATGAGAAAGAGTTAATGTAGTAAACAAGAGTTGGATTCGGCAAAGAGGTTCTAAGTACTCTTTTATATACTTACAAAGTTTGACATAATTTATTTAAACAATTTAAATCTATTTGCACCCCTCTCCCCAACCCCAAAAATAAACGCTACTTCAAATGATGTTTCTCTCTCTAAATCATTATTTTTTCATTATAATAAATTTCTTTCAAACACCCTCTTTAATCACATTATTAAAACCAATTCTAATAAATTTCAACAAGATAATATTGTTTTTAAAATTCAATAGGAAATTACTTCCATTTAGATTCTAGTCCAGATATCTACTCTAAAATGGACATATGTTTTGTAAACCTAGCCCCAGATGTATACATTTATTAAATTTTATTATTTAATATTGATCTAGATATATATAGATCTATATAATATATATATATCTAGATTATGAATATTAATAATTAGATCTAGATTCTAGATCTCAATTCTTAGTCTACAAATTAGTATTGGCTGAAAACTGATTTTTCATTGAAAATGCATTCAATTTTTGATGATTCATTATCTCCTTATATCTGTGGGCATATTTGTTTTTTATTCTGATGCATTAGTGAATTTCACCACTTATGCTAATTGCAATCAACACATTTTTAATTTAATAAATGGTTTTATGTGATCCTGTTTGAGAAGGTAAGAAACCAATTTTTTTTATGGGGATTTCTTCCGAGTCAAGTAAGAGTTGTGTTTACATCACGCGCCATACTTAGTTTCGGTTAATTTATAGTGGGAATCTGAAGTGTTTTTAAGTCAATATTTAGTGTCATTAGACTAAAAATAGAGATCTAGATTATCTAGATCTATTCTAGTAATGATCTAGATCTCTATTCATCTAATCAATAAGTAAATCTAATCTAGATATAGAGTAGTTTATGCTATCCAACACAGATAGGCCAAAATTTCTAAAGTTTGACTTTGACATCGCATTATTTGACAATGGTTTGACATAGAAAAGAAAATGAAGTATCAAAATCTACTTTACTTTATGGAGAATAAGGATGACTACTTATATTTGTACCCCTAACCTATATATTTGTTATTATATTTAAGGTCAAAGAGGCCATGTGTTTTCATTTAGTTCTGACATATTTGACCTACATTATTTGATTCTTTACACCATAATTTATATCAGTCAATAAACTCAGATTTTTATTCTATATTAGCATTAACTAAATTTTAAGATTCCCAGGCAAGCCCCTCACATGAAATCATTAAGATGTTTTCAAATTATGCATAAATGAGAGAAAAAAAAAACATTCTTCAAAAATTAGGTCACTGGGACTATGACTTCTACGCGAACTTTTAGACTTATTTTATGTTTGCATACTTAGATGTGTGTTGAATGTTTGTGTTGTTTTTTCTTTATTCATTTAATAAATTTCTGATACAGATGATCTTTTGTAGTATAGTACAGGCTCAGATGGCCATTCTTGCCTAAAAAGCTGAATCCTCTATTCTTTCTATATAAATCTAGTTCTATCTAGTACTTCATTCAATGTACCAAGCTCACTCAAAACATTTGCCCATTTATTCTCTATAAAAAAAACAACAACAAACAAATATTTATATAAGATCATCAACATTGATGTCCAAAACTGGCTGTCCGAAATAAATTTTGGTAAGAAAATCGTAATTTGATTCAAATACCCTGCCCTATTACTTTTTTTTGTGTATGGAATCATCAAACAACTTTGCTTATCATGGTATTATGAATTAAATAAATCAGCTCCGAAAACAAAATAAATATTGCCGGGCTCATTTGTCATTAGCATAGACTAAGCCAATCCAAAAATATAGTCTTAACCCTAGCCCTAGGAAGAGGTAAAGTCATCCGGGTAACATAGGAAAAAACAACAACCTGAATTACAAATTTGAAATTCGTTTTTCTTACATAAAAAGCACGCTAGTTTCATATTAAATATCAAAATAAAGCTTTAATGACCACAAAAACAGCGAGTGTCCGAATTCATGTAGATCTGATAATTGTAATGTCTGGATTAAATTTACTACTACTATTAGTAACTCTAGCATCTAGATTATAATATAATAGATCTATATAGACTCTACTAAGTCTAGACTCTAGATCTAGAGTTAAGAGTAGATTAAACTAGATTTTACTAGTCTAGATCTAAAAATACTAAAGTTATCATCTAGATTGTTCTAGACCTAGACTAGATCTAGAATTAACTAGAGCTATATAGATAGATCTATGAATTCTATGACCTATAAGTGCCTATGCTTAGTATTTAAATAGTTATAGTATGATATTGATGATATCATCTATACTAGATTTAAATCTAGATCTATAAATTAAGAATAATAAGATGAAAAACCAACCTCAGTTTTCGTTATCCGGTGTTTAGCAAGTTTGACAACTGCAAAGTTTCCCTTGCCGATAGTCCTTTCGATATCATAAAATCCTACTCGGATTTGCCCTTTCGGCCTTTCCGCCATGACCATTGCTTAGGGTTTTGATTTCATGAATACTGTGAAATCTCTGATGCCACTTTTCAATCGTGTTAGGCCTCGAAAAATACTCAAAACACCCGACATTTTCTTTCTTACTGATTTTCTCGCATGGCGTTTCCGACTTCGATGAGTGACGTCATTCTGACGTCATGCTCACCTATTATCTTCTGATTTGAAGGCGGAGTTTCGAACTCGGTCGTTGCTAGGAAGCGTGACGCAAATGTTCATCGTGTACCACAAAAGAAGAACAGGTCCAGGGCACACACACACACAAAAAAAAAAAACATGGGGAGGGGAGTGACGGAAGTGAAGAGATAATTTAAGAAAGGGAAAATGCCTGTTCGTTCACTCACCAACCGACCCTTTTATGATTGGTAGTGAGTATCTCGTGCCTCGATGACTAATACCGATATTAACAAACATGAATGCGACAGTCAGTTGTCAGCGAGCCAGTCAGTGGTAGATGTATATCTAGGAAATACACGATCTGGATCTAGAATTTATATCTTAAAAGAGAGAGAGATCGCTGCAAAGCGTACTATTAGGGAGTAGGTCATTGGGTTTTGCGGCGCCAACACAAATAAGTGCTTGCAAGCCTGCTCAGTGTATCGATGTTTAGCTAGAGTGACAACAGTGATTTTTTTGCAGTGTAAGCATCAACCGTGTTTTTCTCCATCGTGTTTGTTGACGAGAAGTGCAAATAATGAGTAAAAAAATGGGAGGCTATTTCGAAATACACACAATGATAGATAGGAACTAGTAATGTAGCTAGATCTAATTTATATATATATATATATATATATATATATATATATATATATATATATATATATATATATATATATATATATATATATATATATATATAGGCCCATATATATATATATATATAAATATCATGGGCGTAGCCAGGGGGGGTTGGGGTTTAACCCTCCCTCCGAAATGAAATCCTCCCCCCGTAGGGGGGGGGGTCGGAATTTACTGACTGATTTTTTGATTTGATTTAGTTTATTTTAGGTGAGATTTTAATACTAAACCAGGGGTGGGCAAATTACGGCCCGCGGGCCACATGCGGCCTGCCGAAGTGTTTTATGCGACCCGCCGACGCTTAAAGAAATCAGGTGTTCCCACAAATTACACATATAAAAATGCAAATATATTTATATAAATATTGTAAATATCTATAGATCTAGAAATAATTGAAACTTCTGATTCTTATCACTTATCATGAAGAGGCTAAAGAAACATTGCCTTTGAACGTTATTCTAAAATGCTTATAGTAAACGAAGATTATTCTTAGTGGCAATATTTTGAAACATTCAGTCAAAGACAAACAAAAGCCAGTATTTATTCAATTCTATCAAAAACTGAGTTGAAAGTGTTGGGTCGGCTTGTACACGATGGCAAGTGTAACAACTAATGGAGCTCGAGTTTTACTAAGAAAAACAGGCTTTTTAATAAAGTAAAGCATTGAATATCAATTAATATTGGCACAGGGCCAGCCTTATGCATAGACAAAGTGCTTAGGGTCACCAATTGGTGAGGGCCTTGCACTGACTTTCTTATTATTATTTTAGAGAAAAAATAGCGAAACTTGTCTTCAATGTTATTGTTAAAGTACAATAGGTTTTTAATAAATTCAATAATTTTACTTTTGTCGCTTTTTTATAATTTTATTTTATTTGAGGCCGCCAAATTCACTTTGCCAAGGGCCTCCAATTATCTGCTGGCCATGACTGGCAGTTCCGAGAAGTACTTGAAGATTAGGAACAAAACATTCTGATATTCGGTTACACAGTAGTATCCGCTGGCCTAGAAGAATATGGAATCTCAAAGAAGAAATAGTTAGGTTCATTGAAAGACATTGACTGTGACTTTGTTACTAATATTTCTAATGAAGAGTTGAAGACAGACTTCATGTTTATCATTGGTGACATTGCAATATTTTGTTTGCAAATGAAATTTATCTGTGTCTTAAATCTTTTCAAACAAAGTTATTTCACTTCTTGAGGCAGCGAGTGAAATCGGGTCTTATCATTTTCCTTAGCTGAAAGGTGAAACTATTTCTATTACAAGACTTATTTGGATTCCTTAATTGTGGAATTTGAAAGCAAATTTTAAGACGTCAAGATCTTGGAACTAGTTTTCAATACCATCAGCTCACCATTTAATGCAGAGGCAGATTTAGCTCCAGATGACATACCTCCAAGCAAATTATGATCTAAAAGAGTAATTCCAGTTAGTTCTTCCATAGAAGTTTCATGACTGCCAGAAGCTGTATCCCCATACTTAAGAAAACTTTGCTGCGAAACTGTCACATTATTCGGAACCTTGTTGATGTCCAAGGGCTGAGCCGAAGGCTCTTCGAGCCCTAAGTTTGAAAAAAAAAACCTGTTTGGACGCCAAACAGTAAAAAAAAAACAACCTATGTGAACACAGTTCTGTTTGAGAGAGACCAGAGTCAATGCCTATGTAAAGCATTGCTGTTTCCAATGTCTTTGGCCCCCGACGCATGCTTGGCTGCACATGGCCGAAGGCCGAGGACACCGGGAGCCTCCGCCATTTTCCTTCGTTATACCAAGCTAGCCGTGGGGGACTCGCCATTTATGTAACGGTCCCTTTGAGGAACAGCGCATGGATGTGTGACATGTTCGTTGGGGCTTTTTTACAACCCCGCCCGTGCAAGAGGTTGACTCTCGTCTAACTCTGGGCATCCCCACGGGAGTTATGTTTCGCCATTCATTTAGCCTAGCTACCCCCTAAAGTAGCCGTTTCCACCCAGGTGCCACGATAAGGCAGAATAGCGTACCCGGGTTACTCGGAACCTAATTCATCTGTGAACACGCTTTATTTTGTTTGTTTGAAAATTATTAAGTGTTAGAACAGGTCAATGCTCACTGACTGAAATTTGACAGCAGTCGCAAGAAAAAAACAACTAGTAAGCTAGTTCTACAGTTACAGAACATTATGCACGGATGTAAACAGCTAAATGCTTCACATTAAGTACAATTGTACATTTGTGGTGAAATGGTGTGATGAAAAAAGACAATAACAAAATAAGAAAAATTATTCATAAAATTAGTTTAAGAAATTGCTAACTGTTGTTGTAATTCCTCAATTGGGAGTAAAAAAAAATAATTTATGCGTCCCGCCAGTCCACACATTTTTTTAATGCGGCCCTCGGTAGAAAAAGGTTGCCCACCCCTGTACTAAACCATCACTTGTGCCAACACAACCAAGGCGGTTTTGAGTTTAAAACCCTCTAACAGGGGGGTTCGAGTTTAAAACCCCCTACCTGGGGGGTTTGAGTTTAAACCCCCCTACCAGGGGTTTTTACAGAATGCAAACGACAATCCCAAAATTCCAAGAGCACAGTTAAGGAAGATTTTGATTTTAAAACTCTCTTCCAAAATTTATGATAAACCCCCTACTCAATATAAAAAAGAAGAAATTATACACTCAAAATTCAATGAGCGTAGCCAAAGGGGTTTTGAGTTTACCCCCCCCCCCATCTCTATTCAGTAGGGTTTGAAGCTAAAAAATACCTCTTCAATATTAAAAAAATGCTAATTACGCACTTAAAATGTTATGAGCGTAGCTAAATGGGTTTTGACTCAGTTTTGAGTTTAAGTTTAAACCCCCCTTCAGCGGGGTCTGAAGATAAAAAATACATCTTTAATAATAAAAACAAAGCTAAAAAATACATCTTCAGTGTAAGAAAAAAAAAGCAAATTACGCACTCAAACTGTGTTTTGAGTTTAAACCCCCCTTCTTCAATATAAAAAAAGCTAAGTACACACCAAAATTATTTGAGCGTAGCCAATCCTATTGGGGTTTTTGAGTTTAAACCCCTCTTATACAGATGTTTTTTTTAAACTTTAAAAACACCTCCAGATGGTTTTGAGTTTAAAATTCCCCTACAGAGTGTTTTGAGGTGGAAAGCCTTTATCTTAAATATTATTCTAAAGCAAGCTACAGTTATTAAGTTCTATTACCGTAACTAAAAGGGGGTTTAAATAAAAAAAAAACACATCCAGAGATTTTTTAGTTTAAAACCCCAACAGATGATTTTGACGATAAACCTTCCCTTTTCGATATAAAATCTAAAGCAAGCTAAAGTCACCTAATTCCAAGAGCATAGTCAAGATAGGTTACACATTTCTACCAGTGGCAGGGCTCCATTAATAAAGTGAAATTGAAAAAGACTATATGTGGCTCAACAAAAATCAAGAAAATCCTATGCTGGACTGGGAGTCGACCCTTAGTAAGATTGTGACAGAGCGTCGCATGAGGTTTGGGGGGCATGTTCTCCGTTAAAATGAATCACGCATAAGAAGAATTACGTTGACATCCTAGTACAACCTAGCACCACACATTCATTGAGGTCCTCAGAGCAGGCGGGAAGAGGCTTCAGACATTACCAGTAACAGATTTTTATGGAAACAGCTTGCCAGCAAGTGAGCCGAACGGAGCGGGAGGGTCTAAGTCAGTAAGAATAGCAAATTAGGTTTTTGAAAATAAACTTGTTAATAGCAGGAAAATGCACTGTAGATACCTCAGAATATGCATTTTGTTGGCTTTCAATACCAGAAAGAGTGCTTGGCGGCGGGGCTCCGCCCCGCGATGGGGGAGCTCCTAGCGCTCCGCCAGACTCCCTTGCTAACAATGGCAGGGAATGTACAATTTTTTCCACTAGCTCCAGGAAAAACCTATTTTAGGGCACAATAAACGTCTTCCGAAAGAATGAAGGGTCAGAATGTAATAAAGATTATACACACACACACACACATAAATACATATAATGTTTTTTCGCGGAGGGGTGGTGGTATCGGGGGGGGGAATCCCCCCAACCCCTTCCCCCACCGAAAAAAATCCTGGCTACGCCCACGATATATATTGTTTTTTGTTGTTTTTTTAAACACAAAACCCCCTTAGCAACGCTCATAGAATTTTGATACAGTAGTGTGCTTTAGAATAATAATGAAGTGAAGGTTTTAACCTCAAAACTCTCTGTAGGAGGTTTTAAACTAAAAACCATCTGGAGGGGTTTTTAAATTTAAAGCCCTGGAGGGAGGTTAAACTCACCCTCCCCCCCCCCCCCTTGATTACGCTCATAGAATTTTGTAGCTGTTGTTTGCTTTAATTGTATGTTGAAGAGGTGGCTTTTAGCTTCTAACCCCGCTGGAAAGGGGGAAATAAACTCAAAGTCCTCTGGAGGTTTTTTTTAAAACTAAAAACCCTCTATGCTACGCTCGTAGAAACTGGTGACCATTGTATATCGAAAAGGGGGTATTATCGTAAAATAAAAATTGGAGGGGGTTTTAAACACAAAATCCACATTGGCTACGCTCATGTAAATAAGTTACTGTCCTTTGCATTATTTTTTGTTTTATAGAAGAGAGAGTTTTAATCTCAAAACCCCCATGGAAGGGGATTTACCCCCCCCCCCAGGATGCGCTGGGGCAAGTGATGGTTTGAACTTTAAAATATCACCTAAAATAAATAAAAGTAATTAATTAAAGCAAAAAATCAGTCACAAAATTCCACCCGCGGGGAAAGATAGGTTGACCCCCCTCCTTGACTACACCCATGCTTTATATCATACTGTAATTACGCCAAATAAGGAGGTTTCCAAGCCCGACATTGTAATGACTAATACAAAAGAATGATTACTGTCACTGAAAGGATTATGAAACACTGGCCTCTGAATTTATGTATTCATGGTCACCCTAACAAAATGTACATGTTTTCCTTTGTCTTGGCCCCTTGTCACTCTGTTGATATTCCTTTCTGTATTTTGGGCCTGATTCTTTCAATCGTTGGTTTGTCCAAAAGTTCGTTTCTTCCTTCTCTAATATCTTTTTAAAAATGTTTTAAAGTTTATTTGACAACAATAATAATACTGCACTCCTTAGCACTCCTTGTTAGTGCTACAAGTCAAGAAAATTCTATCCGCATAACAGCGGTGTCAAAAATATCCAATACGTTAAACTCTCCAGAGTATATTACAAATCACATCCGCATCTCAGCGGGTAACACTGTACAGAATGATCCAGAATAAAGCTAGAAATACATGTCTCAAAAAGACCCATGGCATCAACTGCCCAAAAGATACTTCGAGTTACAACTCGACTAAAACGCTACTATTAATATCATATTTGACTGCCTCGTATGGGCGTAGCCGGGTGGGTGGGCTTTTGGGGTTCACCCCCCCCCCCCGAAATGAACCCTCCCCCCCTGAGAGGGGGGGGTCGCAATTTAGTGACTGATTTTTTCTTTGATTTTGTTTATTTTAGGTGAGATTTTAATACTAAACCATCACTTGCACCAGCACAGCCAAGGCGGTTTTGAGTTTAAAACCCCATACCACGTGGTTTTGACTTAAAAAAACCTTACCAGGGGGTTTTGAGTTTAAAACCCTCTACTAGGGGCTTTTGCAGTTAAATCCACCTCTTCTATAAAACAAAACAAAAAAAAAATGCAAACGACTATCCCCAATTCCAAGAGCACAGTTTTGATTTTAAAATCCCCTCCAAAATTTGCGATAAACCCTCTCTTCAATATAAAACAAGGTTACAAAAGACAGTTTGTGTGGAAACACAAACTCAAAATGGCCCCCGAAGTGGTCCACCCAGGCAGGCTTCAATATTTCCAGAAACAACATCCGAATGAAATTATATCAAAGACAAAGGAGAGATAAGAATGGAGAAAGAAGGTTAACAGATCTTGTGTAGTGACCCAACGGTCCCGCAGATCAAAGGATAGGTGAAAGTTAATGTAAAGTTAGATATGAACCTGGCCTAACTAGTTCCCCTTTCAGACCTTGTGGTCTATAGGGCAGATGATGTAAAATTCATCTGTTTTTGTGGCCTACGGTTAACGAGGGTGTCATGTAGCCAGCACAACGACCAACCGCCTTTACTTTTCCCCAACTTATGTCAGGTACCCATTAGAGCTGAGTGGACTCAGAGGCGCCCCAAGATTCCAAAGTTGAAAATCCCAGTCTTTATCAGGATTCGGGACCCCCAGTTCGGAAGCCAAGCGCTTTACCGCTCAGCCACCGCGACTCCCCTGCCTAACTGATGTCTTCTTATTGATCTAATTGTTTTGAAAAGGCTCAATCTCTTATTCTTTTTTTTCTTTTTTTTTTTCTCGAAAAAATAATAATTCCGCTATAAAAAAAAGTTTAGGAAAAATGAAGTTTACAAGATTACTTTTTGTTCTTAATTAGGTCTAACTTATAATGCATACTAATTAGCTTTTTCTCTTTAAAAAACTGCTTGCAAAAGTGATTTTAAAAATTAGATTTTTCGCTTTCACAAAAAAAAAGTAGCCGTTGCATCAGAACTTTGAATGGTCTAAAATATTGTGATGTCGGATTTTCAATATCTTTTCTCGTTTACGAGATCTAAACGGGACGGACGGACAGACGGACAGACAATTCGCACAAAACTAATAGCGTCTTTTCCCCTTTCGGGGGCTGCTAAAAAGAGAATTACACACTCAAAATTCTATGAGCGTTTTGAGTTTAACACCCCCTCTCTCTTCAGTAGGGTTTGAAGCTAAAAAATACCAATATAAAAAAAAAGCAAATTACGCACTCAAAATGTTATGAGCGTAGCTAAATGGGTTTTTACTCAGCTTTGAGTTAAAACCCCCCTTCAGAGGGGTTTGTTGCTAAAAAATACATCAATATAAAAAAGAAAAATTACACACTAAAATTATTTGAGCGTAGCCAAGCTAATTGGGGGTTTTGAGTTTAAACCCCTCTACTCTAGATGGTTTTGAGTTTAAAATCCCCCTTCAGATCGTTTTGATGTGGAAAACCTCTATTTTCAATATTATTCTAAAGGAAACTACAGTTACCAAATTCTATGACCGTAGCTAAATGGAGTTTTGAATTTAAAAAAAAAAAAAAAAAAAAGATTTTTTAGTTTAAACCAACCCCCAAATGATTTTGACGATAAAACTTCCCTTTCGATATAAAATCTAAACCAAACTACAGTCACCTAATTCCAAGAGCGTATTCAAGAGAGGTTACACATTTCTACCAGTGGCTGGGCTCCATTGATAAAGTGCAGTGAATAGTCATCTGCCGAAATAAAAAATAACTAAATGTGGCTCAACAAAGATGGCTAAGACGGATTTTAGGAGTCAGTTATAGAGATAGGGTCTAAATCTAGAAAATCCTATGCCGAACTGGAAGTCGACCCTTAGTAAGATTATGACAGAGCGTCGCAAGGAGTTTGCGGGACATGTTCTGCGACAAAATGAATTACATGTACGCATAATAAGAGTTGCGATGACATCCTAGTACAACTTGGCGCCACACATTTATGTAGGCCCTTAGAGCAGGTGGGAAGAGGCTTCAGACATTACCAGTGACAGATTTTTGTGGAAACAGCTTAACGGCAAATGAGCCGAACGGCTCATGGGAGGGTCTAAGTCAGTAAGAATAGCAGATTAGGTCTTTCAAATAAAACTTTTTAATAGCAGGAAAACGCAGTGTAGATACCCCAGAATATGCATTTAGTTGGCTTTCAATACCAAAATGGTGCTTGGCGGCTCCTAGCGCAACCCAGACCTCTGCTAGCAGTTGGTGAGTCAACAATTTTTCCATAAAAGTTTTAGTTCTAAATCTAAATTCAAGATCTAAGTCTAGATCTAGAACTAGATGTAAGTATAGATCTAGAATCTAGAGTTAGATCTAAGTGACTAAGTCTATATCTAGATCTAAGAATATAGAATTTTGATATAAAATTTACACGTTAAATCTTTAAACGACTAGACCTAGGCCAATGTTATGATCATGAATAGTAGGCCTTTTGTTACCGGATAATGGTGTAGGCTGTTCGTATCCGATTCATTTTTTTAATGTGATACTATTTACATAATGAATAAATCTGCACTCCTAAGCTGTCAGAAGATAAGTTATTGCCTTAATAATTAAAATTTTGTTCAAATTATCAATACATTTACAATATATATATATATATATATATATATATATATATATATATATATATATATATATATAATATATCTAGATCTGGGCTCTATTTAGATTTATTTAGACCGTCAAGTGTAGGCCCCTATAATGAGGATATGTCAAAACTGCGCGCTATTAAAGTAGCTCGTTATTTTTCAAACTTTCAACTAAAATGAAGTTCGTATCAAAATTCTTTTTTAAAACAACATTTGAATTAGTGTTATATTCAATGAGTTAATTAATAAATGGGAAATATATTTTATAATGATCCATTGACACTTCTACCATTGCGACCTTAGAGGCAATTTTTTTGTACCAATGCGCGAATCTTTGAATGAAGCTAGAGTTATTAATAAAGAAGTCCTTGACCTTTTAGAACTTTGAATTTGTAAAAAGTTAGAACTTTGAATGATCTAAAATATCATGATGTCCAATTTTCATTTTCTGTTGTAGTTTCTGAGATCTAAACGCGACGGACGGACAGACGGACAGTCAGGCCACACAAAACTTTGGGGGGCCGCTAAAACAATGTATTTAGCCCGCTCTATCCCGCTCCTACCACCAGAGAAGGTATGCTGGTTAAGCGATTCTTTGGTGTCACTAGCCTGCGCTAAGTATTTTTAAAGTGATACTGGAGGACATGTTTTAGACTGGCTGATAAAAGAGTTTTATGAAACGAAAATTTGTGACTTGCAATTTTGTGTACTTTATTATACAGCAGTGTAGTTTTGTTTAATCTCTAAGACTGAAGATCATGCTACTTTTCAGAATTCGGAAATCCGACAACAATAGATATACATGTTTTCAAGTTACATGAAGTTATTACCTTTTTCCAGTCTATATTTATTTATGTCTATGACTTTTCCTTAATCTTCCTACTCAAAGGAAGACATGCAAGACGATGCGTAAAATTTTCCTGAACATCGATGTATTACATTTCTCAAGGAATGCGGAAATACCCGTACAGAGGTTAAGCTCGTTGAGATAAAATAATTTCTCTAGCCAAATTTCCATTTCTTTTTTTTTTTTAACTTTGAAAAATTATAATGGTCAAACTAGAGTTTTCCCAATGTGACTAACTAGCTAATAATTATTTTCATCGTTTGAGCCGTTTTCGAGATACGTATCCAGGTTTATGAGTCCTAAGCCCACCAATATTCCATGAAGTTATGAGTTGAATAGAGATATTGTAATAAAGTAGATCTATTACTCTTATTTTTTATGTATGTTTTTTTTTTTTTTTTTTGGGGGGGGGTGTACAGTTACAAAATACTCTTATAGGATCAAAGCTATTTATAAAATAGAAAAATTGAGAAAGGTTGGGAAAAGGGGAATAGGAAAAAATAATTCTGGCTCAAAACTCATCTCTTTTTGCTCAAATTAGGCTTTAAAAGTTCCTTTTGAATTCTAAATTTTCCAAAAAGAGTCTTTCATTAAATAATTGATAAAAATTCATGCCAGAGAAAGACATTTTAGAACTGTAGTAACTACATAAAAAATGTCGCCATATTTGACTATCCTGTTCTCAAAGTCATGTTTTCAGCGGGAAAGTTGGTAAGGACGGTAGAATGAGAACGATTAATCAGGTACGGGTGCTTGATGTCACGTGTTTATTGTGTTTATTTGACTTGGAGTTCTTGATGCTATAAACTTGTGACATATGTGGGTTCGGAGGTGCCTTGATTATAGTTCAAACACTTTAATAATCAATGAAGTAACAAAGTGCTGATAGGTTTTCTTGAGTTTTAATTATTTAAAACTTGAACTTGAAACAATAAATGTATGTACAAAGATATATAAAACAGATACAGGATTCAGTGAAAATATATAGATATGGATAGCTACCGCCCCATCAGCCTCATTAGCTGTACTTGCAAACTGATGGAAAGAATGATAAATAGAAGGCTGACATGGATCCTTGAGTCAAATATTACTCACTGAAGCCCAGGCTGGCTTTAGAAAACGCAGATCAACAGAAGATCAAATCGCCTTCATCACACAAGAAATAGAAGATGGCTTTCAAGAAAAGAAACCAACAACAATTGTGTGGGTTGACTTAGAAAAAGCATTTGACAAAGTCTGGGAACAAGGTCTCTTGCTCAAGTTAATCCAGCATTACATATCCCACAGAATGTACAACTGGATAAAGGAATATCTAAATAATAGAAAAGCCTTATTTTGCATGCAAGGACAAAGAAGCCACACAGTGGGTATAAAAAATGGCGTCCCCCAAGGAGGAGTCCTATCCCCAACACTTTTCCTAATATTCATAAACGATCTAAATCAAAACCTACCAAGAAAAGTTAAAAGCAGCATGTATGCAGATGACCTTGCCTAAATTAGCACAGAAGAATATGTAGGAACATCGAAATTTCGATTACAAGATTTACAAGATGCTCTCGATATACTCAATAATTGGTCCAAAGACTGGGGCATATCCATCAACACAAAAAAGACAACATATACCATATTCTCACTGTCAACAAAACAACAAACAATAAAATAACAATAGATAAGGAAGCTTTAGAAAAAAATGACAGCCCTACATACCTTGAAGTCACCTATGACCCGAGACTAATCTGGAAAAATCAAATAGATAAAACACAGAGTAAAGGCATCCAGAGACTTTCCCTCTTGAAAAAAATAGCTGGCACAGATTGGGGAGCTAATCACAACATCATGAAAAAGACCTATACGTTACGTAAGACCTGTTCTAGAATATTGTGCCACAGCATGGGGCTCAGCAGCCCAAACCAACGTAAGAAAAATAGACAATGTTCAAAATATTGGTCTAAGGATAATGACAGGAGCAATCAAAACAACACCCATAACAGCTATGGAGGAAACCGCTGCCCTGATCTTTCTGGATGAAAGAAAAGAAATAAAAATACTTTCCCATTTTACTAAATTGGAAACCATGGAGAGGCATCCACTCAGAACAAAAGTCCACAAAACTGGCACAAAAAACGTCACAAAAGGACCAATTTCATACAGGAATCTCTAAACCTAAAAAAGAAACACCAACTTGAAAAATTACTCTGGAATCCTCGATACACTATAATGAATCTCCACCCTGGGACGAAAGCCCTCTTCCTACTATAATGGACCATATTGAAAGCATAAAAAGAAATTCTGATTACAGACCAACAGAGCTCAGGAAATATAGTGAACTGTTTTCTACATACCAATTATCCTAGCAATCTGTGTATCAGAGTTTACACGGATAGCTCAACCTATAAAGCCACCACAAATGGAGGAGCTGGAATACTTACCGAATGGCCAGATGGAGGAAAACTAGAAAAATCCATTGCAACTGGAGAGCTCTCTGACAGTCACAGAGCAGAAAGGGAAGCACTAGCACTAGCTGCTACGATGCTAGCAAATCATCCAAGTTCCCCACACAGTCAGATTGTCTTTCTAACCAATGCAAAAACAACCCTCCAAAGCCTGCAAAACTCTGATTCCTCATATATTAAAAACCTCAGAACAGCACTTACAAAGCTCAACTACAACAGCAAAAAAAAATGTAATTCAATGGGTACCAGCTCATATAAAACTAGAAGGAAATGAGAAGGCTGACACACTCGCCAAGAGTGGGAGAATTAACTAATTCATAAACTCTGCACTCTATCCAGAAGAAATGAAGAAATTAATTGTAAATAAAATAAATGAGAAATAGACGAGCTCTCATCCAAATCACAAGAAAGATGACGCTTACTATAAGCTATCCCGACAAGACCAACGTCTAATCTTTCGACTTAGGACCGGACATAACAGAATGCGACAACACATGTACCGGAAGCTCAAAATTGGAACCAGTGAAATCTGCCCATGTGGAGTATCACCAGAGAGTGCAGACCACGTCCTCCAAAACGGCTCTATTTACCAAGAGGCCCGTATAAGACATTGGCCCCAAATCACCCCAATAGAAAGGAAACTATATGGAGAGCTCTCTGATTTAGAAAACCAATGCGCAGTTCATCTCATGTCTACTCATCTGACCACTCCAACATAACAATGAGAACGAAGAAGAAGAAGAAGAAAATATATATATATATATATATATATATATATATATATATATATAGATAGATAGATAGATAGATAGATAGATAGATAGATAGATAGATAGATAGATTGAGAGAGAGAGGCGTAGCTAGGGTATATGATGCCCGGTGCATATCTCCTCATGATGCCCTCCAAAAAAAAAATCTAAATAAAACTGCAAAAGGACTTTCCAAACTAACATATATTCGTTGTTAAGTATTACTTGAAGCTCTGGATCGCTCCTCATGGCGTGAATCTGTGATTGTCGAGTCACAAGATATGAAGCAAAAAGAGTGGCCAGCGTGAAAGAGCGCCCCACCAACAAAAAGCTGAGAGAAGAAGCAGGCCTATCTACAACTGACCAAAGCTACCCATGCCACGTATGCGTTCGGCTTTTTTATAGAGAGGATTGGACTTTACAGTCTTTTTCATGGCATATGAGAAATATGCTCATCTTCGATCACGTATATTGCATGTAAGCAAAATAAAATAAAAAGTAATAATAAAGTGCTTTCTTGCTAACAAAAGTATCAGTATTTGACCATCATTTGAAAAGTCTTCAGACAAATCTCCAATGACGTAAGGCGTACAGTACAGTATATAATCCTGTTTTTGTTTAAACCGAAAAGCTCAGGGGAATAGGAACTTAATAAATTCTGGGGTGTATATAGCTATATATATATATTAAAATGTTTTGGAAGGAAAATTTAAAGTTACATCAGATTTTCAATATATTTAGTGTTGTTGTTTTTTCAATCTTAGCGTGACGGACAGACAGACCAACAGACAAAATCCTGATATATCGTGCATTTCACACTGTCATTAAGCGCGATATTGTGTACCATGGGACAAAATAGAGAAACAGAGGAGAGAATGAAAACAAGTACGCTTTAGCTGTTATTGGTTTGGCTTCTAGTTTATTATTTATGATTAAACGGGCTAGGGTTAGGGTTAGGGTGAGCAACTGGTGTCATGTTGGCACTCAGTCTCAGAGGCAAGTCAGCCAAATTGTTACAGCAGATAATGTCGGATCAGACGGACTACTATGCCATTGCCCAAAAAATGGAACTACAATACGGCGATGAACACCTGCAGGATGTGTTTAGGATGCAATTAAAGAATCGACAACAGAAGAGTGGAGAGACATTGCAGGAATTAGCAGCAGACATAGAACGTCTTGCCTGTTTCGCCCGTCTTGCTTACCCATCGGCATCACATGATTTTTTTTTTGATGTTCTGGTTACAGATGCTTTTATAGATGGAGTGCGAGATTCGAAGTAAAGAAAGCCAATCAAATAAGCGGAAAACGAAAAATCAACGAAACGCTCATCCATGTCATGTCCTACGAGGCGGCCGGAGTTTCAGTGATGACCATATACTATTGTCGGACGTTACATGTGTCTTCCGCGGTTGATTCGAGGAATGGTGGAGAAGGCTTTAAAGGAAAGGTAACCTTAGCAGACTTCAAGACGTAATAGAATTGTACCACACCAGGTCATGAACGAGGAAGTGTAACATAATGTCCAAAGTTTGCTAGTCTAACTAGGATGAGATGTAGTGGGTTTTTTTCCTTTGGCGTCATAAGGAATAAATTCTTTAAATGAAATGCTATAAGAACTCGTTGCATCAATGTCTTGGAACCCTCGTCAACTCTATCGTGTTGATAAAGACATTTTGTTAGTCTAACTAGGCGGGGTGACATAGTTGAATTTTTTTCATTTGATGTCAATATGGAAAAATTCTATAAATGAAATGTTATAAGAACTCGGTGCACCCTCGTCAACTCTCTCATGATAATAGAGATGTTTTTAGTCTAACTAGGTCGTATGACGTAATGGAATTGAAATTCTAGATCTTGATGTAATCTATATAATTCTAGAGTAAACCTAGAGATTCTAGATCTAGAATCTACAATGACTTTAATTAGAATATAGATCTAGATGTAGTCTAAAAAATCTAGATTAGATTTAAATCTTGCTAGTAGATCTAGTAGGATGGCTGCCTGGTCGTGCAGTATGTCGGGATAGCTTATAGAAATTCTTAATGGTTCCGGGTTCATACCCTGCTCGCTGCCATCCCTCGTCCAGCGGGAGGTTTGGACTAGGAAGTAGATTATCTTCAACTATGAAGGAACATTTGAAATATGTAAAGCATTTTACAACAAAATAAAAAATTTTACAACGCCAAATGAATCTTTGAAACATTTTTACTTTGGACAATCAAAACAAAAGCATGTCTTGAATATACCTTGCAAATAGGAGGATCCGATAGGGATACAACGAGGGGCGACTCTGAGTTTGTATGATAACACAAACTCTCTTAATAATCTTGTTTTTAAACGTATTAGTTTATAAATGTTTTTCTTGTTTATCTTTTCAAAGAAAAAAAAAGGGAAACAATCTAGTTAAATATGATACATTGTATTTTAAATAGCAGATAAAGGAGTTGCCTTACTTGGCAAGAAACATCAACATTTGTTCACATAACTAGTGTTTAGGCCAGTCACTAGTGCATTAAAATGAGTCAACTTTGGAAATATAGATGGCACCCACACACAGAGATAGAGAGACAGAGTGTTTTTTTTTTACCGTGTTTGAGAACGCTATAAACTCAAGTAATGACAGCCTTAACATCAATGTAAACTTAACAATTTGCTCAAAAGCCAAGACTATTAATGTTTCTTGTTTAACTAGGCACTAGACTTCATTTCTATCTGGCTCTTTTTCACTCTCGACGTCCTTAACAATGTTGTTCATTTTTCTTTCTTTTTCTTTTTCTCTGTTCTCTCTCGGTACTACACTGTTTCTCCTCTTTTCTCTCGTTTATAATGTTTCTCTTTCCTTCTCTCTTTCCCTCTTAGAACCTATTTTTTTTAATTCTTTATGTCACTTCTTTTCTTTCTGTCTACAATATATACGCGAAAATACCACTCATTGATCACGAGATCTCTTAAACTATCGTACGTGTCCGCATCAAATTTCGTACACAAGTTCCTTTTGCTTCTTAGGTGCTCACTAAAAAACGCCTTTGAATAGATTCGCAACCTGACGACCGCAATTCGCGAAAAACCGCAAGCTCTATCAAACCTTTGTATTTTACTTTCAGTATTTCCCCAAAAGGCAGCAGTCTCAGTATCATCATCCTCATCTTTCCTTTGAGTTCCTCCGTAAAAACACGCCACTCTCCACGGTCTCTTGCTACTGTTTTTTTTTGGCTTCCCAGCTCTTCCTGGTCCTCTCGGCTTCATCTAATATACTGCGTCGCTATGTTCTTTTTGGTCTTCCTCTGCGTCTTTTTCTCTGGGGGTTCCACTCTAAGCCCTGCCTTGCTCTGTTGTTGTCTATCTTTTCTTAGGGTGTGACCAATCCATCTCCACTTCCTCTCTAAAATCTGCACCTCTATATTTTTCTGTCCACTCATCTCGCACAGTTGTTTTTTTTCTACTTTGTCGTAGGGCCTACCAATGTATTTTAAGAATATTTCTCAGACATCTGTTGATGAAGGTCTGCACTTTTTTGTTGTTGCTTTAGTTGTTCTCCATGTTTCAGTCTCAGTAAAGAGCATTTAAAAAAAAACAAAAATTCTGTACTTTCAAAGCATTTTTGCTTTTTCCCAAAATCTATATATTTTTAAGATGCCTGACGTCATTTCCACTTCCGTTTAGACGCGTTCAAAATAAAAAAAACACAATCCAAATAGCATTAATAAGATAGATCTAGAATTTAGAGTCTTTTCATTTATTTTTTTGAGAGAGAGAGAGAGAGCAAGTATTAGTACTTGTAACACTGTCAATAAAACAGCTAAGTCTAATAGCATTGAAAAGATAAATCTAGATATATAGTTATTTCACTACATTCAAATTGGGTCAAATAAAGGATTACAATTAATAAAACCGAATTAATTTCGCTTTTTATATAGATTCAAACAAACAAACAAGGTAAATGTATGGGAACGGGAATGTGTACGAAGGATCAACTTTTTGTTGTTGCCGGCGAGGGAGGGGGGCGGGTAAAGTAAAAATTAACGGGCCCAAAACATGAGTGCGTGTATGTATCGGGTGTGTATTATGACTCGGGTCTTTCCAAGTCAAGTCAAAAGTGTATGTGGGAAAAATTACGTTGCGCTAGTTAAAAAAAAACAAAAAAAAAAACTAAATTGGGGTTCCAGAAAGAGCGAGAGAAAGAAATAGAAAGCGGGCCGTGAAATTGTATTGCAACAGTTACATAAATTGTTTGTTTGTTTTACATGTTTCGGATGTTCCTTCAGAGTTGAAGATAGTTTACTTCCTAGTCCAAACCTCCCGCAGGACGACGGAGGATGGGAGCGGGCAGGATTTGAACCCTCGACCATCGATAAATCCGAACGAAAGTCCAGCGCGCAAACCGCACGACCAGGCAGCACGACCAGGCAGCTAGTACTTGTACGGGGCGAGAGTATCTTGTATTTGTGTTTTCAATTGTTTTGCTACGTCACAAAGTCCGGTGACATCTATTGGTCATTCGTTGTCCTGAGGCAGTTTACCCTCTGAGTTTGGTTGAAACGGACGGTGTGTTAGTCCGTAAAAGATTATTAGTCTGTACTTGTTTCTTGGACTTATATTATTCAGTAGGATTTTGTGGGACCCCTGTTTTAGGGTGAGTTACTTCGTTGTGATATCTCTTATTGTATGCTATATAAGGTTGTCGCTGTTTCTAGTTTTGGAATAGAGGTTGAATTTTGTGTTATTTCGTTTATAGGGTGCCAGTGTTGGAGCTGTATGTACTGAGCTCGATTCTATGCCAGTGTGGGCGTCGCTTGTTGTCTCAGAAATATATAGTACAGTCTTGAGTGTCATTGTCAGATGGGCGATCGTCGACGGCGTTGAGTGTCAGGGCCGTTGCACATCAGCTGGTATCAGTTGGGATCAGCTGAGGTCTAACTTTATTATTTCCGATGTTAGCAGTATTGTGACGTCAGTCGGTCAGCGTCTGGTTGACTACGAAATCACGGTGACAAGTGGTAGCAGTTGCAAGGTGCTTACGTGAATTATTGAATAATATCTATCTATCTATCTATCTATCTATCTATCTATCTATCTATCTATCTATCTATCTATCTATCTATCTATCTATATCTATATATATAAATATATATATATATATATTATCTATTCATCATTCTTTCATTCTCATTGTAAATATACATACAATGTATATCAGTATCACACAATTAAATTCATTTTTTTTATTTAAACCATCCACATAGTTGGTTACTCTCTGTACGACTGTGTGTGAATGATGTTCTTATCAGGTTGAACCTCGAGACCTTTATTGTGTACAGCTATTGAACAACACAAATAATTCCTAAACCTGACACTTAGGCACTCACTAAGAACCGGTTTTGACGGATTTCGGTTCCTTTTAGACGCGCTCTAAAGTTAAAAAAAAAAAAATCCTAATAACAGTAAAAAAATATAAAAAAAAGATAGATCTAGAGTCCATTTTTTTTCGAGAGAGAGAGAGCGCGAGGAATAATACTTTGTAACACTGTCATTTCCATAATTGTAAAAGAAATTTTAAAAAAATACGATTTATAAAATCAAATTGATATTTCCTTATAGATTGAAGAAGAAAATGTAATGTAGTGTGGGGGTCGGGAATAGGACATTGCTTTCTTCTAGGCCTAAAACTGTTGGTCTAAAGAAATGTTTTCTTTGTCTAATACCTAACATTGCCTGCCTTATGATAAAAGGATGGGAAAAAAAGGGTGTGTGGTGAAGGATGGATCAATCAGAGGATGCTAAAAAAGTTAAAGGTTATCATTGTGATAAACAAAAAAGTGTAAAAAGGAATAAGTAAAAGACGCACTAGAATTTGCGGACCGTAAGCATAATTACGTGTGTGTGTGTCGTCATTAAGTGGGTCTTTTTTACATCAAGCTAAAAGTTTAGGTCGGAGAAATTATGATGAAAAAAAAAGGGCTTGGGAGAGAGAAAGAAAAAGAGCGGGGGCAGTTTTATAACACATACACTAATTCACAGGCTAAAAAGTATCTTGGGGGGATCGTTAAAATGTGGTTCGTTTATTAAAATTTAAAAAGATAAAAATAGGGCCCTAATAAACAATATATAGCCTGGTAACAAATCAACGGGCGTAGCCGTTTATGTCATGGGCGCCCGCAAGGGGCTGCAAAGGGGTGCGGTTGCACCCCCTGGATTTTGAGCAGCCAAATTCTAGTCATTTTTGCTCCATTAAATCAATCAAAATCTAATTAACAACTGAACAAGTAGTGCTTCCACTGGTGACTGAAGTACAGTTGTAGTAGACTAGCCTAGGCTTATCAGGAATTGATGGCTGACCATGTAGGCTACGTGCACCCCTCTGTATTCTGAGTAACTAACTTTTAGCCAGTTTTTTACACCTTCAAATCAATTAACTTCTGCTAGGAAGCAATTTAACATGTAGTGCATCCACTGAAATAAAGTAAATAAGGATAAGCCATTATTGTAATAAAATAGAATAGGCTAATCTGTAGCTCACGTCCGACCATGTGTGCTTTATGATAGGCTTGTAATTTAATATTCTATAGCATGTTAGTCGTGACGATTTGTTTACACTAGCACACTATTATAGTTATCATTATATTTAGGAAAGGTCTAGAATATGACAAAGTTTTTTTTTGTCTTGGAGGACAAATCCTTGCCAGCTATCTTTCGATTTGATATATGGGAAAGTTTCTTTGAACAAGATTGAGGAGTGCAGTTATCCTGGTATATGTATTTAGGTCTTGCAGAGTTGCGGTCAATGTTAGCGCTTTATAAAATAGCAGGTTAAACACGTCCACCAGTTTACGATAGGAGAGCTATAAGAAAGTTCTTCCCATGTCATCTGAGTCAAAACGTTGATGTGTATCGCCGGAGCTCTGGCAACAGCATGAATTAACTGTGTTTTCTTAGTATTTCGGTAATGAAAATGCAGATATCTCTGGCACTGTATTGACGTGTTTGAGCGTTGGATTTGTTGATGGAGATTGTATTCGACAAGAATTAATTGGTTTTGTCCCTGTTGTTAAGAGAGACGCAGTGCCTGTATCTAATGTCATTGTCAGCAAATACATTATGTACAGTCTAGACATGGGCAAACTACTCGGTCAAGGCTACGATGGCTGCCACTGTGATGGGTGGCATTCAGAACTGTGTTCAGGCTAGGTTTCATGAAAAATATACAAAAGCAGACCTGTCCGCTGCGCGTCCCACAGACTTAAACTTGTTATCATTGACCTGAATGACGTTTCAGATATACGTAAAACTGTTGGTGTCATCAAGAAGATTATCTATTTCTTACGTAAAAGTCCCAAGCGAGAGCGTTGGTGCTAAATTTATCTCTTTTGTGTGAAGAGAAACATGGATTACTTCACACTTTAAGTCACAACTTTGAGAAGATCTTTGACTGTTTTGAAATAACCATAACAGCAACCACCAGCAGTCTAATTAACTTTGCCATTACCTGCCGGTATGTTAATACTTCACTGGCACAAAGACAGACTAAATAGACTCAATAGCGGTCTTAGGGGGTGGCAAGTGGGGCAATCTCCCAGGTTCGAAAACCAGACCAGTAATCATAAACAAGGACTTGTTGCTCTATATTTCCTGGCATCTATATGATACCAATTACCATTTAAGCTCTTAACATGACATCTTTGGTTTCGAAATACCGTTCAGTTTCGGTAAAGACAGCATCTTATGACCAGCACATCTAAGCGCTATCACTGTTTAACAGTTCACCTTGGCATAAAAAAAACACGTATTCGGAAGCAATCAATCAAAATAGTTTCTTTTATAAATATATAGTATACCGAACTGTTATGTCGCATTACAATATAAAAAAGAATTGGTAAATACAGTAAATATATTGTTACTTTAGTCCGCCATAGACAAAAAAAAGGTCGAGGGTGTGTAAGAAGGATTTCTTGTTTTTTTTACTGTGGCCTAGCTCTTATAATTATTTCGGCCAATCAGCATCCAGAAAGTTTAACGATGACGTGTTCATCTACCCCCAATAAGCTACTGTGTCTATAGTTCGGGTGGCTGTGTGGAAACCCGTGTTTCAATTTTTAAAAAAACAAACTCGGAAGTATTTTTTTCATTAGAAAGTCGTATCTGCGAAAGACAACGAACCACTGTACATTTTGTTCTTATACCAAAAACTAGAGATAGTATTTTCTTTTCCTAGAAAGTTGTTTGGCTCGATAGCTACTGTAGGCCAATCAACAAACGAAAGCTGATGCGGCTGGAAACATCTTGATAATAAAATTCAGAAGCACGAGGTTACAGAAAACCACGTTAAAATGTTTGTAAAATGTTTTAAATGCTTCAGATGTTCCTTCAGAGTTGAAGATAATCTACTTCCCAGTTAAAAACTCACGAAGGATGACGGGGGATGGCAGCGGGCAGGGTATGAACCCGGGACCATCAAGACGACTGAACAACAGTCCAGCACGCATACCGCACGGCCACGCAGCCATCCCCGCTTATAATTATATGTCAGCGTGGTTGAATAAACTTCTGAGAATCTCCCAATGGTAGCGCAATGGATAACTTGATACTAAAACAAATTAGAAAAGAAAAACTGCATTGGCGCGCAGTCTTAGCAAGAATTCTAACAATTGTTCAGTATCTTGCAAAAACAAACAAGAAAAAAGGATTTAAAAAATCACATTTCATGGGAGAGCAGAGAAACTTAATGGGCCGAAAAACGGTCAGTTTTTAGGCTTGGTTGAGACGCCTGACAAATTCGACCAAAACGATAAATTAAGAACGCTAAGGATCACGACCAGTACCTAGGATATAGGATTCAAAACGAGCGTATGGACTAAATGGAACATTTTCCCGTCATCCTTGACTGCACGCTTGATGTTAGCAACAAAGAGCAGATGTCTTTTACATAGCGTTTTGTTGATGTAACAGAACTAGAAGTTGAAGTCAACACTTCAAGTTTATGAAGTTAAAAGGTCAATAGTACAGTACTTACGTAAGGTACTATGTTTTGTAACAAAAATAAGGCCTTTAGCGTTAGAGGCGGACGATCCCATTAGCGTGACGTAGTGAGATTCTGTAAGTATAAGTAAGAGTCTATATAGTCTTCCCTTACGGCTCAGGGCCCCGCCTATGACATTCACCCAGTGCCCCGCTCACAGCTAAGGCCGCCTCTGAATAGACTAATTTAAAAAGCATCGTATATCACTCGAACACAGCAATCATCTCTTGAAGAGCGTTTTTTCATGAAAGATGCCTTTCCAAAACATTCACGATTCTTAAGGACAACCTGCACCCATTAAACTACTGTTACATAAGATCTGAACGAAGTGGTCGTTTCCTTTCCATTAGGACTAAAATAGAAAGATTTAAAAACTCCTGCATCCCACTTTCGGTCAGAGTGTTACAAGATCATCTGTCGTCATCGAGAAGTACATAGAAGTCTAATTTATAAAGCACTGGTTATGAATGTGTATGTGTTTTCGTGTGTGAATATTGTTCGCATGTGCATCTATATTGTTATTGTACAGTAGTTACGTTGAGGTTGTCAATTGTAGTCAAACTGAATTTCCAATTGATTGGATCAATAAAAAATTATCTTACCTTATATTATCTTATTACGATTATCTTATATAATACAGACGTTACTTCAAAAAAGAAGATGATTACGTCCTACGCGTCATGCATTTAGTCATGCATATTAACCAATGACTTAAATTCTGCCAAGTCACTGGTTTTTCTGGCTAGCTCAGGCAACCCATTCCATGCTCTAATAGCACTAGGGAAGAAGGAGTATTTGTACAAATTTGTCCTAGCATATGGGACGAGGAATGTGCCTTTATTTTTGTGTCTTTCAGAGTATTTTATTAAATTTTGTTTTTGTATTTGAAGATTATGGTTCAGTGTTTTATGTATAATTGCTACTTTACTTTTGAGTCTTCTGTCATGAAGGCTTTCTAAATTTAGTGATTTTACTAATGGTGTTACCCTAGTCAAATGTGAATATTCGTTTGTTATGAATCTCACTGCTCTATTTTGTGTTTGTTCCAGTTTCTTAATGTTTTCTTGAGTTGAGGGGTCCCACACGGTGGATGCATATTCTATTATTGGCCTAACCAAGGTTAAATAACATTTTAGTTTTATGTTCTTATTTGATTTATAGAAATTTCTTTTAATAAACCCTAATGCTTTGTTGGATTTTTTTATAGTTTCATCAATATGTGGATTCCATGACAGTTTTTCATTTATTATAACACCTAGGTATTTTGAGTTTTTAGTCTGTGTTACTGGTTTGCCATGAATAAGATAAGTGGAATTAATTTGTTTAATTTTTTTTGTTACTCTTAACAACTGACATTTTTCTGGGTGGAAAGACATGCTCCAATTTGATTCCCATTTCTGTAATTCATCTAATTCTCTTTGTAAAATATCTGTGTCTTGTTTTGTTTTTATTGTTCTATATATTATGCAATCGTCTGCAAATAATCTGACTTTTGTTCCTGAACTAATGCAATTTGGTAAATCATTTATGTAAATTAAAAATAGTAGTGGACCCAAGACTGTTCCTTGAGGTACACCTGAGTTTACTGTTATTGGTGTTGATTTAGAGCCATTTATTATTACAGTTTGTTCTCTCCCTATCAGAAAATCTTTAATCCACTGATGCAGTGGACCGTTAATGCCGAAATATTTTAATTTTTTAAGCAAACTATGGTGGTGAACTTTGTCAAAAGCCTTGGAAAAATCTAGTAAGATAGCATCTATTTGTTCACTATTATCTAAACCTTTTGAGAAATCATCAATTAGTCCTATTAGTTGTGTTTCACATGATCTATATTTCCTAAAGCCATGTTGGTATGGGGTGAGGACATTATGTTTGTCTAAGTGGTTTATGATGTTGCTACATATTATGTGTTCTAGTATTTTACATGTGATGCTGGTAAGTGATTGTAAGTGTAATCAGTGCCTGCTTATCGTGTGTTTCTGATTTGTCTTTTAATTGTCATCAATTATTCACCCATTCTTGAACCAGTTTCTTTGATGTTGCAGTCTGTCCATCTTAGCACAAGCGGCCGCTCAACAACACATCAGTAGTCTAATTAATAACAATAAAAAACCAATTTGACCATGCCGAGGAACACTTCAAGAATGACATCCTGAGTAAGGTGACACTGCTGGCTGACAAGCTTGGTAATGAGTTGGTGCTGCTGAGATTTGCAGTCGACAGATATTCCGACCAAAAACCATATATTTGCATTTAGGGATTATTACAGAACACGACTTAACATTGCTTATCTTGATTTGTTAGTTTCTTCATTAACTTCTCGCTTTTCAAGCAATAATAATGATCAGTTTAACCTGTTTTGTCTACATCCTAAACCGATTCCAGAATAGCAACCTACAGAACAATATCAGAACTGCCAGATAAGCACTAATATTATCTTATATAATACAGACGTTACTTCAAAAAAGAAGATGATTACGTCCTACGCGTCATTCATTTAGTCAAGCATGTTAACCAGTTACAATATAACAAAAAAATCTGACTAAATTCCAACATAGCTCAAGGAAATAGTGAACTGTTTTCCACAAACTCATTATCTTTGCAATTAATGGATCAGAGTTTACAAGGATGGTTCATCCCATAAAGCCACCACAAATGGAGGATCTGTAATACTCATCGAATGGCCAGATGGAGAAAAACAAGCTGCTACCATGCTAGCAAATCCCCATAGTACCCCACACAGTCAGATTGTCTTTCTAACCGATGCAAAAAACAATCCTTCAAAGCTTGGAAAACTCTGATTCCTCTTATATAAAACGACTCAGGACAGCACTTACAAAGCTCAACAACTACAACATAAAAATTGTTATTCAATGAATACCAGCTCATATAGAACTAGAAGAAAATGAGAAGGCTGACACACTCGCCAAGAGTGGAAGAAGAAATTCACAATTAATCAGAAGAAATGAAGAAACTAATAGTAAATAAAATAAATGAGAAATGGACAAGCTCTCATCCTAATCACAGAAAGATGATGCCTATTATAAGCTATCCCGACAAGATCAACATCTAATCTTTCGACTCTGAGCTGGACACAACAGAATGAGTCAACATTTGTACCGGAAGCTCAAAATTAGAACCAGTGAAATCTGCCCATGTGGAGTGTCACTTGAGAATGCTGACCATGTCCTACAAAAACTGCTCTCTTTACCAAGAGGCCCGTACAAGACCCTGGCCCCAACACACCCCAATAGACAGAAAACTATATGGAGAGCTCCCTGATTTGGAAACCACTGCGCAACTCATCTCATGTATTGGTCTAGTCATCTGAACGCTTCAAGAAAAACAACAACAATGACCTAAATTCTGCCAAGTCACTGGTTTTCCTGGCTAGCCCAGGCAACTCATTCCATGCTCTAATAGCACTAGGGAAGAAGGAGTATTTGTACACATTTGCCCTAGCATATGGAATGAGGAATGTGCCTTTATTCTTGTGTCTTTCTGAGTATTTATTAGATTTTGTTTTTGTATTTGAAGATTATGGTTCAGTGTTTTATGTATAATTGCTACTTTACTTTTGAGTCTTCTGTCCTGAAGACTTTCTAATTTAGTGATTTTACTAAAGGTGTTACTCTAGTCCAATGTAAATATTCGTTACTTATGAATCTCACTGCTCTATTTTGTGTTTGTTCCATTTTCCCAATATTTTCTTGAGTTGAGAGGCCCTAATCAAAGAATGCATATTCTATTATTGGTCTAACCAATGTTTATCGCCGGATTGTCCATCGCGACGAGAACCAATTCAGTAGTAAATTTATTGACAGTTTTGGCAGCGTTTGCATTTTTTGTTTGATCGACCGCTGGGATGCACGGGCCGCACGTAGAAACAGCAAATGCTTTTATCACGTTACTTTTTTAAATTATTATTTCATGAAACAAGTATTTGCAGTGAACTTAATATCACATAGCTATGGGGGAGGGGCGAGGGGGGCACCAATTATTTTCCTTAATATTCTCTGTAATAAAAAAGTTGACGCTACGACCTTGAGCCATAGGTGGCAACTTGCACCCCTCTGCAAAAAATCCTGCGGGCGCCCATGGTTGTTGCATACTGCTAATAGCCGATAGAGGTACACCTGACATGATATTTTTTCTGGGACAATTAGAAGAAAAATGCAAAGAGCAGAACCTAATTCTATACGCTCCCTTGTGGACCTCACCAAGGCTTTCGACACGGTCAATCGCGATGTTTATGGAGGATTTTGGCTAGTCTGGGATGCCCTTCTACGTTCCTATCCATTCTCAAGCAGTTTCATGTTGGACAAAAAGGCCAGATCAGACACAATGGTGACCTTACTGATCACTTCTCAATAGAAAATGGCGTGAAGAAGGGCTGTGTACTTACATCTACTCTATTCGCTATCTTCTTTGGCGTAATGCTGGGTCAAATAAGGCAGCGAGTGTACGAAGACATCTTCATCAGGTTTTGTTCGGACAGCAATGTGTTCAATCTTCGACGTCTACTATCCCATACTGAAACAAAAGAAATGGTCATAACAGAGCTTCTTTATGCCGATTGTTGCGCCTTGCTAACTTACAATGAACATGCTCTCCAGATCGCGGTTAACGAATTCGCAAAAACCTCGGGAAAACAGAAGTAATGTTCCAGAAGTCACCCAATAAAACCTATACATCCCAAAAGATCACCGTAAATGGACAATCCCTTAACGTGGTAGACAACTTCACAAATATAGAAACCATAGAATCAAAAGAAGTTGATAACCGTCTGGCTAGGTCCAGTAGTGCTTTTGGGCGCCTCCAGGCGAGAGTTTGGCGAAATAAATCGCTCCGCCTTCCTACAAAATCAATGTCAAAAACAAGCAGTGGTTCTCTCACCCCTATTATATAGATCTGAGACATGGGTATTATATAGAAAGTAACTAAGACTACTTGAGCGCTTTCACCAAATATGCTTCTACTTTATCATGGACATACGTGGCAGGACCGCACTACAAACAGTGATGTCCTTGCGAACACCGGTATGGACAGTATAGGGGTACTTCTTATGGTCCGACAGTTACGCTGGGCAGGGCGCGTATCCCGTATGGAAGACGAATGTATGCCAAAAGCAGTCTTTTTGGGTGAGCTGCCCCACGGAAACGTTTTAAAGACCGAATCAGAAACCCCATTAGTAACGAACCATACTAAGATATACTCCATAAGAGCACGTGAAAAGAAGCGGGCAGTGAGTTTTAAGGTCGCTTGGCCCCGTAGCAGGACAACCCTAATGCTGCACACGAACCAGTTCTCTCTCTATCACATCCTTGTCCCGATCGTACTTCATGCAGAACTCGACATTCATTACAAATGTGGTCTACTGTTTCTTGTGCTCCTTGCAGTGGCGACACCGTGTTTCGTAGTTCTCTCGGAACCTGCCGAAGTAAACACAATTGGACAGTGACCGACTTGGAAATTGTCTAAGACATCCTGATCCGCACGATTAAGTTACCACTTCGCATCCTTTCGGTCTGGTCGATTCACTGCCTATGGAACTCACGGCCTTTATGGGAAGCGTCCCAACTGTCGTACCAAAGTGCCAACAGGTGCTTGTCGGCTAGGAATTGTACACTTTCACAAGAGCACGCTTCCTCATATAGGGTTGCCGTTTTGTCAGCGGTTTTCGCTAAAAAATCAACCCTCTCGTGACTGACTATTTTGTTTTAACTGACATAGAACAGAGCAGGATTACCTTACCTTCTGTTCACTGGCGGATCCGGGGGGAGGCAGTAGGGGCGGTCCTATTTTTATGGAGTAATCATAGTTTGTGAACTAAATTAGTTGAATACATCTATACGATAAAGTATAAAATAAGGCGTATGTATGTATGTATGTATGTATGTATGTATGTATGTATGTATGTATGTATGTATGTATGTATGTATGTATGTATGTATGTATGTATGTATGTATGTATGTATGTATGTATGTATGTATGTATGTATGTATGTATGTATGTATGTATGTATGTATGTATGTATGTATGTATGTATGTATGTATGTATGTATGTATGTATGTATGTATGTATGTATGTATGTATGTATGTATGTATGTATGTATGTATGTATGTATGTATGTATGTATGTATGTATGTATGTATGTATGTATGTATGTATGTATGTATGTATGTATGTATGTATGTATGTATGTATGTATGTATGTATGTATGTATGTATGTATGTATGTATGTATGTATGTATGTATGTATGTATGTATGTATGTATGTATGTATGTATGTATGTATGTATGTATGTATGTATGTATGTATGTATGTATGTATGTATGTATGTATGTATGTATGTATGTATGTATGTATGTATGTATGTATGTATGTATGTATGTATGTATGTATGTATGTATGTATGTATGTATGTATGTATGTATGTATGTATGTATGTATGTATGTATGTATGTATGTATGTATGTATGTATGTATGTATGTATGTATGTATGTATGTATGTATGTATGTATGTATGTATGTATGTATGTATGTATGTATGTATGTATGTATGTATGTATGTATGTATGTATGTATGTATGTATGTATGTATGTATGTATGTATGTATGTATGTATGTATGTATGTATGTATGTATGTATGTATGTATGTATGTATGTATGTTGATGTATGTATGTATGTATGTATGTATGTATGTATGTATGTATGTATGTATGTATGTATGTATGTATGTATGTATGTATGTATGTATGTATGTATGTATGTATGTATGTATGTATGTATGTATGTATGTATGTATGTATGTATGTATGTATGTATGTATGTATGTATGTATGTATGTATGTAGTATGTATGTATGTATGTATGTATGTATGTATGTATGTATGTATGTATGTATGTATGTATGTATGTATGTATGTATGTATGTATGTATGTATGTATGTATGTATGTATGTATGTATGTATGTATGTATGTATGTATGTATGTATGTATGTATGTATGTATGTATGTATGTATGTATGTATGTATGTATGTATGTATGTATGTATGTATGTATGTATGTATGTATGTATGTATGTATGTATGTATGTATGTATGTATGTATGTATGTATGTATGTATGTATGTATGTATGTATGTATGTATGTATGTATGTATGTATGTATGTATGTATGTATGTATGTATGTATGTATGTATGTATGTATGTATGTATGTATGTATGTATGTATGTATGTATGTATGTATGTATGTATGTATGTATGTATGTATGTATGTATGTATGTATGTATGTATGTATGTATGTATGTATGTATGTATGTATGTATGTATGTATGTATGTATGTATGTATGTATGTATGTATGTATGTATGTATGTATGTATGTATGTATGTATGTATGTATGTATGTATGTATGTATGTATGTATGTATGTATGTATGTATGATGTATGTATGTATGTATGTATGTATGTATGTATGTATGTATGTATGTATGTATGTATGTATGTATGTATGTATGTATGTATGTATGTATGTATGTATGTATGTATGTATGTATGTATGTATGTATGTATGTATGTATGTATGTATGTATGTATGTATGTATGTATGTATGTATGTATGTATGTATGTATGTATGTATGTATGTATGGTATGTATGTATGTATGTATGTATGTATGTATGTATGTATGTATGTATGTATGTATGTATGTAT